>CAJQUW010004286.1:0-15261 GCA_907163375.1 Prostheceraeus crozeri | reverse complement strand
AATCTTTCCTAGCATAGTTGTTGCTGTTGCAGAATCCATTGTTCGTCCAAAAGGAGACATCACTGCCCAAACACGCCAATTTGACTTAACAATTGATTGATAAGAAGTTGTATTCGGCCGGAAACACAGGGTCTTGTATTCATGGTATAAATAGGAAAATCTCGGCTTATGTTCAACCGGGTACAGTTTATAGAGATTATTAGCTAGACTACTCATCATAGCTTCCTGTCCTTTGCTTCCATAGTCTATCGATTCCCTGTTGCTGCATACTCAATTGTCAACATATGACTCAAAACTCGTTTTCCAACCGCCATTTATAGATAATGAGTTGTCGAATTCCTGAGGATTCATATTTCTGATATAGCTTGTTGTTCGAAAGAGTTCACGTTAGTCGCTCCTGATTCATTTCTGGCCAGAATGTTGCAAGTGAACTGAAAGGGGGAATAATTCGTTGAATAAGTAGAAGCTACATCACTACATGTACAGGTACATCTAAATCACTTACAAAAACTTGACATTTACAAAAAAAATCATTTATTGAATCCGGAAAGACATGCTTTCGATCAGGCTATTGATTAACTTGATCTAAACTCTCCCTCTCTTGCCGTAACAAAGCTTCAAGTCGGAAAGACCATATCCAGGAAGAATTAATCGACTCACACCGAGCTTCAGTAAAAGTGCACTTGCAATTTTCTTAAAATATCCATCGGAATTCATGTTGCCTTTTGATATGAAGTACAGTTCGGCCATTCTTCCATATCGCAGCACAAATAAGCAATATTTTACCTCCTTGATTCAGGCAATGTCAATTGATCAGGAACTGCATCACCTGACTCTCAAACAGCCATGGCGACCTCGGAGACATGCAGCCGCTTCATCAGTCCAAACAGCTCAATTCCATTGAGAAAGCCAGTGGCAATGATATATAATAATAATAATAATAATAATAATAAGCGTATATTTCATCAGAATAGAAATCGGTCTTTACAAAGGAATTCACATAGTAGAAGTCATCGTGCATGAAGCGAGTTAAAAATTGAACAAATGAAAAGAATGAAAGTTCGGCTGTGTCTGACGGTATGTCTTGAAGGCAGTAAGAATCTGCCAGATACGGACATGTTCGGGAGAAGGTCGTGTAGAATATGATTCTTCTGTTGGATTGAATTCAATAGCTTTAGTGATTGTGAACGTCGTCGACCTTCCAAAGGGGGGAGAATTGAGCAGCTGCATCCCTTGCCACACAACAATTTATGAAACCTCTTCTGCACAGCGTCTAATCTCTTTGAGTCCGAAACCGATAACCCAATGAACAGAGGACTACAGTATTCCATTATGGAGCGGACCAGACTGAAATATACAACTTTCAAATTGTCATTGGACATTAAAGGGCGCAGCATTCTTAGGACGTAAAATCTCCTGGAAGCAGTCTTGATAACATTGTCAATATGTGAAGACCAAGTTCCTTTTGAGTTGAAGTAAACTCCGAGCACACATAGAGCGTCGACAGATTTAACATTCCGAATATGGATAGGTGCGGTACTTGTAGTCTTGGAAATAGTCAAGCTTTTACATTTACTTTCGTTTATCTTCAGGTCCATGCTTGCTGACCACTCTAAAAGTTGTTCATGAACACGGAAAATATGAGCATTGTTGGAACGATACACCGGGAAAGCAGATCGTAGTGTCATCTGCATATTTGACGATGTGACAGTTATCAGACATAGACGTAAAGGAGCTTGTCGCAATGCTGTAAAGGAAGGGTCCCAAAATTGACCCTTGTGGGACACCCGAAGTCACGTCAACGATTTCACTACACGTACTACCAATCTTAACACATTGCTTCCTTTCATGAAAATAGTCCACTAGCCATTTAATGAAACTAGAGGGATATCTCAATTCTATGAGCTTTGCAATAATCATCACCGTGTCTTAGAGTGTCAAAAGCTTTTGAATAGTCATAAGCTATGATGATGGCACCAACAGTCTCAGGATTATCAAGGCAGGATGTCATGTAATTATGCAAAGAAATCAAGGCGCAGCAGGTAGAAGACTGTGGCCGGAAGCCAAATTGATGAGGCCCATAGTCCCCGATAAACGACTCTTTCAGTGATCGCAAAACAACTTGTTCCAGCAGCTTTCCGGGTAATCTCATCAGAGAAATAGGACGAATATCGTTCATTGTAGGATTGGAAACTTTAGGAACGGGGTCACACAAGACGTCTTCCAAATTAAAGGGATTTTTCCTGTCGAGATAGATTCTTGAATAAGCAGGAATATAGGCTTGGCAAGTTGAGAGGCTGCACTTTTGTAAAGAATTGTAGGCATGTCTGGCGAGGACTTGTTCACAGGCAGTTTTTCTAGTAGATTCTGTATGACATCTGGAGTGACTGTGACAATCCATTCAGCTTCATCGTTCATAGTATCTTGGTCAATCGGCGCCGAATTCAGGAAGACAGACGAGAGATGATCGTTTATATAATCAACTCCTTCCTTCAGACACGAAAAGTTGCTTAGAGTGGTGCCAACGGATTGGTAGACTTTTCGACACCGCGCAAGCTATTGACGACTTTCCACGGTTGCTTAGTTTGATTTTTTTTGAACCATATCAATTTAGACTTTTCGATCTCCTCTTTGACTTTAACTTTCAGATGGTTATACAGAGTGAAATTCTTGACACGATATGCTTGCCATCTCTGATTTATTAGGTCTTTGACGATTGGGGTGATCCAAGGCTTGTCTCTTGGGGTCATTCGCACGTAGGTTACTGGGATGCACTTTTGAGCAATGCTGTCTAGCTGGGTATGAAATGATACACATTTAGAGTCCAGACTAACATTGTCATGTAAAAAACTCCAGTTCGTTTCCTCAATAGATGACACAAAAGACGAGATATATGAAGAGCGTAAATCAAACAGCTTTTTTACGATGCAGTTGGCGTCATCGACATAAGGCCTTGATGGGCTGGCAAGAAGAGAACTATGTGGTACCTTAGACTTATCAAAAGGAGAACAGATGTCAACACGATAAAAGTTACAAATAGATTCAGAAATCAGAATATAATCTAGTTCAGATTCATCATAAGTCGGCAAATTGTTCATGTTCAAAAGGTTCAAATGATTGCACAAAGAGCTTACATTGAAACGATTGAAGTCGCCACAAATCATTACTTTATAGTCAGGACGAGATAATAAAACATTGTCAATATGATCGATTATAAAGACATTGACTAGTTGCGAATTGCGGTTACTGGGTTTGGGAGGAAGATATATGCCAAAAATTATAAATCGAAGAGTTGTACAACATAAAGTAATACATTCAAAATCTACATGGGGATCGTAGAAAACACGATAGACAGGAAAAATCGACTTTATCCATACTGCAACCCCTCCCCCAATTCTATCCTGACGGTCGGCGCGATAGCAATTGTATGAGTCGATGGTAGTGATATCCATACCATGCAAGTCATTGAACCAGGACTCTGTAGCGATGAAAACATCAATGTTCTTTAAGTACAAAGTTGATCGTATTTCATCTAACTTCGGCAAAAGCAGACCGACAGTTCGACAACATAACAGTAGGCAAAGTTTCTGATTGAGCTTTGTTCTATTCGATTTCACGGAAGAGTTCCAAATTACGCTTGGTTTAAAATTCACTAGAAATTTTGAGGGTAGTCGTTACCTTGAACAGTTTTGATTCATGTAATCAGACTCAAGGTTCTGTTGTTCCCTAGCTTGCGCTCGTTTTTCTTTAAACTGTATTTTCTGCAATCTTGTCCGATCAATATTTATGAATACTCTCCGGTAACTGCCAATGGCTTTCAAATTCCTCGCCTTCCGTATCAGCTGCCTCTTTGTTGTTTCACCACACTTAACTTTCAGTATGCGCGGTCTGTTGTTTACAGACTTGCCGACACGTTGAACTTCCTTGATTTCGGGGTATTCAATATCCAGAGTTTCGCAAATGGATTCCACAAAGTGCTTATCCTTCATATTGAGATCCTGGATAGTGCCATCAACAGGCTCGGGAGCACCAAATATTACTACGTTATCCTTTCGCGAAATCCTCTGCTGAAATTCGGAAAATAATTCGTCGACAAATTTCATATCGAAAGGATTGGAAGAAATCTTTTCTTGGATTTCTTTTATCTCTCGCTTGCCACTACTCTCAAGCGAGAACAGTCTATGTTCAAGAACATCGACCACGATCATTCAATGCAGTCAATGTTTCACTGACTTTCTGTATTTCAGCTTTCAATGACGTCACGATTTCTTGCTTTGCACTCTCAATCAGAATTTTCATGTCATTCATCGTAAAGGTATTTGCTTCAGCCTTGCTACTGGAATTGGACCGTGTTTCTCTCGTCATTATGTCCTTGAGCGTCACCAACAAGATCGATGAAATAATCGATAATTTGATGTGCGACTGTGTAGGGAGGTGTTAACGGAAGGTCAATTACAGTCAAAATCAGCTGACAATACCAGCCGTCAAAGTGAAAGAAGACCGAAAGACACGATCGTGCAGCGATGCAGCCAAGCAACCACAAGGTCGAATGATGTCTTAGATGAAAGCCTTGATCCAGAAATAGAACCAAGAGACGCAAGGGAATTCCACCAAGTAACCGAGACAGCCGACTGAATGCGAAATGAACAGAATTCACCAAGACACCAACAATCACAGGAAAATATCCAAATCCCGGCGAAGTAACTGATGCAGCGATGAAACCGACTCCACGATGAGACAGTTGAGGTGAAGAGGATCCGTTTAATACCAAATTTCACATATGACGACCAAATAGACAAGCGCAAATGTATCACGAATGTTCAGTTCACGAGAGATTCTCTACGCACAACCGTCAGCCAGTGTATCAGTTGTACCGGAGTTTGGATGATGGGTATTAATCGCCCACTTCAGCCTCAAGCTCTTTTGGTTGGCTGTCAATTCGATCCCTGATTGTCTCTTGAGGTCGGATCACATCTATCTGTATTTTTATACAGAAGTAGATGGTTAATCCGATTCACAATACTCTGTAAAGCACGCATGGATTTTGTTTCCATATTGCTTTCCATTTCGTCATGATTGTGGAGCGTGAAGATATACTGAAAGTTCTCATCGGACTTCGTCACATCTACGCGATTCATAGCAAGTTGAAAAGAAGAGGACGGTGGTGGAATCGTCCAGCTTTTCAAAGTCGACTTGATTGCCTTGAATTTTGCAAGTTTATTCCTCATATTCGCGACAGCGAGAGATCTTCTTGTTAGCGCCAAAAGATGTAAACAACTTTTCAACAACATTCAGAAACAGTAAATTATGCAATAAATTTGGAACATTATAACTTCTCTAAAAGTACACCGATTTCGATGAGCATTACATCAAAAGAATGCTCAGAGAAAGCCCTGTTACCTCGTGTTTGATTCATTATCACATGCTTCCATATTGAAAATTTGAGATTTTTGATAGTGGCGATTTTTACATTTTGACAGATATCACAGTCAGACTGACTTGCCTTGACTTCGCCAAGGCATTCGACCAGCTTCAGTTTCAGCGCCTACTCAATATCCTTTCGAACATAAATTTAAGTAAGTAAGTAAGTATATGTTTATTCAGAACTATTTGAAATCACAACATTACAAAATTACTTTTTCATGATAATGATATGCATATAAATGAATACATGAAACATGTCGACAACACAAAGACAAAAAATCAACAGCTTCATAGAAGTCAAATGCTAGCATGTATGTAACAGACGATTAGCCATAATTCATGAATATGGAAAGAATGAATGCATTTTTCTACAAATAGATATAGGATCAATGATTAAATGTCCACACCAATTTGTTCATTATGAGAAACCAAAGACTTCAAAATTCTCACGACATGCAATCTCTGGGAAGCAGTCTTGAGAATGATTTTAAAATGGCTGTCCTCCGACAACGCATCAGTCCAAAGGATTTCAACAAGAGATTTCTTCGATGGTTGCATTCCTATCTTGCCGACTGTTATCTCAGAGTAAGTTTGGATGGCAAAGTTGGACCGACTTCCGTGGCCAACTCGGGAGTGCCCGAAGGCTCCGTTTTGGACCCGTATCTGCTCGCCCTGCTTATCACTGAACTGAAAGTTGACAGTCCAAATGCGCGATTGATTAAGTATGCAGATGACCTGACCCTATTGAGTCGTGTTGCAATCAAGAATCGAACTTTTCAAATCTTTCGATAGTGCTGACTTGGTCTGAAGAGAACCACATGTGTTTGAATTACAGTAAATACAGGCAATTGTTTTCCATCGTTGTAAGATTTTTTTCTGTTGTTCCATGTGATGACATTTAACTGATTTCGTTCTTAAACATCTTAGGGGCAACAATTGAAAGAAACTTAAAATGGAATAGTCAATTCGATCGTGTCACATTCTGTGCTTCTCGATGATTGCATGTTCTCCGGTCTTTAAAACCTTACATGACCAAGAAACAGCTAGGCTTCAAGTATACTTGAAGTTTTTAATGGATGCATCATGTCGCATTTTGTACACATCTCCAGCATTCGGTAAGCTCTCAAATTCTGTTGTACATAAGTAGTAACAAAAGGTCCAGAATAAACACAGCGCGCCCCCCCCCTCCCCCCCCCTCTGGAACGACAGAGGTTGTGGTCTGTCGTGGTGTGCCGGCCAGGTTGGTTCACAACATGTTCGCTGACTCCCCCCCCCTCTGCAACGACAGAGTGTGAGACTCGAGTGAGTTGGTCCGACCGCCTGGTTGACTTGGGCGACCGTCTAGGTTGACGTGGGCGACCGTCTAGGTTGACGTGGGCGACCGTCTAGGTTGACATGGGCGACCGCCTAGGTTGTCTTGGATGGTGAAACGGTGGCCAGATTCGGATTCAGCGTCAAATTCTGCATCTGTGATGTGATTTCCAGCTCAATCGGCGAGAAAAACTGTTTCTTCAAAATTTTGGCAGAGTTAAAATGTGGGACGTTTTGGTGTGCAGGGCCCAAACGAAGCCTCGGATGAGAAAACGGAGGCCAGATTCGGATTCAGCGTGAAATTCTGCATCTGTATGGTGAATTTGAAAGCAATCAAGGAGAAAAAATTTTTCGCTGACGTCCCCCCCCCTCTGGACAGCTTGCTTCGATTTTGGCTTCCAGTGGATGGATTTTGTCGTGCGATAGCTCGTTTGAAAGCTAAGAGTGAGACAAATTCAATGAAAGAATCGGCTTGTTCCTATCTGTCTTCGTTTAGATGTGAGACACCATTTAAGATTTTGGGACATTGGTGAAAAACGACAGAGTTAGAATTTGGGACGTTTTGGGCTCTAGCTTCAAAACGAAGCATCGGATGGGAAAACGGATTTCAGATTTGGAATCAGCGTGAAATTCTTTATCTGTATGGTGAGTTTCAAGTCAATCGGAGAGAAAAAATTTTCAACATTTTTCGAAAAAACGACAGAGTTAGAATTTGGGACGTTTTGGTGTGTAGCGCCCAAACGAAGCATCGGATGAGAAAACGGAGGCCAGATTCGGAATCTACGTGAAATTTTGGGTTAGAAGGATGTTTCCAGCGAAATCGGAGAGAAAAAATTTTCACTGACGTCCCCCCCCCTCTGGACAGCTTGCTTCGATTTTGGCTTCCAGTGGATGGATTTTGTCGTGCGATAGCTCGTTTGAAAGCTAAGAGTGAGACAAATTCAATGAAAGAATCGGCTTGTTCCTATCTGTCTTCGTTTAGATGTGAGACACCATTTACGATTTTGGGACATTGGTGAAAAACGACAGAGTTAGAATTTGGGACGTTTTGGGCTCTAGCTTCAAAACGAAGCATCGGATGGGAAAACGGATTTCAGATTTGGAATCAGCGTGAAATTCTTTATCTGTATGGTGAGTTTCAAGTCAATCGGAGAGAAAAAATTTTCAACATTTTTCGAAAAAACGACAGAGTTAGAATTTGGGACGTTTTGGTGTGTAGCGCCCAAACGAAGCATCGGATGAGAAAACGGAGGCCAGATTCGGAATCTACGTGAAATTTTGGGTTAGGAAGGATGTTTCCAGCGAAATCGGAGAGAAAAAATTTTCACTGACGTCCCCCCCCTCTGGACAGCTTGCTTCGATTTTGGCTTCCAGTGGATGGATTTTGTCGTGCGATAGCTCGTTTGAAAGCTAAGAGTGAGACAAATTCAATGAAAGAATCGGCTTGTTCCTATCTGTCTTCGTTTAGATGTGAGACACCATTTACGATTTTGGGACATTGGTGAAAAACGACAGAGTTAGAATTTGGGACGTTTTGGGCTCTAGCTTCAAAACGAAGCATCGGATGGGAAAACGGATTTCAGATTTGGAATCAGCGTGAAATTCTTTATCTGTATGGTGAGTTTCAAGTCAATCGGAGAGAAAAAATTTTCAACATTTTTCGAAAAAACGACAGAGTTAGAATTTGGGACGTTTTGGTGTGTAGCGCCCAAACGAAGCATCGGATGAGAAAACGGAGGCCAGATTCGGAATCTACGTGAAATTTTGGGTTAGGAAGGATGTTTCCAGCGAAATCGGAGAGAAAAAATTTTCACTGACGTCCCCCCCCCCTCTGGACAGCTTGCTTCGATTTGGCTTCCAGTGGATGGATTTTGTCGTGCGATAGCTCGTTTGAAAGCTAAGAGTGAGACAAATTCAATGAAAGAATCGGCTTGTTCCTATCTGTCTTCGTTTAGATGTGAGACACCATTTAAGATTTTGGGACATTGGTGAAAAACGACAGAGTTAGAATTTGGGACGTTTTGGGCTCTAGCTTCAAAACGAAGCATCGGATGGGAAAACGGATTTCAGATTTGGAATCAGCGTGAAATTCTTTATCTGTATGGTGAGTTTCAAGTCAATCGGAGAGAAAAAATTTTCAACATTTTTCGAAAAAACGACAGAGTTAGAATTTGGGACGTTTTGGTGTGTAGCGCCCAAACGAAGCATCGGATGAGAAAACGGAGGCCAGATTCGGAATCTACGTGAAATTTTGGGTTAGGAAGGATGTTTCCAGCGAAATCGGAGAGAAAAAATTTTCACTGACGTCCCCCCCCTCTGGACAGCTTGCTTCGATTTTGGCTTCCAGTGGATGGATTTTGTCGTGCGATAGCTCGTTTGAAAGCTAAGAGTGAGACAAATTCAATGAAAGAATCGGCTTGTTCCTATCTGTCTTCGTTTAGATGTGAGATACCATTTACGATTTTGGGACATTGGTGAAAAACGACAGAGTTAGAATTTGGGACGTTTTGGGCTCTAGCTTCAAAACGAAGCATCGGATGGGAAAACGGATTTCAGATTTGGAATCAGCGTGAAATTCTTTATCTGTATGGTGAGTTTCAAGTCAATCGGAGAGAAAAAATTTTCAACATTTTTCGAAAAAACGACAGAGTTAGAATTTGGGACGTTTTGGTGTGTAGCGCCCAAACGAAGCATCGGATGAGAAAACGGAGGCCAGATTCGGAATCTACGTGAAATTTTGGGTTAGGAAGGATGTTTCCAGCGAAATCGGAGAGAAAAAATTTTCACTGACGTCCCCCCCCCCTCTGGACAGCTTGCTTCGATTTTGGCTTCCAGTGGATGGATTTTGTCGTGCGATAGCTCGTTTGAAAGCTAAGAGTGAGACAAATTCAATGAAAGAATCGGCTTGTTCCTATCTGTCTTCGTTTAGATGTGAGACACCATTTAAGATTTTGGGACATTGGTGAAAAACGACAGAGTTAGAATTTGGGACGTTTTGGGCTCTAGCTTCAAAACGAAGCATCGGATGGGAAAACGGATTTCAGATTTGGAATCAGCGTGAAATTCTTTATCTGTATGGTGAGTTTCAAGTCAATCGGAGAGAAAAAATTTTCAACATTTTTCGAAAAAACGACAGAGTTAGAATTTGGGACGTTTTGGTGTGTAGCGCCCAAACGAAGCATCGGATGAGAAAACGGAGGCCAGATTCGGAATCTACGTGAAATTTTGGGTTAGGAAGGATGTTTCCAGCGAAATCGGAGAGAAAAAATTTTCACTGACGTCCCCCCCCCTCTGGACAGCTTGCTTCGATTTTGGCTTCCAGTGGATGGATTTTGTCGTGCGATAGCTCGTTTGAAAGCTAAGAGTGAGGCAAATTCAATGAAAGAATCGGCTTGTTCCTATCTGTCTTCGTTTAGATGTGAGACACCATTTAAGATTTTGGGACATTGGTGAAAAACGACAGAGTTAGAATTTGGGACGTTTTGGGCTCTAGCTTCAAAACGAAGCATCGGATGGGAAAACGGATTTCAGATTTGGAATCAGCGTGAAATTCTTTATCTGTATGGTGAGTTTCAAGTCAATCGGAGAGAAAAAATTTTCAACATTTTTCGAAAAAACGACAGAGTTAGAATTTTTTGCGATGGCTGCCTACTGTAGAGCCAAAACGAAGCATCGGATGGGAAAACGGAGGCCAGATTCGGATTCAGCGTCAAATTCTACATGGAAATGGTGTATTTCCAGCTCAATCGGAGAGAAAAAATTTTCACTGACGTCCCCCCCCCTCTGGACAGCTTGCTTCGATTTTGGCTTCCAGTGGACGGTTTTCGTCATGCGATAGCTCGTTTGAAAGCTAAGAGTGAGACAAATTCAGTGAAAGAATCGGCTTGTTCCTATCTGTCTTCGTTTAGATGTGAGACGCCATTTAAGATTTTGGGACATTGGTGAAAAACGACAGAGTTAGAATTTGGGACGTTTTGGGCTCTAGCTTCAAAACGAAGCATCGGATGGGAAAACGGATTTCAGATTTGGAATCAGCGTGAAATTTTTTATCTGTATGGTGAGTTTCAAGTCAATCGGAGAGTTTCAAGTCAATCGGCGAGAAAAATGTTCAACATTTTTCGGAAAAACGACAGTTAGAATTTTTGCGATGGCTGCCTACTGTAGAGCCAAAACGAAGCATCGGATGGGAAAACGGAGGCCAGATTCGGATTCAGCGTCAAATTCTACATGGAAATGGTGTATTTCCAGCTCAATCGGAGCACTAGAACCGGAGATAGACGGTTTTTTAGTGTTTGGATGATGGGTGTTACGTCATCAGCTGATCGCCACACACTATATAAGCTGGGAACCGAGAGAGACTTGTCATTTAGAGGAGAACGATTGTCAGAGGTAGGTCGTCTCTCTGAGCTCCGATGATAGCTTCGGACATTCCAAATTCCGAGTTTCTGTAAGAAACCGACTTAGAAAATTTCATTGCTGATATCAGCTAAGCCGTCAGACTTAGAGGTTAGCCAGGAGATGGCCTTCGTCTCCAGGCCATAAAAGACTCCAAAACTTTAAAGGCTTGTAACTTTGCTTCTACAAGTCCGTTTGACTTGATTCAAAAAGGGTTCGGTCGCTATTGACCTGGCCTAAGTGACAGACTACTTATAAAATTTCATAAGTAGTGATAAAAAGTTGAAAAATTTAAATTCACTAGTTTTGGAGGTTTTCTGGGGTTTTCGACCCTGCTGAAGTCAATGAAAGCATTTTTAATGATGTCTGAGCCAGTCTTCTCATGCTATAAGCGGCTTTTCACTGAAAGCGAGCAAGACACGGAGAGTTTTGCTGTAATATTCCACTGACAGGGTGTTCCTTCGGGACGGCGGACGATGCCGTAGTGATAAGTGTGGCAAGGGAGTGTGTCATAGTTTAGACCGTAACCGCTGGGGCAACTCATGTCTCATGTTGGGCATTTGACACAGTTCTCAACGTAGCACTTTGAACGCCAATCGGTTGAGTCTTAGCTATCTTGTCATGGGTGGCCTCTAAACATCTCCATTGCAAAAACGCTGGTGAATCAAGCTCTCTACGGCTTGCTATCAAGCTGATCAAAGCAACAACTTGGGATGTTTCCTCAAGGTTTTCAAGTATGCGAAGTTCAAATCTGCTATCAGATTTCAAATTTAACTAAGTCTAAGGCAGCTTTGAGGGGTTAGATCCCAGCTACTGTTCACTACCTTTGACTCGGCGTTCCTGTTACCACTTCGGGGCAGTGACAATGATGTCTTCAGCTGTAAAGAGCGGGTATCGGGGAAGATCTCTCACTTCCCTAGTGATCAGTACAAGGCCTTCGGGCTGTCGACGGGATCGAGTGCCACTCACTACACTCAAATCTATCATTCCTCAGCCGAGGCCTTGGAGTTGGGATAAGATCCCCTCTGAGTAATACCTGTAACGGATTCATCAGCTTAACTTGTCTATCCTCAAGTATTGATAGCATTACAGTATGACTTTGAAAACATAATCTTCACATTTACTGACATTTTATTTCTATACGTTGCGCTCTGCTCAGGTTTGATATCAAACTTTCTCATTTTCTTTGCAGTGAAAAATGACCAAAGACGTGAATAAACGCCTACAATTTTTTAAATGCAGTTGTGGGGATGTGTTTAGGGGTGAGAATTTTCACCTTCACCATAAAAAGAATGCTGCGCATAGTGTTGCGGTTAAAGTGTGGTTTTGTGTGTGGTGTAATGTGAGGTGTGATGAAAGGAATGATGCCTTCAGTGAGTTGCACTCGAAGTGTGTATTCAGAAAAATTTCGAAAGTTTTGATGAAGAAGATGATGTGTGGTGAGCAGGGAATGCTGTATGAGGAGGGAATGTGTGCTCGTTTGCCACCAGTAGAGGTGGTAAATGTTGAAAAGCGTGTTGTGAGTGATGTAGATTTGGATGCGAGTACCTCCAAAAAGAGTAGAGTGATGTCGGTGAGTTGGATTTTCATCGGATGATGAATGTATGAATGATGATTCGAGTGTTGCTGCTGCTGAGCGTGAGCTTGAGAAAGCTGTGAGGGCGATTGTGCCAGTACCCGAGGTGTTGGCACAATCAACGCCTAGACCTTCACCGAGGTGCGTTGAGAAAGTTGAGAGGTCGACTGTTCCGTGTGAAGTTGTGCTGTCGAGGGATGATGTGCGTGCTTATACGAATGTGAGGCATGAGTGTGCAAAGTTAGAAGGAAGAGTGAGATCGCTGAAGAGTACGCTGAAAAGAGGTGACTGCTGAGCGTGATAGTTTGAAGTTGAATGCTGAGAGTGTGACTCAAAAGTTAAGGGAGTGTGCGGCTGCAAAAGAGAGTATGGTGAAGGAGAGAAAGTTGAAGGAAGAGGCGGTGATGAAGTTTGAGAAGTGTGATCGAGAGCGAAGTGAGGAGCGCATGCTGAAGGAAGCGGCGCTTGAGGAAGTGAGTTTGTTGAAGAATGAGTTCGCGCGTTTGAAGGAGTGTGAGAAGGTGAAATCTCTCACAACTATGCACATCCCCATCGCAGGTGTCGTCCCTGACAAGCCAATTGTATATCTAAATATAAGCAACGACGACACTCAGGAGTGCTACAGCTGTGCGGATGTCCGTTGCTACCATGTAAATATTCAACACACCGACGACATCCACATAGCTTGTTCAAAGCCATACAAGTATCGTGAGTATAATGACTGAGATATATCATCATGCCATCTTTCCAACTCTTACTTCTTTCATTTCAGGAGCCATAAAGAAGTAAAAGAAAGCTATTTCTTGTGAACGCACCAAACGGCCTTTTTAAAGGCCACTCTTAATGTGGGCTAGATCGGTCCCAAGCCCGACGCATCTTCGGATGTGAACACAGAGGGAGAGTCTAGAATTATAACTTAGTAAAATAGATGTGTGAGATGGATTCAACCCGAATCCTATAACACCTTTACATTTACTGACTATACATTTGTCCCTGCTATCAGGTTGTTTTGACTTGCTATCTAGTTGAATAGTCTCTTGCTATCAAGAGATTCACTTCTGCTCATAAAGCACATCATCGCTGTAATACCTCCTTTGCTCGAGCGTTCCTTCGGGACGGCGGGTACTGCCGTAGAGGGATTGTGTTGCACGGGTTGTTCGTCGGTTGTTAGACCGAAACCTCTGAGCCGTTGCTCATGTTGGGCGTTCGACTTCATACTCAACGTGACGTTTTCTCTCGCCAGGTCAGAGTACTTCAGCCATTCGACAAAGGTTAGTCTTTATGATATGGAGTAGAGTGAAATGTAATTCATTAGATGTCCCTTCAATGATTGCTCCCATGATAAACGTTGATGAGACAAATGAAATGATTCTCATCTTCCCTTTTCAGCGATTGAAATCTACTAACACACTACCGTATAATCGACCACTATGGGGCAAGACATGATAGAGCCTCCACGCGCTTTGCCCTGGGCAGTCTTTAGACTGGCGAATACTATCATTAAGTTGAATCTGCTATCAGTCAACTTGAACGTTGCGTCGTGTTAGAGGGTATATAAACCACTGCCTCTCATTTCATTTCATTTCAATCATGCAGACGCCGAACAGTCAAGTCAGCTCTCCTCGCGGACCGCAGTTAAGACCGCGAAATTTATTTGATGAATTTGCTAGAATAGAGGAGCAAGACAGAGTTCGCAAACAATCTTGCTCGGATTGGCAATCCGATGACAGCAACTGCTGTCAATCCAACGGAATGGCGCTACATTCCACTTTTTAGTCATGTGCCAGTTAGTGTGGAAGTCGACAGTGCTACCAAAGAGAGAGTCAAAGACTCTCTCAGCAGAATTGGTAGGGTGTAAGATGTCGTTACTCCCGAGAACGAACCATCGGCTCTCTTAAGGGCCACCATGGGGCAAGACATGATAGAACCTCCACGCGGTTTGCCCTGGGCAGTCTTCGGACTGGCGAATACTATCATTAAGTTGAATCTGCTATCAGTCAACTTGAACGTTGCAAATGAAGTTCGGTGTAATACTTCCTTTCGATGGGCGTTCCTGTATAGGACGGCGGTGAAACCCGTAGCTATGTATACCGCAAGGGTCATTCGGCAATGGTCAATCTTGTTAAACCTCTCTGCGTCATGTTTGCAAGTGATTGCCTCTGTCTCAACGTAGTATGCATTCGCGCCAGGGCGACATTTAGCCAACTGTCGAAGGTTGCCTAAAACTTTCCATTGCATACGTTATGAGAACCATGAGTTCTACCTGTCTCTATCAATGAGATGAATTGATGAATGGAATGAAATGGGAGGACACTCACGCGCCACACGCAACATAAACTTCTCTCTTCCGTAGTCTAACAAGCTCTTTACACATGGATCGCAGTCGATTGCTATCCCTGTATCAGAAGTGTAAGCTATCTTAATTTTATTTAACACTATTTCATCTACCATTATCATCCATATGAAATGTTATAAGAATTGCAAGTTAGGACTAAGCGTGCTACTATTTCCAAATGAAAAGTATACATGGTTAAATCATCCACTTAAGCCCATCC
>CAJQUW010004284.1:0-309166 GCA_907163375.1 Prostheceraeus crozeri | reverse complement strand
AGTTAATTTATTAATTAATCGAACACATCGGTCGCACTGACAGGGTTTTTAAAATTTTCTGTCCGCATCCACTTCGATATACATGATTTTTTTCCTGTCTGATAAGATCAGTAACTGAGTAGAACTCAGCAGACGTGCAGATCCGCAGTAGCCATGACAAGGTGTGCTACATTCTCCGAAAGTCCAAATTTCAGTCTCGCCCCTGCAGAAATTCTTGCTGTGGGTCGGACGAGATGATTTAGCCACTAAGTTGTCAAGCCTGCAATCAGAGGAAACAATTGGATATTTCCAATTTGAACAAAATTCTTTTTATATGAAAACACTTCCTCAGAAGCATTTTTTGAAAATGAAGCACTAATAAAATAACCATGCATTTTTAGGAGAAGAGTAATTAAGAACCATTAATGAGCTTGAGAAGAATATTTAACTTGAACGAATGCATGTGTATGCTGCTCGCCAAGAGCTTTTCGCCCGACAGCTGCGTTTTCGGTTGGAACACAATCTTAAGGAGGTCCACCATCTCCTACAAATTCCAAACAAATGATCCGCAGACGGCTTATGTATTGAGAGAAGATGAAGGCCTGCAGATTTCGGGATGTCTACAACGATTACCTACAATGATGAGACACTTGTATTTGTTTCAGCTGCACTGTCAGACAACATGCAGTTTTCCTCTCAAGGTGACTGAATTCATCTGTATACAAAACTTCAAACCGGAGCCGTAGTAATTTCTGTCAGCTCCGGCTCTGAAACCCTGCTTCAAGACATTCCATGTCAAAAATTGTGGCTACAGACAGTAGGCAACCTCTCACTCAATCAGAGAAAGTCATTTTGGCTGTTGGCCATTTCACCTGTCGTTGTCAAAATATTCAATTATTCATGCACATGTACACATATTAAAAGCAATTAGGACTTCTCTATTAAGTGTCAAAATTTTCAATAAACTCATTCAGAATCTGTTTGCGACGACTTATTTATGAAGAGCCGATGGTAAGAGAAGTTATCTGTCCAAGATCAAATTTAGTGTTTTCGTGAAATGTTAGTTTCATGGTCGGAGCTGCATGGAGAAGAGCAAGGAAGAAACGCAACTTTTTTTTCTAACTTTTAAATTAATACACTCTGCGCTCCTTGAAGTGTTGATGTGCTCCGGAGCGCTGAGTGCACATGTCCACGTCTGAATTTGAGTGCATAATGTTAGTCTTCTGCTTCAAATGATGACAAACTAAATAGACAAACATATTGGAACTGGTCGCTTAATGGCGGCACAACGGGGACAGACAAGGTGACATTGTTCCCCTCACTTTTCCTTGTGCTGGTGATTGTCCTTCCACTTTCGATTTTGAATCAGTTTTCATGCATGAGTGTGATCAGTTTTGTAGGCCATGTATCTGAATAGTCAAAAAAGCATTCGCTTCCCCGATTTGAAATCGCCAAAATCCATCTTTTCACCTTTGAATGAGTAGGATTAAGGATCATCAGCATCCTTATGGAGAACATTAACTACTGAAAATTGAATTACGAATGAATTTTTCTACGTTTACTGCTAGCATAAGAACGTTATAATCCTACTGACCAATTAAAATGATAGACATTAGAGTAACATAAAGGCACATGGTTGGAACAATTACACATTTTTCAAGTACACTGTAAATCGCTGGATGCGAAAATTACATACAAACATATACCAAAATTACATACAATTTGAAACTAACATCTGATACGAGATTCTGGTATGTCTGCAGAGATCTGGTATGTTTTTCATACCACATCTCACTTACTTTAGTATGTGATTAGTATGTAGCGATGCGAACTATTCTATCTGTGATTGGCTGTTTTACACTGAAATACGAATTGTTGGTATGTTTTATATACTAGACCCGATGGAAATTCATCCTTATTCGTATGCCTCTGGTATCCATTTGGTATGTGCAGCTTTAAGTCACATAGCAAAAAAATGTATGTATTACATACTACTGTCAAATAACATTTTTCGGTAATACAAGTGGTGAATATTTTTTGTTTGATAGAGTGATATTTGAGCACATTAAATTAATTGTGAATTTTATGCTCCACGAATATGCGGTCGATACTATTTGTCTGGCAACATAAACAGGACGTTTATTTGACTCTACTTTACAACCCAAGTTGATAAACATCTAAGTTAATAAGTTGATATCTCTATTGAAATCATGTTGACTTATATATCTCAAACATAACTATTTTTGCGTTCATGAATTATAATGTGTTTTTATTTCGGATTGATAATATGCTTAATTTCAAAATTACATAATGCATAATTGTTGATGGTTGAAATCTTACTGATTATTCATGAAATGCCTTAGACTTACGTGTATTAAAATCGAATTCAGTATTGAAAGAATGACTCTTGAATGTCATTATCTCACTACTTGCAGAACAGTAGTAACATTAGTGTGATCTTTATTGACAAAAGGCCTGAAATCAAGATACTTCGGAAATGATTTATGCTTTCTTTTAACATTGTGCTAGTATGGCTTTAGTATGTAAAGCATACCACATTTGAAATAACATGCGAAAGGCATACAAATATATACCAAGAGAACACAGAAATATACCAAGAGAATATTTTGGTATGCATCCTTCGTATGTGATTGGTATTGAGCGATTTACAGTGTACAATTACAATTGCAGTTGAACTTTTACAATCAAAATTACTTTAAAATCAAAATCCTCAATTACAATTACAATTAATTCAAAAGTTGTAATTAATTGCGCAATTACAATTACTACGATTTTCCGTACAATTTTGATCAATTATGAGTTAGTTGTCCTAAACCATTTCAGGTCTTAGTAAAGTTAACTTTGAGTACAAGATAGAGAAAGAAGTAGGGCCTATTATCCATTGCAATTGCAGCGTTGCAACCTTCCAATGATCTGAGACGAGAGAACTCTATTGTACCCTATTGTAGTACAATACTATAAACGAGTCTTCGGCACGACCTTATTCTGATAGATTTCAAATTGCGCAACTACTTATTGTGTGACTTTGAATCCAGCCCTTAACTTCATTATCGATTCTCAGCTAACACTATTACGTCTGTTTGCATTGAATGGCAGTCATCTCTTTTTGTAACGCATCTCATGATTTTCATTATCGTAAAATAAACGCTAAATATTATTTGGAACTATGGAGATGGATTTTAAGATGGATTTCAATGCAACCACGTGTCATACAAGTAGAGCCTACTACCTGAACATTTGCCAATGGATCGTGGAGCCTTATTTGACACCGTCAGACGATAAATTTTGATTGACACCGTGTAGATACCACAAAGCGTCAAGAAGCACTAAGTGAAATCAAGATTTGATGACATCTATGGAGAGCTCTTGCTTCCAACCTCTACACGTTCTCCCAGTTCACAACCATCCGGCCCACGGTCACCCCCTTCACTTCATGTGCCCCAGAAGTTGGAACAGTCAGGCCGGTTTCCTCAACTCTCAGTAAAAACCATTCGACGTCACAAATCGTTCCTTTCGACAACGACGATTATTGCTGATGGTACATTCGTTGATTGAACGAGTTACATTAATTAACTATTTAACAAAAACTGTTAAACAGAATTTGATGCTCTTGACTTCTTTATTTTGATGCTTCTACTTCACTATGTAAATTAATGATTTTCAATGATTCATAGCAAAAACATTCACTACTACTTTGGTAAAAGCTCAAAAGACCTTCGGTGTAGAGAAATCTCAATTGGCGTAAATCTCAGCTCAGTGAATGACTTCAAATCAAGTTCAATGATGTATCGTCAGAGACAAAACATAATAATTGCCATGCATGTGTAACAACATGAGTATGAATATCATGTCCGCTTGCTTCAGTATTTTGATTCTCTGTTATCAATTTATAAACACATGTACATGATTGATTTTGAAAATGCAGTTATTATTATCATAATTATTATCAGTTGCAACGTAGGCCTCTAACTCATTGCGTGTAGGCCTATTACTGCTCATTCTTTCCCATCACACAAGTATGATATCAAAGTACGAATAATTACATTGCATTTGTAAAACCCTTCTTATCTGGAATACCGACAGGCCTATCTTTCATGCATTTCATGTATACTTTGGAAATTGAATGGTGCCTAACGGTCTATGTTGCATCAAAAGCATTTACAATGGACAAATTGCACTGTTTAGATCAAGGCCTACTCTAATTTTTGATACTCTTAAATTCGTTTTCTTTCCTGTCAAATTTGTCAAAAGCAGTCATCAAGGCTTGCAGAATAATAAGCCGGGAAAACTGATGAGCGAATTAAACGTTCTTTAACCTTTTCTTCAAAACTGGGGTCTTTATTAGAATTAAATCTTCCAGTCATTCGATTCTTTTCTACTCCCGCATATTACGATTTCATATATAGGAAAATTGCTTGCACATGTTCTTGTAGAATTGATAAAATACTTTGCAGGTTTCGATGCGATTGCAGAACAGTCTCTATGGAACTAAATTACCATCATTGATAACGTGCTTTGCAGGTTTCGTTGCGAAATTGCCATCATCTGGCAATATGTATAAAGCATGCATATTTCTCTCTTAGGCAAACACCGCTCTTCACACCATAGGTGGGTTGAAAATTGTGATTTCACCTTATCTTTCTTCCTTATGCGACATATCAGCAAATTCGAATAACAGAAAGAACTGCCATAAGTGCAGGATTTGTGAACATATTTGGGAGAAAAGCTTGTATGACAGAGTGCAAATACGAGGCATTAAACACATGCCTTTTTCTACTGGATTATTTGAAGAATGAATATTACAATTTTCACGCATTTGAAATTTTTTAGAATTAGAACAAGATCCAATTCTCAAATTGATGCTGCTTATTCTAAAGGGATTATGATCTGAAACTCAAAAGACTTGGGGATATAACCTATAATTCAAGTTTCTTTGCCTAAACTATTAAGAAGATAACTTGCTTTACTTTTGAAGCATTGAAAGAATTGAAAAGTCTTCTGTTTTTTTTGCTATCATATTCATAAACTTAACAGAATTTGTTGCAAGCAGAGAAGTAGTTGTGAAATGCAATATGACGATGAAATATGACTAATGACACAGGTCATATTATATACAGCAAACAAGAGTACATGATAATGTAAGTGATTCATAGAAGAAATAATAGTATTTTGCAAATTCTTCGAGTCACTTTTTCTAAAATTAATTTCGAAGGAAGTGACTGTTACTGCAAGACGCAGTCTTGTTAATAAGAGCACTTTCTTGCGCTTGATCATGTCACACATATCCTGACACTAAAAGATTAAAATAACATTATCAAAGACAATGATCATACTTGTCTCTAAGATGTACAAGTGAAACGTCCACAATCATATTCAGACAAAAATTGGCCTAAATTCAGTGAAACAAAATCACACCTTAGAAAATTGAATTTTTACAGAATATCATGATTCAAATCATATAAATCAATTACACACAGTGGTTTTTGCTGCCCGCAGAATTCACTCAGTGTCATTGTTATTACTAGAATTACTATTATTACTAGTGTCATCATTATTATTAGAAAGTTTCCAAAAGAATCTATTTGATTTACAATCTTAAGCGCGCTGGTTGTGATGCTGAATGGTTGTTGAAAAGTTACTATGCCTTCTTACGATTTGTTATGACTTACAGATTTCCATTTTTTTGCAATGCACCTAAATATCTTTTAAATGACTTTTTACATGTTGAAAAACGTGCTTTCCGTATTATTGGCATTCAGCATTCGGAAAGCAATTCATGGTTGTGCTCTGTAAACAAATCATGTGAAAAACGTATGTCTGCTATAGGTACAAATTTTGAACATCCCTACGTTCGATGTTTTGCACTAGCGATGCGGCAAGAATAATAATAATAATAATCGTCTATATTTATCATAGCCTCAATATTGGGAATCGTGAGGCAACATATAAATCAAATATAACATCAAATATAAAATGATCAACAAAAACAAAAGTTAACGAAAGCCAAGATTGTAAAGACGTATCATAGTAACTATAAAAGATTTGTGACGCATTGATGATGACACAAGAGGCATACGGTATGAAGTGGATATGAAATAATGAAGTGGATGGGAAAAATCAGTAACCATACTGTGAAACAACCGAATTCCCAATATCTGTCGACGGTATTCCAACGTTAAGAATTGATTGCACATGCAACTTGATTGACCACAGATGATCTTGTGAGCTCTGGATTATAGTCGTTCAAGTAAATTAGAATTTTTTCACAGAAACATTGCAAAATACAGGTGCGGCATATTCCAGAATAGTCCTGATGTAATTATTATGAATTGTTACTAAATCATCGTCGTCAATAATTGATTTCAATTGTCTAAGCACGGACAACCTCGATGAAGCACGCTTTGTGATATCACGAATATGAATATTCCACTTGAAGTTTTCTTCAAAGGTTACTCCGAGAAACTTAATTTGTGTCTGTAATGGCACATCAGGCAGGCAAATGTTATCTAAGTTGAGTTTCTTGGAAGGACGAATAAACATTTGAGAACATTTCTCCATTTTAATCTGCATCTGATTATTCATGATCCAATTGCTAATCTCAACAAACGCCGATGATATAGGGCTATGTGAACATCCTTTCTTGACGACACCGACAATTGCTATGTCATTCGCATATTTAGTAAGCAATAATTCGGAATTATTTTCAATCAACAGATCAGAAATGAAATATGCGAACATAGAGGGGTCAATGGAGGATCCTTGCGGTAAACCGCTAGTAACAGGCAGGAAATCGCTATGGGAGTATTTCCATCTAACGCATTGGCATCTGGGTGTCAAATAATTTTTCATAAATGTTATAAGATAAGGATTAAGTCCGTCTCTAACCATTTTCCGTAATAGTAAACGATAAGAAACCTTGTCAAAGCCCTTGGAAAAGGCTAAGGTACGCAATAACATCAGGTTTATGAAGATTATTGAAGAATTTTTATTATTCAGAAGTGTGAGTACTCGTGCTGCCCCAAAAACCTTGTATCGTCCACGCTCAAAAACGATGAGATTTTCAAACTCTTTTATTAGATATTGTAAATAGTCACTGATTCCTTGTAGTGAAACAATAAAGAGATTATTATTATTACTTTTATTATTCACATATTTCTATTCTACTGAAATTTGTTTTGAAACTTCCAGAGCGGTTTGCCACTCTGGAAAGGACAAGATGTGACAATTGAGGGATGACATCGCTATATGTACGTTGTTTGACAACATTTCATTCCATCCTACTTCGGTTGAATATTTGGGATACTATTTCGTGCAAAGACAAGGATTGCGTCATAGGTATCAAGCTGGTATTGGTTGTACATTAGGTGGATGAAGGTATGTCGAATTTACGCATTCATGATGCAATCGAGATGATAAACCCGGGATAAAATGTACTTCATCATTAGTACATTTAAGTAGTTGTGTAATTTACGAGATTGCAGCTCGTATTTGATAAATCTCGACTGCTGTTATAATTCTCTGAAATGTCTTACACGGCTGTACACGCACTGAAAACAAAATAGATAATGATACATAATTGCCTTCAATGAATGAATACCGTCTACCCTACTGACATGGTGCACTTTAAAAGTTTAAGAAAACAAATTGAAACAAATAAAAAGAAAATGGTTATTAGACAGAAATTAGACAGGTCGTCTCTTCTTCTGTTTAACTAGAAAGGAAACATTGTAGCATGCAGCGTTAATGAAATGGCACCATCTGCTGACATAATACCATAGCAATCGAATAATGAGCAGACAGGTCAACATTAAACACGCCAAATTGTGCGAAGTTTTAGTGACCGCTATCAATCGGATCACACAGCAAAGAGACGAAGACTATGTCAAGTTCCACAGAGAAGTTTGTGAACGCTTTTTCGTGAGCCTAATCTTTTTATGATCGGAAGGGCCAGCATTATCGAGAAAACTTTTGCGCAGTGATCTGAATTCTTTGAATCTGAAAGAATCGTAGCGCTCGGAGCATTTTGAAGGAATTCACAACAATCCGCAAGCCACACACGACTACTTTTCCTATCTCTGTAAAGCATGAAAAATTTCTTTTTGCCCATCCACTTAGTAGGCTCTTGCATGTACCATTATTTTGATTCAGCTCGCACTTCTAGCAAAGTGATACGCTTAAGCAATCTAATTTTGTGGGTTCAAACCTGCCCACGACTGATGAGATCCAACATTTGCGGACCGAGACATGCTACGTCGTAGTCACATCCATTGAAATTTGATAAAACTGATCAACCAGCAAGTTTTCTTGTTTTGACTTGTGCTGTGCAGTGCCTGCGAGAAGCGCCTCAATATCGAATGTGGCATCAAGTGATTGGAGAATGCATTCCACCTGCCACGTGCCTGGGTTAATGCAATACCTTCCTGGCTAGTTCACTCGCTGAACAGATGATCCGGTGGCCTTGTGGTTAGAGGGTATGGTTGCACGTCCTCCAGCTCCAACGTCGCTGGTTCGAGCCTGCCCACGACTGATTAGATCCAGCAGACGAAATGTTTCGTGATTCCTACATCTTTTGAGATATGGTAAAATCTGGCTACTGACAGATTAATAAGTGACAAATTGGCACTCATCAAGAAATAAGAAGTCAAATTAAAGTGTCTTTATTGCTCTGACATAATTAAGTTCTACCATGCTTTTCAGCTCCTCTCTAATACGAATGACATATTGAACTAGATTGTGAGTTAGAAGTGGATGTGACTTTCCATTGACCTTGTTTTGCCAAAATAAGGATGATAAACAATCGATGATAAGGACTAGGTTTGCAGCCTCTGCCCTGTAGAAGGAAGCCTTTTCGAATCTGACATGGGAGTGGAAATGCATAGGCTCCACCAATTGCTTCTATAATTAAATCCTGACCTCTGGAAAGCTCAACTATACATTTTTTTCAACTATACACTATACGGCACGGAAGCTTACTATCGCACTACATAAATGACACCTTCAACTGCTTTCAGTGAGGATCCACCAACGATCACAAGCTCATTATGCTGTCACCTTCAAGTGGCAACGAATGGGAAACGGTCATAGGTCATCTGACGAAGCGAGTGGATTCAAACTTTACTCGAATCGCAATTTCGCATCGAATAAACTTTCGAATCAGCAGCCAATCAGAGAATTGAAGCGAATCGTCGTAGGTCTCTAATATGTAATAAAATAATTTATCACATTTTCATTAATACGAATTGTGAAATGATGAATGAAGAGAGAGAGAGAGAGAGAGAAACGTATATTTAGAATGAATATACTAATTATATACTATATTTAGAATGAAACTGCCAATATAACATTTATCAATTCGTTATTCCATAACTCGCGTTCATCAGCATCTCAAAGCGCATCCTACTCCTGCAGAAGTCATTGTGCATGTCTATCTACCAAGGAAAGACGGTTTTACTATTATCTCTACGGTTAATAATAATCCACGTCTTTTTGAATTTATTCCTTTGTAGAACACCAATGCAGATTTACTTGTGAACGATCGAGGAGGTTCCAATTCATTGTCATAGAATTTTCAAATTGCCTCTTATGGTCATGTCATCAATGCACTTGTACATTGATGTCTTTGTAATTTGTCATCATCTGATTTCATTGGTAATTGTCTTGTTGTGATATAATTCCATGTAGTAGCCTGTAAATTTTACTCATTGTCATCCATTACATTCCATCTTTCACATGTTCCATCGTACAAACAGAAACACTAACAGAAACACTTGAACTTTTCAGATACTCCTTCAAGTCATCTACAACTCCGGTTTTTTTGCTTGTATTTGCTATATATATATATATATATATATATATATATATATATATATATATATATATATATATATATATATATATATATATATATATATATATATATACAGTGCTTCTCAAAAGTCTGTAAATACTTCAAATGCGTTATGTGAAGTGTCAATCGTCAATTGAAATTTCTAGAAAGGCCAAATAAATGCATTATAGTGAAGGGAATTTCATCATTTTCACTTTCACACAACTTTGATTACATTTTCATGCTATTGTATCAAAGTTGAGATGCTTTGCTTATTGTTTTAAAGTGGATATAGGCCTACTGAATATGCTATTAAATCTGCTAGCCTGTTTTGAAGAACATCGCAAAAGATATCAATGTTGCTCAGTAACTGAATTTAGTATCAATTTCTATGGCACTCTTGATAAACAATGGCTACAAAGTATTGTACGAATAGGTGCTGTGTTATATTCAATATTTCAATTCAACACGCATTCTCTTCCAGTTTCAGAAATTTGCCTGTTTCGCAGGTACATGTGCATGTAAATGTAAATGAAATAGTCTGTGTAATTCTTCAAATACTCGAAGACATGTTATGAATTTTATCGCTTTCGTCTATTTTGTTTACATTAAAATAACTTCCCAACTGACATTATCATTCGAAGGTGATTTCAAATGACAAATTCCGATTTTCCCACCTGTTGCTAATCTGCAAAAAGAAAATTAGTTTACCATGTCACTCGTCGATGAATCAAACTCCCACATAGATTTACTGTTGTCAGAGAAGACAATTTGGGATGTCACACGACTATGTCAACAATAAGTGGATCTGCTATACACGAATTCTCCGGTTCGGGTTAGGTAATATCACTATAAATCATAATTCAAGATGAACTTGGAAAATTTTCAGGGTACCAAAATACTTAAATGGACAAGGAATTTTTAAATTGCAGGTAGTGCATAAGCGATATACTACAACTCTAGCGAAGACGGTTGTGCCAAACAGGTGTCGTCCACGACGAATGATTGTGATTGTGCCTCCAGAAAGATGGATAAGCCACATCATTATTCAGTTCGAGCGCGAACTGTTAAAAATTCAGCTATCAAGAAGGTGGATTGGGCGACGAGAAGCCATGGAATGGTCTGCACGCTCACCTGACGATTAGACTTGATTAGGCTACCGGTTTTGATCGTATATTCAAACTCAAGTTTACTTTTAATATATCTTGTACTTTGTAAACTTGCAATACTTTAAATACAGAGATAAAGCGCTTGATAGATTAAAAGTAAAACATGGAGTATTGTCCCATTCATCTTCAAAAGACATATTGATGATATCATCATGGGATCATTTCCCAAAAATAAAGATCTGATGAAAATAATCCTCGATGCTTTTAACTCTACAAACAGTGATGCTCAATTTACTGTACTTCAGAAATCCCCGATGCCGATTATCTTGGTTGTCAAGATATAAGTATATCCATGAAAAACAAACTTTAATTAGCTACAAATGGTTTAGCAAACCGTGTCACGCAGATATTAGCTTAAGAAAAGATAGTTGGCTTCCCAACTACTTAAAAGACAATTTTGCTAGAAAAGCTTTCGCTATGTTCAGGATTGATTCTCTGATGCGCCTGACATGTTTAAAGCACAAAAACTATGAAGAATAGATAAGAGTGGCATGGGTTCCATGTCGATAATGTGGATAAGTACAAAAATGATGAAAGCAATGTAAATAATGACGAAAGAAATAACGATGTTAATCTTTTCCTCAACTATGTTAGAGAAAATTCTTTAAGAAAAATCAATAAATTGAAGAATAAACATCGTATTATTACGTATCACATCAAAACTTGGTAAAAATGTATAAGAAAATCTAGCAATGAGTGTATTTACAATATTTGCTTGACAATCCGCCCAAAATTTAATTGCAAGCATAAATATGTAATTTATGAATTCTCTTTGCAATCTTTGCCAAAAGAAGCACCGGTACATAGATCAAACATGTTGATCTTTCAGAACTGGATTCAGCGAACACCAACGTAGTTAAAAGAATAGAGATGCAAAAAGTGCATTGACTGAACATAACTTGTTAGACTATTGTGGTAGAGTGATGACCATTGAGGTTTTAAATTGCAAGAATTTGGACAAATAAAAGACGGCGAGTAGTACAAGGATGGCTGAATCACATTACACTGCGTTGAAATGCCGCAATGGAACAGACGTCATGAGCTGATTTGATGATTTGCCCTGACTGGACTAGTGATTTGTATATAAGACCAATTTTTGGCACTTGTGTCACATTCAAGGCCCTTGAAACTGTCGGAAGAACAAAACGCATCGGCGAGTTTTTGATTAGTATTTCAAAATAAAGAATTTCGTCGAAGAAACGGAGCGATTTTACTTATCTTTTTCAATGAATTTGAGAATTTGCTTTGGAGGAAATATCAATCGCCTGTAAGAAGAGAATTTTTATTGCTTTGCGCATTTTTCACCAGTTTTCGTTCGAATTCTGATATTTTCGGTGTAATGAATATGTCTATCTGATTTCTTTCTCGCATGTGAAATGAATAGCAATCATTTGTGTGCTACCTACATTTACAATGAGTTTTCGGAGCGATATCTTTCTAGGTACCGTCTGTCGTCAGCGATATCTCTGTTCGTTATAACACATTAATTAATGCACTTTGCAAAAATGACATTGCATAAAGCGATCGGTGATTACTATTGTGTCAAATTGTGTGTCGAATTATTCGTTCGAATTCCATAGAAGTCCTATGAATCTGCTTGAAAATCAGTCATTTTTAAGATATTCTTGAAATAGTATATTATTCAATACCAAGTTAAGTAATTTATGATATCGAACAGATAAATGTAGGCTATTCTGAAAAGCATGCTGAACAGACACGAAGCGAAGATGTTTACGAAGTTGTCAGGAATTCGTCTCAAGTACATGGATGAGGTGCATTTTGAAGTACTTCAAGTGATTTGTCCAAAAATGATATAACAGATCAAAATATGCTTCAAAATGATCCATAAGTATCATTAGACAAATGTTCAGGCATACATGTTAGCTTGCGAAAGGAGAACCACGCATAGGAATGCATCGAACATGTAAGAATGCCACCCACTTTGACGCTACATGCAATATCGTCAACAAAATCACATCAATTATTAAGGAAGGATGACATCTTTATTGAATAAAAATGGTTCGGATTGAGAAACAACAAAATTCATGATTTATATCTAAAATCCTTTGAACGCATTCTACTTTCAGAAAACTTTCACTGTGGTTGCAACCTGTTATTGAAGCTAGTAGGCCACTGTCTATAATTTTTCACCCGATGAGCAAATTTTAAGCCAAGTGACACATTTATTCAATTAAAATGCATTTTCGTTTAAAATATCGTTCATTAAACTAAAAGTATAAAAGCAAAGTTCTATTTAATGGATTTGTATTTTGTATTTGTACGACGCAGTCCGCGAAAATAAAAAAATCTGTAGAAAGTTTTGGTGATTGTGAACAATTCTGGACCCTACATGCATAATCTTCGTTTCTCCACAAACTTTTCACCACAGATGCAAGAATCGAATCGTCATCGTTGTAGGTTGGTCCGAGATGCTGTCCGTCAGGAATAGTGTTTTTGCCTTCTTTTTCCGCTGATACTGAACGAATTCTTTTGATTTTTGCGTCATTTTGATCGTCAGGAGATATCTCATCTATCTGTGTTTTCCTTTAATTAACGGCTCACATTCTCTTCTCAAAAATCGCGAATTGCATGTTCAGCATTGTGACTACTCATCAAAAGTCAATCGCTTCCACAATCAGCTGGCATTGATATCTTTCAGGCAGCGTAAATCAAATCAGACACTTTTCCGATTAAGACGGTGTATTAACTGTCTTAAATGTAAGTTGTTCTGGTGGCGCATTTGGTCGAGTGATTGGCTACCCCTACTAGTACATTCGAGTTCCGAAATTCGAATTCCTTGTTGGCTATTATTTTTGCTTCGGTGCTTGATTTGCATTTGCATTCAATTTGCCAATTTTATTATAATTCCAAGAAGACGCAAGGGAAGTTCTACAATTAATGACGATGATCCTGCATCATCAATCAGTGATACATTGCGCAAGGGTCTTGATAATTTGGAGAAGAATTTCCAAAGTTTGAAACATGAATTAAAAAATGAAGTAATGAGAGTTATTAATACAACAATACAGCAGACTATGAAAGCGGAACTAACTTTATTACAAGGAGTGATAGAGAAACAACAGAAAGAAATTGACATTCTAAAGCAAGTGATTATTGACGGTGAAGCTAAAAAGTTAAAGGAGCAACGCAAAGAGCTGGCCAGCACCCTTGACACTGTCCACAGGACGAAACGCGTCGGATTTTATTGTCTTTTACAAAATAAACACTACGTGTCGAAAGAAAGGGAGAGACCATTTTTCTTTTTGAAACATGACTTTGAAGAACCTCCCGTACCGACAGATGCTGACCAAAATCAAAAATCTCTCTTGTTGAAAAGTGCTGTTTCTGAAGTTATAGTAAAAAAACCGGGAGAATCGGCAAGTCTGGTGGTAAAGATAGAATAATCAAGGTAACAGTCGACAACATCAAAACCCGAAATAATGTTTTGCATGAATGTTGGAGAAAGCGAAATAACGAATTTCGCAATATCTTCGTTGATCCTGATCGCACTTTGCTCGATCGCAAAGAATCTTTCAGGCTAAGACAAAAGCTGAAGCAATTGAGACTCGAGAATCCAACTGAAATATCAGAATAAGAAGAGGTACTTTATACATAAATGATATCGAAGTTGACAAAGAGCAGCCATTATCGTTAATTTTTCCTACAATGTGACTAGCAGAAAGCAGCTCATCCAATTTTTTATTCTCTTTGCTGGTATCTAACGTTAGGTGCTTGACCAATAAATGTGATGAACTATCTTTACTTATGGCTTCTCTTACTTCACTTACGTATGTGTGCTTGACCGAAACTTGGCTGAAAGAGTATATGATGGACTCTGTCTTTCTGATAAACAATTATACTCTCTATCGAAAGGATCGCCAAAGCAAACAGGGCGGAGGTGTTTGTATTTATGTGAGATCCGATATCAAGGTGAGACGACACTTCCCAAACAGTCATCCTGAGTACTTCGATTCCCTCTGGCTCATTAATTCTCAACACAAGATGATTTTGATCTGCATATGCATCCCTCCAATCGTATCCACTCGAAATGGAGATGAAATAGTCAATTTTATCACTACGAACGCTGATTTTATCCTTTCTCGCCACCCTGATTACAATATTTTGATAAATGGTGATTTCAACAAAATGCCGTTTGAATCTTTGACAAGCTATCTAGATTTACAAAATACTGTCTCTGAGCCGACGCGTGGAAATGTCACACTTGACTATGTTCTTGTTCCAACTGCACTGGCTGAAAGTTTTGTGGTCAATGTTATGCCACCAATAGGCAAATCTGATCATAACACCATACATTGTTCAACTCCCTCTGTGGCTAGAGCCCCTTCTTGCAGAGCAGCGATTTACTACGACTTCAACCCAATGAATGTATCTAACTTTTTAAAGTCTCTTCATGATCAAAAATTGCATTATATTTACTCTATCGATGATCTTGATGATAAGACAGATTTTTTCCATAAAGCTATGACTATTGCAGCTTCAAAAATTTCAAAAAAAGTGATAACTTTCTCCCCACGAGACAAGCCATGGATTACTTGTGCACTGAAAGAACTCATTACAAAAAGATGGTTTGCCTCTCGGGAAAATGACTGGGAAAACTATTATCATTTGAAATTAATCATAAGACAAAACATTAGTCATGCAAAGCAAAAGTGGATAAATGATGTTCAAGCCTCATCGCCGAATACATGGAAAGTTATTAGAAGTCTTTCAAATAATGATAGAGGTGTAAATGGGAAGCCCTTGATGCTCCATTGACTCAACTTGTTCAAACCATGAATGATAATCTCAAAGCTATCATGAAGCCCAGACCAAGCAACTTGGATAATCTGTGGGATGACTTGACCATGTGTGATGATTGGTCACCTGTTGTTGACGAATATTGGACATTTAATCAACTTAATAACTTGCCAACTAATAAATCTGCTGGTAGCGACAACATTTCACCTCGTTTCTATTCCATTGCTTCCCATCTTCTAGCTGCTCCTCTCACTCATCTCATTAGCTCTTCAATTGAGAGAAGACAAGTTCCAAAAATATGGAAAATCAGTTGTATCATTCCAATCCCAAAGTCTACTCCCGTAAGCCCTGATTCAATTCGACCAATCTCACTGCTGCCTATACCAGCTAAATTATTAGAGAAGACCATATTGAAAAGCACGAAGAAAAATCTGCTTTCCTTGATCAATGGTGATCAATTCGGTTTTCGACCCGGCCTTTCAGCAACATGCGCGATCGTCCGCTTATATGATGAAGCAACCCGACTTTTAGAGGAAGATGAAGTTAAAGCACTCAGTCTCATCTTTTTTGATATTTCGAAGGCGTTCGATGTAATTCCCATCACAAGATCATTAAGAAACTCTTGAGTTATAACGACGTAAGTGGAGCCAAAATTTCAATGGGATTCGTTTTATGGCTATGTTTGTACTTGTCGGAAAGACAACAATATATGCGTATTCTTGATACCTCCAGCAAACCTGTGGCAATTTCAAGCGGTGTTCCTCAGGGATCATTGATAGGACCCTTGCTGTTCTTGATTTATGTCAATGACCTGTGCTCTCATAATGACAATATTTTGATCAAATATGCGGATGATACCGTTGCTGTAGTTCCCATATTCAGAGGGCTTGGCGATACAGCTAAAGCTATTGAAAACGTACAGAGCTGGTGCATGCGCAACGATATGACTCTTAATGTCGGTAAAACTAGGCATATGATAATAAATAAGCGTCTCACTCCAGAAGAGTTGGCACTATCCCCAATTCAACCTTCTTCGTTGGTGAAATACCTTGGAGTTATAGTCAACAACAGGCTCACATGGTCGGATCATTTCGAAAGAGTTGTAAAGGCGACATCAAGACGTATATTTCTTTTGCGTTCTGTGAAATCTAATATGACTAATCATCAGATGATGCTTCTGTATTGCGCTTACATTCGGAGTCTCATCGAATATGCCTCACCGGCATTTTGCGGAGTAAACAAAAGTGAATTGAGGATTATCGAACGCATTCAGAATAGGTGCCACTTTATTATTTGTGGAGACAGAAACTGTGACTGCAATCATTTTCCGGACTTAGATAATCGTTTTCATAGGGCCGCAACAAGACTTTTCCTGCAGATGATGAATCCTGCTCACACATTGCACTATTTGATACCTGAAAAATTGCTCTCAGGAAGATTTTCGTTTCCTTTTTGCAAGACTATGAGAAGACATAAATGTTTTATCTATAAAGTAATTCAATATAACCATGACTTTAAACGATGACTTTGTAACAACAGTAATGATTTTCTGATTTCAATCTTGAAATATAAATTGATTATTATTATAAGTTACGAAGTGACCTTTATTAACAATTGTGGACCGAAATTCTTTTTCAGTTCTCACCAAGTACATACATGTATATCATTTCATGTCGAGTACACGCATGTCGGCAGCTGTTCAGCGATGACTCCTTTAGTCTAATTAAGGTGATGGTTATTTGTCATGTAAATACATGTAAGACAAACTGCCGTTCATGCTAACACGGAGTGCAGATTCTTCATTTGAGAACGATGCATATTTGAGATGCATTTGATTTTATCATAAGTTGATATGAAATCAAATGCATCTCTCAAAAGCATAAACAGTTTCTCATTGAAACAAATTTGACCACTGTGCTTTGGTAGAAGCCCTCATCAAAGACAAAACAATTCCTTGTTTCATCAAAGTTGATAGATGATCCAACACAAAGAATTAACAAATGTGGTTGCTGTTGCTTGTAGCTCTAAACACTGTAAAATTTGTAATGTTTTATAACCTGATGAGTGATGACTCAATCGTTTCTCCAGTATCAGGACTATCATATAAAATTAACGCAAATAATAGTGCATGCAATACAAAGAACTTAATTTACTCTATTCGCATCGGAAACTGTAACTTTATGTATATTGGCGAATCAGGAAGAAGGGAGTAAAGAACTCTGAGGGAGCGAATAAATGGACATTGATAAAATTTCCCTAGTAATTTTGCTTCTTTTAACTTCCTGACGAAGATTGAGGCAGTGCTCTAACCTCAATTGAAACCGGTTGAAGATCTTTTATAACTGCAATTAAAACGATTTGAGAAGACGTTGACCTTTTACAACTGCATCAATATGTTTGCGGTTTCAGGATGAAGGTATGAGAGTAGTATAAAGGCACGACAGTCAGAACGAGTGTCTGAATGAATCGAGGACCAACATGAGACTTCCAAAGAAGGATGTGCGGACTATGACTATTGTGAATCTGCACGTCTGACTAGTTTTCCCCGGCTGCCCCTCTTGTCAGACAGGATAAAAAATGTGCCATTCAAACCGCAATTATCCCTCATAGAATTTGTCTGATGGCATGAACGCTCTTTATGGTATATGTACATACAGTAAATGCCAATAAATCAAACTCGATCGTGCATCAAAGCCGTGAATTAACAGGGCATCAACGCCGTCCCCGGGACCGGCCCGATCGTGTTTCCAAGTGCTGGGCCCCGGTTTCCACTCTGAAGCATTTCAGCTTTAAATCGACCTAATTATATAAGAAATGCGACACGGTAGAATTATGAAGATCCTGGAGGAGGAAGAACTTGACAAACTTGAATTATGCTCAAATAGAACCACCGGGAAGAAAATAGCTTGCCTAAAGAAAGTTCATAATGTAGAAGGCAATTTAATACAAGGTATACGTAGTTTGCAATCGCAGCTCGTAATGAGAGCATGAAACTTTTAGTATTGATCATGCAAAACAACAAACAAGTTAGGGAATGAGAAGATATGAAAATCCTAGAAAATCACAGATGGGAAGGTTCAAATAAAATATGATGGAAAGGACATTTTCCTTGATTATGCAACTAACAATAGAAAAATTATTAAGGCACTACCCGGAGTCATCTGGAAGAAACCTTTCGGCTGCTCATAACCAAAGTTTATAAAAATGGTGCATATAAGTACAAGTTAGGGACATTTCTAACATAGCACAATGCGATTACTATTTCTTAATTTAGATTTTCATAAGCGACAGTGATGAAGTTCCTCTCGTAAACGTGTTTATATAAAATTGATACCAATCTTTTCTGCCTTTAAATGCTTCGCAGTTTGTAATGTTTTCGCAGTAGACAGAAATGCACGGAGAACGCATACCTGTATACAAACATTGACCAGTTTCATATGTCATTTCCGCTAATGTAAATTTTAAAAGATATGGCATATTGAAGTATGACTTTGGTTTCTGGCTATAAAGTTAATACGTTGCAGATGAGTGAAAGAAAAAGACATAGTCTCTTCAGACGATATCTTGTCAAGAGAGAAATCAAAAATTGTGAGAGAAAAAGGCTGTTAGACGATGGATGTGTCTCACATATGTCTTAGAATCGTCGTATCAAAGCATCAGAACGTTTTTTATTGACATGAATGTTATTTCCATTTTCTACTAAATCTGCAGGCATGATGGATTCTATGGAACATATACTTCTTAATTGGAATATCTGCTTTTAACTATTTGAGATAACTTTTATGCATTCGCATCAACTGTTCATCATCACATCTGAATAATTCTGGTCGGGAGATAGCAAAATAAGGAAACTCCGTACACACAGCAAATAACCATGATCAAACAAATTTTTGTAGTGCGTTGTATGTGCTTAGTATGTTGTACAGAAGAGATGTTGGAAGTGGAATGTCGGAAAAAACATATCAACATATCTGTAGGAGGTCTTCAGGTGCTACTGACCATAGTCGAAAGCTCAAAACTCGGATCAAGTGAGACGAAGTTGACTTATATTCTTATTCACCAAAATTTTCGTCCGTTGGCAAGAGACAAAGATAAAGCATGCATACTACATGTATTAAAAAAACACTGCTGACAGTTTAGGGCATGGATACATGCACGATATGACAGTAGCGGCATTAGCCTTAGAGATAGATCGTTTATCTGAAGTTGACTTGAATGGAAATTGACTCAAGGTCGCAGCACATGCGGGGGAACTAAGTTAGGTCAACGGGGGGTCAAGATGCTTTTCTGTCATCATATTTCATCGTGTCATGAAACATAATAGAGTTGCAAAAAATAGCTTTTTATTCCATCATATTTTAAATATTTTTTAATTATGTTTTTATGTGTTTTTTTGCTTCTTATATATTTGATGAGATGTCTTCTCTAAAACCTTAGTGGCATTATTTTAGTTCTGAATGCTTGATATCTCGATTTTAATTCATTTTAATACATAGATTGACCTTTGAAGTAATAAATAATTTTATAAGATTGAGCTAATTGTAAAAGAAAGACCAAAAAGAAGTGATGAATTATTATAGATAATGATAGAAAACATGAAATGACAATTGTCGCAAAAGGAAGCAAAAGTTGACAAAACAGCCATGTTGGTTGGATAGAAATTACAGTAAAACAGTTCGACTTGATTCGGGATATTCACTCAACGCACGTCACCAACTCAGCACACTAAACATCACTGAAACGTCACTTTCGTCAACGGAAACAAAATAGGAAACAATCATCAAAAAATGTCTTCTGAAAGTCTGCTGCTTAACGAAATTTTCATGAGTTTAGTAACCTTTCCATGTTGATGCTGGTAATGATCAGCCATCACCACAATTCCATATTGTAGATCTACCACGGTAGATTCGATCATCGCTGACGGCAGTTATGGTACAGAGTAAACCGTACTTGCACTAGTAGTACTACGAAAGTGCATTTGTCAAAGTATTGACTTACTGACATTTCATACGCAATAGACACAAAGAAGGGATTGCATCTTTCTAAGAATTGTTGATTGTGTATCGAAAGAAAAGACGCCTATACAATACCAAAAAAACAATACAAAAAATTTAAGAAACATATTAAAACATTGTTTTTATCCATATTTGAGACATAATATATACAGTACACACACACACACACACACACACACACACACACACACACACACACACACACACACACATATATATATATATATAAATTCAGGAAAGTTAGATCAAGTTCACTGCATGTTACTATATTAGTTTCACGGATGGAGTACAACCGATCATCAGACCGCAGTGAACAAGAAGAAATTTCTACAGAAAAAACTAAAGATACACTATGAAATTCAAATGTTCAAGGTATAGATGTAGATTGTGGCTTGAGGCTTGATAATAAAAATTTTCTTCGATGTCTACACTTTGAGACGATTTCATTTTTCTTATTGAGGAGATTGTTTTCTTTTGAAGTGGCTATAAAATATTTCTCTGAGAGACAAAGATTGCAATACCGATCACCGCAGGAATAGGGCTTGCTATGATGTACAACTTTCCATTTAATTTCATAGTTTGCACTTTGGTCATTGAGAGTCCATATATATTTTGATAGTGAAGTTTCATTCATATAATTGATATTCGTGAACGACTTTTTATGATTGCGATATCTTGTCTTGAAATCTCCTTCGCACATTCCATAATACTTTTTTTCTTCTTGTCTTTCTGTAGTAATATTGGCTTCATAAACAATTGATTTCTGTAAACAGTTCCCGTTCAATGGACATTTTTCTTTGATGCGGCAGTTACATGAATTAGAATTTTGTTTTACATTTTCTGTTGCTTTATGTAGAATTTTTGAGTTGTGATTTTGTGTTATATTTTTCATGTTACTCATACAACTGTAACTGAGTTTCAAATTATTTTTGTTGAAAATTTTATGATACTTGTGATGTCGTGGGAAATGTTTCTGAATTAATGACAAAAATATACGTCCAATATTCGTCTTAACGTTGACACTGTATGGTGGGTTAAACCATATAACATTTCTTGGTCGGTTACTTGAAGCACTTTCATTTGTCTGGTAGGTAATGCTGTGTTTATATCCACTATTACTCAATGCAAGTTGATAATAAGGCTCTGCGCTATTAAATTCGGTTTCATTGGAGGATAGATTTGATAGTCTTTTTTCAATCATTTTAGGAATTTGCTTGATTATTGTCTTTGGATGATTTGATTTCGTGTGAATGTATAACGGAGTATTGCCGGGTTTGTTGTAGGGTCGATATAAATGATTTCTTAGATCAAAGTATACATCAAGAAAATCAGTTGAATTGAGATTGCACTCGACAGTTATTTTTAATCCTAAATCACCGAAGATTTTTATCAAGTCTTTTCTTGCACGATCTTTCATTGGTCCAGAATGATTTTTGAGAATACAAAGGCCGTCATCTTTATACAAGCCTATGTTTTCCTTTCCAAATTGGATGGCCATTTGGTGAAGAAGAAAAAGTCCCACAAGCTCACATACCTCGGCGCCGTCGAAGCTGCCTTGAGTAACATCGAATAAGTGGTTGCTTCTTTTTATCCATGGTGTGTTCTTGCTAAATAATAACGATTTTCTCGCATGATTGATTGCATTTGCATCTTTTTCGGAAATGTCTTCATCAATGGATGGGTAGAAGTCAACAATATCAAACTTCATGAAGCTGGAATCATTCTTGTCTGGAATGTTTTTGAACCATTCAATAACCATCGTTGAATTTCTCCATTGTAAAAGTTCTGTAGAGTCTCTGATTTCATTGTTATATCTTTCTAAAAGCTGCTTGCTGATTTTTCCGATTTCACTTTTTGCTGGATTCAGAAGTCGACATTTTACATTGTTTTCGAAATTGTCTTTGTGGTCTTTTAAAGTGATGAAAGATTCACGCGGGGCGTAGCATTCTACACGGTTAGATAAACGATAAGAGTCACTGATGGTTTTTGCTTCACTGTTTACTTGAGATAAAGTTGTATTTTCTGTTTTCTTGTATAATTGAGTTATATTTTCTGTAAGTAATTTGTTACATTCATTCGCAGAAACTTCATATAAGTTTGTTGTTTTGTCAGCAAATACAAATACATTCTTTGACTTTTGAATTTCTTTCTTATCCTTGTCTAGCTTTCTCAAAAATGGGTTGCTGTATTGTCGGAATTCAATTTCTTGAATGAGAATATACAAATCTTGCTAAAATGGATTTAGAAGTTCATCAGTTGGAGGGCAAGAATCAGATTTGAATCCAAAGTTATCATTTGAAGATTCCATTGTTTGGTTTTTGAAGAAATATGCCTTCCATCGCATTCTTCGGATTAGACTTTCGATTTTCTGTATCAAAATTTTTATATAATCAGCTTCAAATCTATCAAAAGACTATCAAATCTATCCTCCAATGAAACCGAATTTAATAGCGCAGAGCCTTATTATCAACTTGCATTGAGTAATAGTGGATATAAACACAGCATTACCTACCAGACAAATGAAAGTGCTTCAAGTAACCGACCAAGAAATGTTATATGGTTTAACCCACCATACAGTGTCAACGTTAAGACGAATATTGGACGTATATTTTTGTCATTAATTCAGAAACATTTCCCACGACATCACAAGTATCATAAAATTTTCAACAAAAATAATTTGAAACTCAGTTACAGTTGTATGAGTAACATGAAAAATATAACACAAAATCACAACTCAAAAATTCTACATAAAGCAACAGAAAATGTAAAACAAAATTCTAATTCATGTAACTGCCGCATCAAAGAAAAATGTCCATTGAACGGGAACTGTTTACAGAAATCAATTGTTTATGAAGCCAATATTACTACAGAAAGACAAGAAGAAAAAAAGTATTATGGAATGTGCGAAGGAGATTTCAAGACAAGATATCGCAATCATAAAAAGTCGTTCACGAATATCAATTATATGAATGAAACTTCACTATCAAAATATATATGGACTCTCAATGACCAAAGTGCAAACTATGAAATTAAATGGAAAGTTGTACATCATAGCAAGCCCTATTCCTGCGGTGATCGGTATTGCAATCTTTGTCTCTCAGAGAAATATTTTATAGCCACTTCAAAAGAAAACAATCTCCTCAATAAGAAAAATGAAATCGTCTCAAAGTGTAGACATCGAAGAAAATTTTTATTATCAAGCCTCAAGCCACAATCTACATCTATACCTTGAACATTTGAATTTCATAGTGTATCTTTAGTTTTTTCTGTAGAAATTTCTTCTTGTTCACTGCGGTCTGATGATCGGTTGTACTCCATCCGTGAAACTAATATAGTAACATGCAGTGAACTTGATCTAACTTTCCTGAATTTATAATGCTCTATTATTGCTAATAGTATTGAGCACTTTGAAGACAATTATTAAAACAATATCTACTTGATATACTTCGAGATATATATATATATATATATATATATATATATATATATATATATATATATTAAATATCGCAACCCTAATCGATGCTCGAGACTTAAACTATCATATGATTATGTATAGAATTGGGTCTCACACGATTGGTTTCTGATTTAAGGCCATCAAGTCCTCATGGCCAGTGAATGATTTTACAATTAAATGCAATTCGTGCATGCATGATTCGCATTTCGTGTTGAACACAGAAAGTATTTCCAACAGAAAGTTGGCAGTTGGCATCGTGGATAAGAAAATATTTATGCAAAGCATTCGAAATCAATTGCTTGTGGTCAAGGAATTCAATCCAAAATTCTTTCTCTTCACTGTAGGTTGCATCTGATTTGGACCGGGCATGCAGTGTGGCATATTCATGAATATTTCGGTATGCCGATTGCCGTATATTTAGGCGACATCAATAGACTGCATAGATGAAGGTAAGTCACTTCTGACATGGATAACAAAACTTCATTCTTGACTGAATTGGTGATAGTAAAGCCGAATGATAGTTCTTTCGAGGACAAATCTAGCGTTCTCATGAAGTTATTCAAAATTCTCACAATCACGTCGTTTGATATTCCATTGAATGGCTGCTGCTTTTTGTGAGACTTCTTGAGAGGTAAGTTTGTGAGACGATAAAAAGGAAGTCCGACATGCAAGGTTGACTGGTTTTGCCGAAAGCAAATCAATATATTAAATCTGTGATATCTGTGATTGACATTGCATGATTTGTCAGGGCAAAAGGTAAAATAGCTCTCATAACGACTGCATTTACATCTATACCAATAATTGTGAAAATGTTGTATAACTTCATTAGAGCGCTAGATTTGTCCTCGAAAGACCTGTCAAAATCTACTAAGAATCAATGTTTCCCTACAACATCTGCTTTCAAGAAGACTATAGATGTACAATGCGTCTGCCACATTTTTGCTGGAAAAGGTTTGGACTGTTTCATGATAAATGTCCACTACCTGCTCATTTGCGTGAATAAAGCTCAAATTACCAGATTGGATCAGGAACGTAAAGCTGAATTGCCGGATTGTGGATCAGGATCACACCCCTGGCAAGATCCGATTGATGCAGTGGCAGGCATGATTAGAGGTTGCGGGAATCAATTAATTCTGGAAAAGAATTTTGAATATGTGCATTTATTGGTTTCACTGTGGACACTAGTTATTCCGGCCGCCAGCACAAGCTTCTGCAGGGAGCAAGACCAAGGACGAGACTTTCACAGAGACTTTATTTCTGCAAAAGTAATGGCAATGCAACATGTGAAAGCAAAATGATGGATAGCCTTCTATATGAGATCATCAGCACTGTACTTTTCTCACAAATCAAACTCAGCTTTATGAGAAGAGGGTTCAGGATTTGTAATATAACAAAGGTAATGGATCATGTGGATTACCAACATGACTAATAGGTTATTGAACTTCCGCTGTGTTCAATATCAAATATGTATTTGCAATTAAGAAATGATTTTTTTGATTGACATTACATGTATACTCATTATGATTAATTTACTGTGACTATGCTACATCTTTATTTTACAAACATTACTTACATTCAGGAGTCATCCGCAAATAAAGGCCTACAGTCCATGGGATACTCTGAAAATACATTTAAGCATTACTTATGGACCATTCCCAAAGTACATTGAGAGCTATGATTAGAATGTTCATTCATCCACAATTACAAGCAACTGAATCCACCAAATAATCGGCTAGATTGATTATATTCCATTTGAGAGAAGTCGAAAACCGTAATGTTGCGGTAAAAATATTTATTCTGGTGATGCCTTTCGACCGGCACAGACAGCCATCGTCAGGCGAATGAGACATTAATGTCAAAAAAGTACGAGAAGGACACAAATCAAGTGAAGCAGTATACTAGCGTACTCGTAGATAGAGGACTAACAATATGAAATATGGAGTTCTGTGCCACTACTGATATGTACATGTAAGGAAAGTAATAATTAAGAAAAGAAAAACAAAGAAAAGGTTATGAAAACCAGAAGTCATTGAGGTTGCGCTTAGTTAAGTGTGCTACAATCATCTTGTGGAATCATTGCAATATTGTATAAACACTGCTCACAACAGATTTATAAGTAATACTGCTACTTGGCACTGCACATAGTGGATCCCAAATCAAAACATGGGCGGATCAACATGCCTCACAAAAATTGGTGCATTTGGAAAACAGCTACTGGATTCTTTCTGCACGATCATTCTTTCTGTTATGATTGTAGGCAGACTATGCGCATTTTTAAAATTAATAATATTAATCGATTCTGCACCTTTTTTCCATTATCACTGAAAATTGCTCCGATCAATTTAGAAACGTTCTATTCCGTTTAAAACCATTCTTTTAAAAACTGCAAGTTTATACTCAGTTTTGGGGAAGAAAACCTGAGCCACTCAAAATTTCTGTCATTTGGAGATCAAGTCATTCATTCACACTGGCTCTTAGCCGATGACCGGAGGTTTTCGATAGGGCTCAAAAGAGCGAAATAAGGAGCCACCTTGTAGATGCGTAATCCGGAGTATTCAGGTTTTGAAGCTATGAAATTCTCGACTTCGAAGGATGGAAATTATACTTGACTGGACAGTGTGAGGTAAGCGTGATTCAAGATCGTATATTGTGTTCACATGCGCATGTGAACTATTCTACAACCATGCGCAAGAATTTACGTACATGTAGATGTTGCGGACAAGAAAGACTAACAATGCGGTCTTACATTGGTGAGTAAATGAACGCTTTTTGGACAAAATGTTTCACTGTTTATTGTTTTTTATGACCCAATTATTAGGAAGATTCGTGTAATATTATTCAGCATATTCCAAGTTGTACATGTATCATGAAATATAGTGATATCATTGTTTGTTTCAATGCAGCTCTGTTTTTGTTATAGAATGAAACTCGTTTAGAATTGAATGTTCTAAATTAAATAGGACAGGTTTTAAACTGAATAGAACCTTTTTTAACTGTATGGGACAAGTTGTAAATAGAACGGAGCAAGTTTTAATTAGAACGGAAAAATGGTGTAGTCGTCAAATGTTCGGCTGCAAAAACATAACGTCAATATTCACAGCTAAAATTGGACACAGAAAAGCAGATCATTTATGCAAAAACCACTACCTTCATATCATTTATGGTCTCTAGAGACTGACTGGGTGATTATGTGTGTTGGCATTGAAGACGTTCTTATCATGCGATTTCTGAAAGCATGCAACTAAACTATCAATTTTCATGTGGGAGTGGCGACTTATCTAAACTTACCACACGTAATTCAGATGCAATCGCAGACCGTTCAGTTTGATAATTGCAGTTATATGTAATTCCATTTCTCTCCAAAGCGAAATCTCTCCCACACGGATAGAAAAGTTATAAAAGTTAATGCAAGAATGGCCTGTGACTGCCCACCAATGAAGATTTGCGTCGTTGAATGAAGATCTGTATTCAAGCAATAATTTCGGAGTCTGATGATTTTGATAAAATGTTATTCCACTGAACAACTCAAATTGCGGACCGTACTTACTAGAACAGGCAAATTTGCTTTACAAGCTGCATGTGTAAAGGTGCTTTTAAAGGAATTAAATCATAGCTTCTTTGCTATCTGAACATGCTGTCATTGAAGCAGAAGAATACTACGAGATACCTGAGCTTACAAGCAATCCTGCAACAGGTAGATGAACACAATTCGAAAACTAGTTTCCCAAGTGATGGATAGCAAATTCATTGGTAATGAACAACAGCGCTCAATGTATAAAAGCACCATTCAGATCACATAATCCACTCCTCAATTGATATAATGTCGATAATAGAACTAAATTGATTGTAAAATTATAATAAAATCGCGCAATATCTGAAGACAAATCAACTCAACAACTCGTTCTTGCGACAGTGCAATTTTATTCTCTTTATGCGAAAAACAATTCAGTTGCACGAGTAGAAGTATCGAAAATGTTGGTGGCATGCGAAAGTGGATTTTGCAATCACTAGATTTATCACATGAAATTGATATATACATAAGCAGCAGCTGATCTTCGGCGTTCCAGCTTACATCATTGAGATTCTGACTTTTTTTCCTACTTTTCTGACTTTTTGACCACACAGGTTTTTTTTACCATTGGTGTAACCCTTGATAAAGGTCAAGACGACCGAAACGTTAGGTACATGTTATGTTATTTTTTACCTGAATATAATAACATTTCGGCTTTAAAGATTGAGGGAGTGCTTAATTATTTTGAAAATGGTTATATCAAATTACCTCCCGTGTGCTGCTATCAATTTTATACAGTCATGCTTTACTTAATGACCTACAAGAATATTAAAGCGACTGTCATAAGTACATGGAGGATAATTGCTGCATCTTAGTGCGACAAATCCCGATTGTGATGCAATGAACCATGTAGAGATCTACAGTACTTGCGTAGCAGAAAATATGCGTCGCCATTACTCATCATATGTAATATAATGTCAACAAACCGATTCCTATAAATTGGGTTCACGCTAACTGTAATCAAGAAATTGATGCCATTGACTCAGTCAGGTGACACAATTCATGATCATTTGACATTGCCTTTGAATCAAGGAGGTGGAAGATCGCTCATTTTGGCTGCGATAATATGGATGAATGGTCGAACTGAGATCTATATTAACAGGGATAACATGAATTCGACGGGATAATCTTTTGCAGAAGGGCACATTCTTTCATTGCGGATGATCCTTCCTCGGAGCGACTGGATACACGGACGACAACACTACTTGTCACAAGAGTTGTGTGACTAATTCATTGAAAACTCAATTGCCGGCATACGAACTTTGAAATGGTCCGCTTGCTCACCAAACCTCTCGATCCAATTGAAGGTGTCTGGCGTTGGATGAGACGAACAATTCTTCCTGGAAATGGACTCTCCAACTTGACACTTTGCTGGCACAAGAGTGGGGGAGTTTAGATCAAACAGTAATCAACCGCCTGATCGGAAGCATGCCTTCCTGGATTCGATAAGTTATTGAATTATCTGGTGAGGTTGCAAAATACTAATGACCACCAGCGATGTACCACAGCCCCTTTTAGCCTGTTGAGCCCGGCAATTTATTTCCAACACAACCTCAACTGACAGTGATGAGTATTCACCTCTTCATTGTTCTATCTGCATTTTCGCAATAACATAGCACCATGACGAGCAGTGCTCGTCATTGTCAGTTAAAGGCATGTAGTGATTGGGCAAACTTTTCAGTTGAGCGAATTATCTCATGACGAGCACTGCACGTCATCTGGGCGCAACAGGTTAAGTGACAAATGGCTGTACAGAGAACCACTGAACAACAGAACAAATTTCATTTCAATTTTTATTTTCACTCGTACACATTTGTACCCCCAATTGCCAAAATTTCATCAAAATGAGACACGTAATTAATGAGGTGCACTTTTTATGATCATTACTTAGATATAGTATTACTTTGATATACAGTTCGTTTCTTAACACCAGAAGCGCCGATACCGTACCGTCAATTGACGACTATTACGATATCAAATGTCATTGATTGAAAAACTGATTTAATGCTTATCATTCCTTGTATAATGAGATCTATAATCATATCATATGATATTCTTGTATTGTTTTTATGGTAGTGATAATGAATTATCAAATTCCTCCGATTATTTATTACTCATTTTTTATTATCATTGCAGAAAATAATATGTTGTATTAGAATAAAGCGTATTACCAGAAAAAATGAAAATCAAATATTCGAAACTTTGTCATAAGTCCCACTTATAATTAAGCTGTATTTACAGTCCGGAGTTATTCATCAAAACACTGACCATCAAACGACAGTCTGGCCCTGGCATTTGCCGCAGACTGGACGATGAAACCGTCTACATAGGTTAACTATATTCGATTGTTTTGACAGTACACTTGGACTTGACAGGTCACTCTCTTTTCGAGCTAGTCCAGGATCTGATGTTACCATCGCTAATTCATCGGCATCTTTTTTGAGCTCATTTGACAATTGTTGAAGGAAAGCTCGTCTGCTAATATGTTTGCTCTCGATGAAGCTCCCATGCTTTCAGTCCTGCCAGATCAAATTATAGAACACCGTCAATGGCCAGCGTCGACAGCCAACCTTCGTTGATAGCTGCCGGCACATTTGGTCAAGCATGTCTGCTCCATAAGTTTGGTGTTGCTATAATAAAGAACCGTTTCTGGCTTTTTCTTGCCATTTTCTTTACAGCAGCTCCGTGATGTTGAGTTGACAGAATATGCCATAAAGCCCGCATGATATCTATAGATGTTCCCTAATGACGTCGGTGTTGCTATGACTGGACGGTATCCGTCACATGGACCCTTGTTCGCATAGCTAAGTTGTTTGCGGTCTGATGCACCAAGTTAACCAAAATCCAACTCTATACAACATGACGTACATGCAGAATAGCGTACGAAAATATGATATCTGAAACTGACTGATGAGATGGAATAAAAATATTCGCAGTAATCAATGTAGATAGACCAATTAAATAAATTGTATTATTTTCATTTGGTTTTATGTAATACAGATGCATGATATTGTGGCTCTTGAGAGAATAGATTTTGTGCGATATTCTTAAACAGAAAAATATGTAAATAGTGACAAAGATAAGCAATCGTCAATTGACGAGTTTGGCGCTTACAGGTATCTCTGTGGAATGTAGTTTTGTTCGATACGTGGTTCTGTTCGACAAAATTTCGATGGTTTTTTTTCGACACATGGTTTTCTTCGAAATCAAAGTCCATTTCACAAAGCTGGATTTTTTGTTCACTATAAAAACATTTTTCAAACGAATTGTTTTTAAATTTTCAAAAATGTTCTTCATCAAATTATTGATATTGTATATAAATTTATAATAAAATCATTAGGATAGTATAAAAATAAATGTCGAACAAAATCATGTGTCCAACAAAACTGCTACATTCATATCTGTATGTCGGCGCTTGTAGTGGTTGCACAACCTGAAACGTTCTTTTATTTCATGTTTATATTCATCAAATTTAACTAACCGTTAGCTCATTCAATTGATTAGTAAATGTATTCACTTGGTCAGTCGAGACACCTACCTGGCTTAGGAGGCAGTGTGGTCTGCTTAATTAAAAGAAGAAATTAGTGACAAGGAATCTATGGAGCATGAGATGTCATATGGTATGTCGTTTATTAAAATTGAGCCAGGACTTTAACACGAAAATTAATTTGAAAATTGGTTAACGTCTTTGGGCAAGTATTTTTTGAAACGGTCTGTAGTCTAGAGGCCTACTTGTGCGAGAATTGATAGGTCCTAATCCCCCATAAACATTTTAGACGTCCATATCTGGACGAAAAGTCGTCTACTGGTCTAATCCTTTTGTCGAATCTTAAGATGCAATTTTGTATATTTTTTTGAGCTCACTGGTGTCTAGAGAACACATACTAGTTACTTTGAACTTCAGGATGCAATAAAAATGAATTTGTAGGTGGTCTAAAATTGAAGAAAGGTAGACCATTTTTAGACTAAGTAACTCGCGCGATCTGAGTCGTCATATAGTCGTCTAATTATGGACAAAATTTGAACCTGTATAATGCTTCTATTATTTACAAGTTGTCTAGAATCGCACATTTGAAGTATGGTTTGAGCCAGGAATAAAAATACAAAGCACCCAATGAGCCATACTTGGTGTCGGCAACGTTGCCTGAACGACGCCACGGTTGCCGGTTGTCAAAAATGGTTGCCTACACGTCGCCAAAACGTTGGTGAAACACGATCATTTTCTACATAGCTGCCTTGATGTTGCCTCGAGGTTGCTGAAACACCGTTATTTTTAACCAGTTGCTTACACGTTGCCTGAACGTTGCTAACATACCACATCTTAGTGAAGTGCCTCCGTTGCCTACACGTTGCCTGCACTGTTTTCCAGTTTCACAGGGTTATATAAGTAAGATAAATAAAATGCGTGGAAAACTTAAAAAATATGTACGTTGGCTACATAAAAAAGTCTTTAGAGACGTCACTTTGTGCATCATGCTCATTGTATTCAAATCAAAGATAAAATATATGGATATTTGATACTTATTGTTTTTATTTATCTCGGTGATTTCACCGAGATTTTCTTCTTTCTGAGAATTTCTCTTCGTTTCACTCTCTTGATTTCTCCTCATTTTCTTCCTTCTCTTCTCTGTCTACTAATTTCTCACCTTTATCTTCCTCTTATTCTTCTCTTTCCTCATCACTTCTTTTTATACTTCTATATATCTTATTCCTTGATTAATTCTCTTCAATTATCATCTTTATCTTCCTCCTTCATTTCTTCTATCGCCTCATGTATCAGAATCTAGCTTTGCTTCATCTCTTTCTCTCTCTCTCTCATGTTTTGTTTTTGAATTGATGCTTATCTTCGAAAATAAGATAAAGTAAAAATTCATCATTAATTTCTACCCATGCATCTCTTATATTAATAAGATTCATGGTTGACATCTGAAGAATCACAATTTTGATACTGCATTTGGAATAGATTATAATTGCAACATTTTAAGATTATCATGCAGTAAGTCTTTTTTACGGCTGTGCTTATTCGATGCATGGACTGAGTCTGTCTTTCGATAATTTACGCAGCGTTAAGATAAAGCGGTCAGTGTATACCCATTGCATTTCATTTCCGAATAGAGGAGAACTGCGCACAGATTATTTCCCCACTCCCGCCTGAGCGACTGACCTTCAATCGACGCGTCACCATCGATAATCACATGACAGCGAGAAAGGAAACGTGCAAACGGTCTTCATTTCATTCCTGGCTACTCTGCGCATCGAACGTGATTCATGTCTAGCATTACAGTTTTAGTGAAACGTCTACGACTTAGACCAAATTTTCTTGAACGACGCCTTGATCACCATCTTTTCTTTGGACATTTAGAGGAACTCATATCCGCGAACCATATTCGACCTCCACAATCAATTTACAGATCATTTATTTTGTATTTTCAAGTCGCCGACTAGGCTTTTGCCGTTATCATCTTACAAAATATATTGTGATTTGGTTCACCTCATATTTAGATGACTTGACTTTATCTCCTACATTCGTCGCTGAAAACCAGGGCTTGAGTGTCATCTCGTGAGAGACAAGACAATAGTTTGATGCATTCTGACAACAAAATGTTTTTGGATGTCTAACATCATCAATTGCCAGAGCTGCAGGTGAGATGTTTACACTCCTTTCATTGCCTAAGTTTAAGTGAATTAACTACATTATGCTGTATTACTCATATTTTCACGAAATTATATGATTTAAATGTTGAAGCTTCATGAAATCGAAAAAAATTAAAGAAAAATGATTTTGTTGTCAATAAAACTATATAGCGTCATCTGATATCAATTAATTTGTTGCGAATTTCTTCGCTCTTAGGGGACCTCGGGACTTTGGTTTGGCTTTATTGCTGTGCCCGAAGTGTTTGCCAAAACGGCTTTCGGTTGATTAGTTGATATTTCCCTCGGATTCGGGTCAAAATCTATTACATATTGATCTGTCAGAGTTACCACAGACATACGGACTGATTTGTCGCAATATGTTGCCTCGTAGCTATATGCATGGAAGGGATAATGGCACTTCTAGTGTTATTAGTTAATACATTTCTGATTACTTACATATATTTCCAAAGAAGCAGAAGAAAATATCGAATATAGAACATCTTAGTTTTGAATAATCAATGGAATCAGAAGTTTTCAAAAATCAATTGATGTTTTCGATTGACTTAGATATCACATACATATAATGTAGAAGACTTTGAAGATAATGTAGCAATGTAATAAGTTACAAATTGAAAGGTAAGTTCGTATATGTTTTTAACAACGATGGTTACGAATATTGTTTGTTTCCTGCGATACAGAAGGAATATGAATTGATAAAAATAATTCTATCTGATGAGTTATGCTAGCGCTCCCTCTATTTTCCGCAAAACTTTTGAAATAAATCAAAAGTCAAAATTTTTCTCAAGTTTTTAAGTTTCCTATTCTACCTGAATAATGAAGCATTTCTTCTGTTTATTGCAGATTCACCGAATTCAAACTACTGAGGAAATAAAAGTGATCTACAAACTTTTGGGGAAGTGCTCAAGCGAATGGGTCAGATCGCCAAGAGGAAGTCGACCATAGTGCAGAGCATAATTTCCGGTGGAACTTCAAAACAATTGTAATTGATCAATAAAATGTTTCTGGATTATATATTCTGTTCTTGAGTTTCGACGATTAGAAGAAATTATATAGGTATTTCTAAGACGTCTAAGTATCGTCGCTATATCGTCTAATCAAGTCGTCTTAATCTCGACACACATCGGTCATTATTTACGACTAGTCGACCGACAAGTGGCACACTTCATCGATTACATGAAGGAATGAAGTAATGTGAAGATTAGGTGGGTTTGCAAAGTAAAGAAATAATCAATGATTTGCCTTCGTTTAATCACAAAATCAGCGTGATAGACGGGAAATTAGACGTCTAGTAGACGACATAATCACGTCATTTGGCTTGTGGGGATCGATAGGGCTGATTTTCCAAGGATTTTTTTCCTTCACGACTATGATCAATGCATAACTGCATTCAATTCAAGTAGGCCAATGCGTTAAGTATTGTATGGGAACGCAAGCGTTCCCTCGCCGTACAGGAGCCAGACAAATCATCAGATGAACGTCACCATCCCTATGATCGTGAAGCAAACTTTCGACTTCAACTTATATACTCGATCGAGTATGAAGCGATCGTTCGAGGCTCATTTGCAAACGGAATAATTTGGAGATGAGCGTAAGATGACAGTTGGTACATTTTCGTTCCTTTTGAACGTTCTTTTAATTGTTCTAACTAAATTTTGTTGTCAATGCGTTTGTCTGAATTACATGCATGTTAATTAAAAAATAACATGGTCGATAGCTAGATAATGGAATGATATGAAAATACAGTTTAGGAGAATGACATTTTCAGATACAGAAAAATAATTAAGTAGACGAGGTGAGATGGGGGATGCCGGTAAGCACAGAAAAGCCAAAGAAGAAAGACGAGATCTATGATAGGAATTGAATGGCTGAAATGAAGCCTGTCACAGATATTAATAATTTGATTACTACTAACAAATTAGAAAGTAGCCAGATGTGCATTCCTAGATTTAATGCGGTGATGAGTTCGGGTGAGACATTCGGCATGACTGCTATATAGTCGAATTGAATTGGATATCTAGAACAAAATGTACATAACTATTTTCTCTTGAGATAATAGTAGACCCACTGCATAAAATTTTGGGAAATATCATTCTTATCGTATTTGCGCAAATTAGGATCGTCGATCTTGATTCATCATAAATGAAGTATTGCCGTTATGAATAAAGACAGAATTACGAAATTGAATCGACCAGTCAGACAAATTAGCTGATAATTATCATTATAGTTCACAAGGCCTTTCGCCCGACTCTTTTCAAGTGAAACTTCTGAAAGAAATATAGTTAGTGTACAACGGTTGTATATACAAAGTGAAAGTTTAAATCTGCAAGAAAATGCAGAGTTGTGCAGAGTCCCTAAGATGAACGATTACTTGATCTTACCTCGGTGATCGTTTCTTCTACAAATTGAGCGTTCGAGTCCGCACGGCAACCGCTCTGGCATTCCCTGCTGTTGAGCCTAAGATTGCCTTTACCACCAAGCGCATTCCGGTCCGATCTCTCATCCGCTGCCTCTCTCCTGTGTGCGTCCAAGGTAGCCTACAAATTTTAATGTAACAGCGATGTGGCAACAGTTATGTTGGGCGCACAGAGAGATGGCGTCGCAGCGACGTGCAGACGAACACTTGTCGACGTGGGCTATGCGAGGATACACAAGACCGAGATCATCAGCAGTCAAAGCACAGTAACAAGTCACGTGCAAAACTGTCATTCTTCATCCGCAGTGACGTCACGCCATATCCACTGCTTCTAGGGCCTACCTTATTTGGAAACTATGTTCATCTGCGATATCCTTCCATTGTGAATCCAAAAACAATCAGTATTGACTCTCACACTGCCATGGATTTGACTTTAATTCACTTTCTCTTTCATTTTGTATAAGACCGCTTTCCTGAAGTTTCACTTGAAAGAGTCGGACGAAAGGTTGTGAAATAAGTAGGCTATAATGACAAATCAGCTCATTTGTTTACAATTCATCACAAATTTGATCAGACACTAAACATGCAATCCAATTATGTGGTTGCACCATTCAGTTTGTTTGCATAGGTACTTAAAGGATTAAGCCTACACAAACAGACTCACCCATGCGAGCAAAATTAGCACGTAGATGATGTTATGCTAGAGTCCATGCAGGTGACTTCGTTTTGACAGGAAATCTCTAGGCCCATTTGGAAATCATGATTGAATTCACTAGTCGAAACTCATGTTTGTGCACTTCATCGGCGTCGCTTTCTTTATGTCGTGTTTCCGAAAAAAACGGAAAATTAGGGATACTTGCCTATAGGCCTACTATCTGTAATCTTCTTGTGAACCGCAACGTAAAATTGCCGGGAGGCTAAATTTTGATATAGGTAGGTTAATAATTAGGCCCTCTGTTGATGCACTAGGTGACATGCCACGCTCAATTACACATGACTCTAAACATCCGTGGCTATGCGGGACATTGCTTCAACACCTGTTCTATAGGCTAAGTTAGTATAGTTGGCAGTCCTGTTATATAGACTTTGCTTCTCATGTGTCTGCATGTATCAGAGGCTAAACAATGTGATAGGACCTCAATTTCATGCTCAGGGAAGACAGAACATGCTTAGCGGTTCATCCGTAGTTCAAGCGGCAATAACGCAGACAACCGTAGACGACGCGCAAACTATAAACGCTCGCCCGCGCGTATTCATAAACATTCCCCATGTTGTAACAGCATCAGATCAAGTGATTTCTGATTCTTAGTGTAGCGCGCATGTACGCACGTAGAAGAATAGAATGTCCTTAACCACAGATGCTTGGGGTGTTCCGTAATTACGCGTGGCATGTCCTTGTGTATTCATCGATGCACTATCAATTTTCTAGGAAAATAAACGGTACGTAGTCATCCATCGTGTAAATCCAGCTATAACATCGAAGGCAAAAAATAATGCATCATGGCTTACAAAATATATTCAATTTCAAAATTTCAAAACATCAATATCGGTATTTCGTAGAGTAATCCTTGGGAGAAACAACTAAACCACGTCCTTTTCTTGCACCTCTGAATACTGTCTCAACAATGTCCACAAATTCCTGTTCGTCCTCCATCGCCCAGTTGATTTTGTTGTTATTTCCGGTGCCCAAATCGATCATGATGTGCTTATTACGGTAGAAGAACATAACTGTACACGGATCATACAACTCATACATCTTATTGAAGTCTGGTACTTTGGTTATATCCACAAGATAGACAATGGCAAAATTTTTCACTTTTTCAGCAACTTTGAAAAGTGTTTCATCCATCACCATGCATGTAGGATCCCAATCGTGACCAAAACGAATGACGATAACACGATCCTCTTCACTCAAAATGGCCTGGTCTACCTGCCAGCCATTTTCTAAATGGGGAAGCATATACGACATCTTTTCTGAAAAAGAATAAAACATTGTCAGATTAAATGATGAAAGTATGCGCGATGAATTTTAGAATTTGATATACACTGTGCATGCTTTCTTTAAAGAATCTCAACAGTTGCTTCTCGTATTGTCTCTATCATCCGACAGGATAATCTCCTATCCAGTATCTTGTCCGGGAAGCAACATATTTCACCGGATCCCAGGTCTCTGCAAATTAGTGATACCGAAATGTTTTTTCGTTTCAACGTTTTGCATGGTTCTTGTGATTCTGTATTCAGAATACTTTTCTTGATTGCAAGCGTTTTCGAATTTCAATTTGGTCGTATTATTATCACTCAATATCTACAATTATCATTCAAGTGTCGAATGCCTAATATCAATTATTGGTACAATTAATAGGCAATGCATATTAGTATATTATATTATCTTGTAAATAAAAGATATTAGTTATAATTATGAAATTTATTCTATATTCCTTTTTAATTTATCATAATACTTATTGTTAATTTTTGCCTAATCAGTCACTGCAAAAGGAACGATTTTGTTAATCAAATACATGTGTTTTTATACTAAAAACTGGAAATAATTAACAATCATAAATAATAAAATAAAATATATATTATAGAGCCTTATATCCTTAGAAGAACGATAAATAACAGCAGCGAGTAAAATACCAGCATTTCAAATGCTGAAAATCGTTGGAAAAATTGTCAAATCCGGCCGGATTCAGAATCCGGTGCACCCTTAATTGCACAAAAACAGATTAGTTAAAAAATAGATTAATAACTTAAATGTTCCAACGAGGAAGTTCGGCTTGGTCTCAAAATTTCAGGATCGGTGCAACTCTGTAGGTGACCGTCGACCGACAAGTGGCACACTTCATCGATTACATGAAGGAATGAAGTCATGTGAAGATTAGGTGGGTTTGCAAAGTAAAGAAATAATCAATGATTTGCCTTCGTTTAATCACAAAATCAGCGTGATAGACCGTCGAATTTTCCAGGAGGCAAAAATAAATTCTATGAGCATTAAAAGCACTGTAAAAACAATTTAGCAACTCCAGTTTTGAGGAGTTCACAGGAGGCGCGGCAGCTCTGCTAAAGATCATAATGGGAATTTCATTTAAAAAGCAAGCGGTGAAAAGAGTCATTCAAATAATCCAGAGATTTCTTAGCGAACTATTAACCCTCAAGCTTTCGTCACTTTTCAACGAGCATTGCAATTTTTCGTATTACACCAGAATCAGATTTTGTTTGAAACAAAAGTTGCAACTTCATAACTATTGCCAAGCATCTATAGATTAAATGCTAAATAGAGTGAATATCGATGTTTTTGACGAGAATATTGGGGAGTTTGCTTGTTGTTGGAGCTGGCTAAACATCTGTGCGACACTGGGCATATGGTTGCCTTACATCGGATGGAGTGCATCGACAGGGATGAAAACTAGCGGCGTCGAGTCACCAAAGTGGCATTTTGTACTCGAAAACTGAGGTCCTGTAATAAGACCAATGCTGATGTGGGAGATATGACTCTTTTTTGTGACTGTCCCTCATTTTTACTCCTTTTTGCTTTACTTACTTTTTTTTTATTATATCAGTAGTTTGTAATTTCTTAATTTTCGATTCTTGTGAATGATTTATTTAGTCTTTCTTGATTTGTAATCATTTCCGCTCCGTCTGTGATAATGAAGATCGAATAGATTTACTTGCGCATGACTATGGCGGTCCACGGTCGTCGAAAGCGCTCACGCGAGACTAGTGATTTTCACTAAGCACTAATAACTGCGATGTTATACAACCCTCGAAAAATTCAATTCGAAAAACAATTAAAAATCCTCGGAGTAATTTACAAGGAGATAATGACTTGGGACGATCATGTGAAGTGCATTTGTAGAAAAGCAAGTCAACGAATCTATCTCATCAAGCGTCTCAAGAAGCACGTCTCAACGAGAGCTCTTGTCATATTTTATAATTCAATGAAATTATCAATTCTGGAGTATAATGCACCACTACTTATTGGCATGAGCAATCATAACTCGAACAAGATTGAGAAAATACGCCGCAGAACTCATCGTAGAATCTGTGGAGAAGGATGTCAATGCTCAGCGTTTACACCATTGGACCTTCGAAGACAATCGGCAAGTTTAAAATTACTTCATGAACTGTGTGACCCAAATAATGTGCTCACTTCACTTCTTCCTCTTACACGTACTTTGCCACGCTCTAGAAAACTTGCTGTGCCATTTTCACGAATACTCAAGTGCAATCTCTGGCAATTTTGGTTTTACGGGATCAATCTGGGTTATGCGAGTAGGGCGAGAAGCATGTGTCGGATTCAACCAGTTCGGCGCTTTTCTCATCAAAATATTACATGTCAAAGATCTGACATTAAATAAATACATGACAAACAAATAAATCAATCCAGCTTGATCCCGTATGGATATTAAAGCAGTTTTGTCTACATTCACTGGTGCACCAATTAAGCGGGATCGGCTGTAATAGGCCTCCTACAAGGCAACCTTTGAAATCTTTTAGAATGAGACATATCCTTGATTTCTCCTTAGTAATAAGCACATTTCCATACTAAATAAGCAATATTCATTAAGTTGTAATTAGTCCCAACTAAATATTTCCGAGTGCACATAGCCTACCTATTTTCAATAGATCCAGAGACATTCTGTGAAGTTAGGCCCACCATCACAAAAGTCAGCCTATACCGTCGTGCAATTCAGAGAAAGTTCAAGGCACGATATCTTTTATCTCTGAATCATTAGTCCGGAAAATGATTGCAAACCTTTCTCATAATAAATTAATGGAAAATCTAGGAAATATCAAAATAGATTTCAAAAGCTTATTTACAGCAGGCTTACTGGGCTTTGTTCGTAGATTTTCCCGTGTAACAAGCTTCGGAAAGTTCAAATTCTTGCCTAAATCACTGAAAAGGCACTTACAGTAATTTGATAGCAGTAGAAATCTGTTGATCTACACTCAAATTCTGCTCCAAATCTTCAAATGGGAATACACTGTTATACGATTTTGCAACATCTATGATATCTATCATAAAGTAACAAGAGAAACAGCTGGTCTAAGAAAATTGCTATGGTCACAAAAATTGTCAAATTTCATCGTTCTTATGCATCAAACGAATTTTCATTCGGCAACTAACAGCTTCTGATGAGATTTGTTCAACGGTTTGCCAATAACTATAGGCGGAGTTTCCACGCACTCCAATCCAATCAATGTGAAAAGAAAGTAATAGACGTTCAGTTGTGTATTCAGAATCAAGTAACGCTTTGATCTCGGGGCTTGATCACGCAAAAATGAATTAATAGCACATAACCAGCAAGGCACGAAGTGAGATATGTTCACTTTCAAGGTCCTACGTTCCCACAAATTGCAGTAACGATAGAAAGTAGAGTCTAGTTTTACAAAACTCCAAGAAAAATTAATTAATTACAGATGAATGAGATAGGTGACAGGAATCATTTGGGCCCTATATATCACAAAGCGACTATTGCATATTCATCACAAAGTCCGGGCACTGCTTTAGCATGAGAAATATCTTGTAAATTGAAAAAATCACAGCCAAAATACATAGATGTCAAATGGCCGGTTTTACATCCTTAGATTTGTCAAATTTCAAATGGCTGGTTTGTATCATTACTTGTGTCAAATTTGTATGGAAACATTCCCAGATGTGATTCGGAAGGCAAAGTAGGTGCTTGCATAACGCTTGAGGAGCCTGTTTCTTCATTTTCATGTATGGATGAGATGTTTTTTGAAAACGCCTTTGCTATTGACCACTTTGTAGATAAAAAACAACGCCAAGGTATTCATTGATACGCGATTCTATTTTTCCCGATGCATTTCGCCGGCTCTAATCATGGGTTACACCGGAATGAAGTCAGGACATCAAAAATGAATTGAGTTAACAGCTGAGAGGTAGAGAGACAACGAACCAAGACATAGAAATCAGCACAGAAAAGATACATGACTTCAATAAGTAATTACGGAAAACTACAATACTGTAAACAAATGGCAAGTAGTAACAGAAGCAAAGAAAAATGAAATAAAGTTACCAAGGTAAAATTAAATTGATGACTGTTCCTTCTGTGTACAGAGATCGGGCTGAGTCTCTTTGATGAGGAGAGCTTCTAAAACGCTCAAATGCAGTCTTCCTCTGCATTTTCGGAGAACTTTGAAGCAAGATCTGGGAGGCTTCGTTGGGACACACTGCAATAGATGTCTTGTAACACCACTAGATGCTCTAATGCGCTTCTCACCATTGATCAGCCATCGTGGGACATGCTCAGAAATTCTTTGGGACAACCTTCTCTCCGTCCGACCGATGTACTTACTCCCGCAAGTACAAGAGAACTCGTAGAGGACGTTAGATTCAGCTTCTGGAGGGAGGCTGTCCTTCAGATTCTGGCACCAAATAGGCTTAGTCACAGGGATAACTCGCAGGTCAACTGTTGTATACACTGAGGCCACCTCATGACGAAGCTTGCGTTTCAGATTGTCATGGAAAGTATCACCTTTAAATGGAACTCTCAATGTGACAACCTTCTTCTTCGGTCCAAATAGGGGATCCGTGGTTAGTGACGAGCTGTGTCTGTCGATAAACTGCTGCGGATATCCGTTCTGGTTTAGAGTTCGACGTATGAACTCGTTCTCTTGGGGAAGAACATGAGAAGAGCAGATGCGTTTCGCCCGAAGAAACAGAGTTTTGACAAGCCCGGCTTTATAGGACAACGGTACGAAGCTCTTAAAATGAGTGTAGAGTCGACACCAGGTCGGTTTACGATGAACCGACAAAGTCAAGGCTCCTCCAGTCTCTCGACTCACCAAGACATCGAGGAATGCGAGCCGACGATCCCTTTCCAACTCACACGTGAGTTTTAAGTTTGGATGCAGACCGTTAAGACAACTGAACAGCTTCTCCAAACTATCATCGTTGTATCCAGCGATAAAGATATCGTCGACATAGCGCGCGTAGACATTCGAATGTTTGGAAATAAGGTTCGTAATTTTCTGTTCCAGGTAACCGAGGAAAATGTTGGCGAGGGTAGGACCAAGGGGACTGCCCATCGCGACACCATCAACTTGGTAAAAATATTGTCCGTTAAAAAGGAACTGTACATTGGTTGTCGTCAGCATCAGGAGATCTTTGAGTATGTTAAATGGACTTGAAGAGTGAGTCCATAGCGAAATATGCACTCCTCTATCATATCGATCGTGTCAGACAGAGGTACGTTTGTAAATAAAGCCGTTACGTCATAGGATGCCATGACTTTGCCCTTGAAATTCATATCTCTCACGTGATCAGCAAATTGGAAAGAATCCTTCACCGTGTGTGTACTCACAGCCTTCTCAACTGGCTTTAATACTGACACCAACCATTTCGCAAGATGGTGCTGAGGAGAGCCACACATACTTAAAATTGGGCGAAGCGGGATGCCTTCCTTGTGGAGCTTTGGCAAGCCATACAAACGAGGGACTTTGGATCCACGAGGTTTCACTTTGTTGAATACCCACTCGGTAATGACATTATCATTAACACACTCCTTGAGTAACTTGACAATATCAGCTTCCAACTTGTTGGTATTGTCACACTGTTTCTCACAGGGCACGAATTTTGTAGGGTCATTGATAACTTGACCCATCTTGTTGACATAGTCACTCTTGTCGAGAATCACGACGCCAGCACCTTTGTCAGGTTTTGTGATAATGATGTCGGGATTTCTCCGCAGATTCTTCAGAGCATCAAGATGATCACGTGAGATCGCCGTGAAATGAGGTTTAGTTGAGGAAACCTTACTCGCCATATTAACCAGTCCACCTTTGAGAGCTGGCAATTTCTCGGGATGGGCAGGAGTCAACTCCCATAACTGAGACATCGTGATCTCAAACTCGGCATTGACATCTTCGGCGGACCAACTGTTCTGTGGGACACAGAAATCTAGCCCAAACGACAAGGCTTCTTTCTCGCTTGAGGACAGCTCGTAAGAAGAAAAATTGTGTATTCTCTTAAGACTCCTGAATGACGAAGATGAAAACCCATCTGATAGTCTCCTGCTCTTCCATTCGCAAGAGCTCACACATCTTTGCCTTGTTGTTTCCAGCATGGCACTTGTCATACGCTTGTACTTCATAAATAACACTATTGAAAGCTCATTTTCTACATATCTCAATCGCGAGATACTTTCCAACGTAGTGTTGAGACTCTCCTGGAGTTCAGAAACCCGAAACGACAAAAACTGACTGCACACAGACGAAGACGGGCGGAGATTGCAACGACGAATATCACGAAGAATGGAAGAGTCATAAATACCATCGATGAGACAGCGGCGTAGAAAATCCAAACGAATACTGAGTTTTCCCAATCTGCAACGACATGATAGCAATTTGTCTAATTGCTTAACCTTGGGCGGCGGAAGTTGAGACTTCAGATTTTTGAAAACGCCTTTGCCATTGACCACTTTGTAGATAAAGATGAGATGTTGATGCAAATTCATGTGCCTGATGCAGTGGCGACTTGTCTATGAGGGCATGTGGGGCACAGCCCCAACCAGAAGTGCTAAACAAGCTACCTATGAGCCTTACAATTCTGAAATCTAGTGAGCAAAAAAAAATCCAACCATCCAAAATCCAATCAAACAAAGCTTTTCGAGCGACTCACAATACGTGCGCGTTCTAAGCTCACATGATAGTTTAGAGTGATTAGCCAACATGATAGCATGTGAGTGCATTAGCTCTCCGTGTTCTTCTGGAGAAGATCATAGGTTTGGGTGTGCACTCATTTAATGCCGAGCTACTTCTACCGAAATAGTATCTGCAGAAGAGACTGAGTGATGCAACAATCCCTCTGACGAACAGAGGCTGCAACTTGTTAGCAAGTTTTTTACCCATAAAACTCTTAACACGTTCAAGTAGGTTAAGATGTGTTTGTGGGGGATGTTTGTTAAGATGTGTTTGTAGGATATGTTCGTTACGATGTGCAAGATGTTAATGACACAGTATCTACAGAAAATATTATTACAGCTTAAACAGAAACCTAAAGCATCGTCCCTCTGCGCACGTGCGTGCTGACAAAGTAAACGAAAACAAACTTCTATATGAATGACAGCAATGCATATGGTAACAAAAATGCTGAAAAATTAAAAATAAAATATGGGAGGCAAGCAACATAGACGGAAAATGTTTTGAGAATAGTTATGAAATAACAAGTCTTCAATGTTCATCTATCCAAGTTTCTCTTCTATGAGGCGTGTTCAAATGAAACCCGTTCGCTATACTGTATTTGTAGAATAGTAAGCAGACAAAGTAAAAGCACAATCAATTAGTAACAACTGTGTATTATTAACATAAAAACAGAAGCAACAATCAAAAAAAGTCTCCGTTGACTTCCCGGCACTTGTCCCATTGCTTGGGTAGGCGTTGAATTCCGTCGGCAAATAAGGACTTCGGCTGTCCTTTGAACCAATCCCTAACAGCTGTCTTCACTTCTTCGTCTGATCGGAATCGTTGTCCCTTGAGAAAATTCTTCAGGGGACCAAAGATGTGAAAATCACAAGGTGACAGGTAAGGACTGTATGCATGATGTTCCAAAACTTCCCAACCCTTCCTTGTCACTGCGTCAGATGTCGCCTTCGAAACGTGTGGTCTTGCGTTGTCGTGAAGAAGAATGACACTTGAAGACAACATACCGGATCGCTTGCTCTTTATTGCTTGGTGAAGCTTGTCCAAAGTCTGGATATACCGCTGCGAATTGATTGTTTCGTTGGGTTCAAGAAACTCGAGGAGCAGCGGGCCCTGAATATCAAAGAACACCGTGAGCATCACCTTCCCTGCAGATTGTTGCACTCCGAACATCTTCGGTTGGGTGAACTTGGATGCTTCCACTGCATGCTGCTCTGCTTCCCTTCCGGCTAGAAATAATGGCACCACGTCTCGTCTCCAGCCACAATGCGACACAAGAACTGCTCATTCTCGGTATTGAAGCGAGTCAGGTGTTCCAAACTGAGTGTTCTCCGTCTTTCCTTGTGGTCTTCAGTAAGCATTCGAGACACGCATTGAGAGCCAACTTTGTGATACTGCAACTTTTCCTTCAAGATGGTATGCATTGAGCCAATTGAGACATTGAAGTCATCTTCCAGATCTCGAATGCTTCGTCGACGATCGGCTCTGACTGCGGTATCAATGGTCTCAGTCAGACTTTCAGTCACCACTTTGTGCGCCTGTCCAGGACGTGGCAAATCATATGTTTCAGTTCGCCCCTCTCGAAAATTCCTTGACCACTCTGTCACTGTGGTCTTTGAAACAGCTCGATCTCTGTATACTGATGCCATTCTGCGATGGATCTCTGCTGGCATGCATCCTTCTGCGGTCAGGAATTGAATAACCGCTCTCTGGTCTTCTTTGGACGGACTTTCTACCATGAACGACATTTCACTCGTCATTAACCGTGAACAACAGATACACGTGATGAACAAACACATTGTCACGCTGTTATAAAGCACTGAATAGTACTCCAAAGGTCTGCTTTGATTAATTTGTCATGCATGGACCCGCTAAGATAAGTCGAACGGGTTTCATTTGAACACGCCTCGTAATATATCAATAATGTGCAACGAATATCCAAATAAATGAATATTGCTATAAACTTGGGTAGGGAGCTGGGACCTTAATGACGCTTATTGTTTAGTTTTATCCATAGATGATCCCTAATTAACACAAGTGCACCAATTTAAGCGGATATCGTTTCTCAATCGGCTGTGCTTATTAAATATCAACAAACAATTGACAAAGGGTTTCAGTGATCTTCTAATAAGTTGCATTCCACAAGCACCTTTCAGGATGATGAGCAGGTTTCATTTATTGACGCATGCCTGCTCTATCTGCTAGATTATTGACGTACGTTTGTTTACACGCTTAAATTGAAAAGTTTTTTTAACTATCATTTTTATCCAATTACCTACTTATGAAAAATTCTTGAAAAACTCTGCATAGCGATGAAAATTATTCATCCAGCTTTCTCGGTTTTCTCAAATCTAGTTTTCTTCAGCTGTTTCCAGCATTCAGATCATGCTTACCCATAGGAAAACGATTCGCAGCTTAAAAATCATCCTACTATCGCGGTGTTTCCCTCTCTAAAACTGTGCTTGGACTTCAGACCGCGGTTATGGACTGAATTACATCAACTTTTATCAGCTCAGCTCTCTTCGGCATTCAGTTCATCTCCTTTTCTCTCTTGTCGCATACTAGTTTTACTACATATTACCGATACTATGCCTTTCTCCCAAGGCGTAAAAAATGATTATCGATGAACATCAAAAGTGGCACGACGAACGTTATCAGTTCATCCGAAGTTGCTTTGAAGGCAATGATGGAGTGACTCGCTAACTAGGTTCTTTGACTGCAAAACAATATTTCCTAATTCCAAAAACCAGCACCCCACGTAACTGTTGATATGTGCAGGCATGAGCGTATAAGCGCATTTTTTAGTCTTCGCGAGGTGAGACATTCAGTTTCTCAGCTTATCTTTTTCATTTGAAAATTTTCATTCCAAAATGGTCAGTGCGCAATGACTAATTGTCAGCTATTCTGCACATAACTGCGCATAATTAAATATTAACCATCGGAAAGACAATCGCTTGCAAAATTGCCATCTTTGGTCGATGACGCTTTGCGAATACTATCACGCCGAAGAGCGGAGTAAGACGTAAGACTTCCGTGTATCAAAGGCAACTGGTCTATTCGGTATTGCATCACGATTACGGTTTTATAAAATCTCACACCACATGCAAACTCACAGATAGTCATACCAGAAGATCCTGCTTCAGCGATTCAGATTTCGTTCGAGAATATTCATATCAATTTTGTTGCCAAAAAATACATCAAGTCAGTTTTTCCAAGAGTCATAGCAGATAGGGGCGAAACTACATTTGGCATGAATGCCTCAGCCCATAGATGCTTTTAGGACCCAAGCAAATTAATCGGGGATATAGGCCTATATCGCTTGACCCTTGGATAAAAATAGAACCGACTAACGCCAAAATAACACTTCCACTAATTTGAATCAATGAAAGAAGAAACTATTACCATGAAAGAGAAGAAGTGATTAAGGTATTGACTTCGATGGTTTGCAAACAGTTGGTGTCATCGCGAATGAAATTTTCAAAAATTGAATGATCCCTACTTCTACAACAGCTGCCGCATCATCATCATATACGTTTTACGTCCGTTATTTCGCTATTGGCTGGGTTGGACGATGGCAGTTCTCCACCTGGCGCGATCCATTCCATCTTCCTCGCAGAGATCCATTTTCTTACAGTCTGCTCGAACTGTTTCCTCCCATGTGATTCGAGGTCGTCCTCTGGGGATTCGCCCTGGCACTTCTGACTTCCACACCTTCTTCACCCAATCATCATCTGCTTTCCTCACTATATGACCGTACCACCTCAAACGCCTTCTTCTCATCGCTTCTTCCATTCCAACTAGGCTCAGTCTTCGAAGGAGGTCGTCGCTGGGGATTCTTTCTCGAAGCGACACACCACAAAAGCCACCTGACCATTCTTTTTTCGGCTCTAATCATTTTGTTTTCTGTCTTCATGGCCCACGTTTCCCTATCATACAGCATGCTCTTTCTTACACGTCGTACACTTGCCCCTTCGTCCATAGAGGTGCCACCCGTGATGTCAGGAAAGGCAACAGCTCGTGGAATCGCTTCCTCTTGGACTGAAAGTCAATCAATGCAAACAACTTAAAATCAGGAATTTAAACGAGAGTAAAAAGCTTCACAGATTGTTATAATGTAAATAGTCAAATTTCTCTATATGACTGCAGCTAGGCATTGCAATCTCAAGGTCAGTTATTCAATCTCGAGATTCCTATTTTTGATGCCGGAAGGGCATTTACCGACCAGAGTCGAAATATCACTGTAAGTTTAGATAATGTAAGCTATAGAGCCTAAATACTAGCGTCATAGATACACTTAGTGTTGGTTCGCATTCAAAAGTGTCAAGCTGCTCTGTTATGATGGAATAGGCCTACGCCAATTTTTGTTTTCTAAATGATGTTTGTTTCGACTTGTTAAATTGTAAATTTCAAGAATATGATAAAAAGAACATCTAGGCTAATTCATTTATTGTGAAGTGTTAATAATTGACAATAATTGGATATTTTTGATACAAATCAATAACTTACAAAGCGTCTATCAATATTTCTCATGATTACATGTGAAATTCTAAAAAATCCAAAATAACCTGATCATTGAACTGACGGAAAATAATTGTGCACCTTGGTGGATTTGAACCACCGACCTCTGGCATTCTAGGCTAACGTTCTACCAAATGAGCTATTGACGGGCGATAGAAGTCCTCAATCGAAGAATCCGCGATATCGAATCAGATGGCTTTATCCCACAAACACCATGAATGCAATTCTTATTAGATGAAATCCATGTCTTCGTTGCATATAGGTCATTAATAGGGTTTAGTAGGCTATCTGCAAATACTCAATGTTCCTGTTTCCCTACATGACTCTCATCCATAGGCCTATCTGCTTCCAGTGTAAAATGAAAAGTGAAATAAATAAAAAGCAGTATCATCCAAAAAATGTTCTGTTAGGTATCAGAACATCACATACCTATGATGACTCAAAATCATGACACATGCAGTATTAGTTCACTTCAAATTTGACAGTGAGTTACACATGATAGGCGAGATCGAAATTTTGTAGAAAGCAGGCCTACGGCCGAGAGCGCTCTTTCTTACTCTCCAGAAGTCGGAATGATCGATGACAGGACTGTCAATTTTCTGTAAAGTAGAGCCTTTTCCACCACATTTTTTAACGTTTCAACTGTTGAACCCATATCAAGCTCTTGATCTACAGTTGATTGGTGACGGTAACAATCGAGTACAGCAGGAAACTTAGCCCGAACTTGTATCGGTAGAGCAAGCAACCACCACCGACAGGTAATATTTTTCCTTTCACTGCTCACGAATGCCGAGTTGATTCGTTTGTAGTTTGAAGTGACAATGACCACTTTCGATTTTTTTCAATACGGTATTTATAATTCTGGTAAATCCTTATTCACTATCAATGGATAAATGTGACCTACTACACTAAAAATCTATCTCGTTAATGGTAGGATTCCCTACTAATAGTGAATTGAAGTTATTGAAATATTCTGGAATACATTGATGACCCACCTACGATGCTGTTCATTGTCCTAAGATGACTTTCTAAGTGACGTTTGAGAGAACGTAACATCCACAGTTAGACCGCGGCATGCGTCAAAACTTAATTGCAAATTAGATAGGCCTCGATAATTTGTACAAATTTATCATCATTATCTTTGAGTCATGTCTCACAGATCAGATTTCTTGGTTTTAGATCACGATTCCTCAGACGCTTCAATGCCGAGCAGGTAACGATAGCTGGTGCTGTTTCTCAGCATATTAGAAAAATATGATGAGGGTGAGGTTGTAGATTTCAATAATCTACTGATGCAGGTTTTTTGTGCCTTTGCTGTACTATTGGACGGAATTCAATGTTCTTACTTCTGTTGCAATATGCTTCCATCAACGCCAAACGATTCAGAGGCTAGAGAAAAATGTTGATGACTCGAGTTGTTGTGATTTCCTCATTATCTCTGTAAGCAAAGCTATATTGCCGAGAAGTGAGAAAATTTATAGTCAGTGCTTTGATTATGTGTCTAAACAGCACAGCAGATGTGACTATTACTTAATTGATTACTTGAGAGCCTGACTGGAATCTTCACATCAAGCGCGCCGGCACCAAATTCTATTTATAGATTATTCCAGACTAAGGCGCGCCGGCGCGCCGGGAGCAAAATCTATTTATAGATCCTTCCGGATTAAAACGCGCCGGCACCAAATTCTATCTATAGATTCTACTCAATAAAAATCCGCATGATGAGTTCAATGCGCGCCGCAACCGAACACAGTAATTTAACTTGAACGAGTACGTTTTCATCCTTTCATTCGCAGTATTTTTTGCGTTATATTTGCACGAACGAATAGGATACAGGCCATATTTCCACAGAACTGATTTACGCCGTATCTATAGAAACGTGTCTCTTTCATGGAGTTTGTCTGAGTAGATATTGTTTATGAATTACGGCTGACGATTTACCACAAAAAGAAATTATAGAAAAGTAAATGCAATCTCGCAGACATTAGGCCTATTTCGAATTCGAAATCTTACCCAGTTCATTCTGTAGTTATTTCATTTTCCGATGATATATTGTACAAGATAATAAAGCCTCTCTAAGTACTCTCTAAGTAAATAAATGATAAATACTCTCTACAATATACTGTTTGTTACTACTCCGTTAGTATCCTAAAATGTACTTCATCAAAGGCCAAAGCGCGCTATTTATAGAAATTCTAAGATCCCGGTGCGCCAGCGCGCCGGGATATGTTCTATTTTAAGAAAATATCGCTTATCGAGCGCGCCGGATTAGTCTAGCAAAACATGTTAAGATTCCAGTCGGACTTGAGAGCTATTAATCGAATTTACAACTAATTCTTCTAATCCCGAAATCATCAAGCTTTCAATCTCGAGATTAGAAATATTGGGCGAGATCTCGGTCTCCGAGATCTCGAGATTGCAATTCCTAACTATAGCTTTATTAGGAAGAATGGTTGAAGGCGATGCAATTCATTCTGATGTTGCTGCTACTAAAATACAATTTTAGCTTATCCAATGGTGATCCTGCTTCTAATTTGGGAGACCTCTTCATTCCCCGAAGTCATGGAAGTTTCCAAGGACGCTAATGGTTATCGGAATTCATCAGGGATTTCCCTCCATGTGGACAAATAGGCTATCGCTTGTTAAATGTGCATATACTATTTCACTTTATTCTCGTAGTTATTACTTGCGCAAGCACGCAGAGCGACATTTGTCTAAAATATCGGCGCACTTGCGCCAATCTCAATCTTCAACACAAATATCAAGCTACGGTCTTGATTTGTCTCATATATGGATGACAATGACAAAAACAAAATCAGCAACAGTGAAATTATTTTAGTTTCGAAACTTTTCTCGAATATACAAGCACTGCGATATTAGCTGATGTGAAAAATTTCATGCATTAAAACAAACGTCATGCAATTTATTTCGGTGAAACCAATACCAAAGAAGTTCCACAATTTGCTTTTTTTGTGCCAGTAAGTCTGTAATGGAGCCGTTTTTCATGTTCTTTCCACGGAGTAGAACTCCATACTCTATGACCATAGATCACTATTAGGTCCTAATAATGTTATCCGATGTCTATGTCTATGACCTTTCTGTGCATTCATCCCCACCCTGTATATGGGTCGTCGTAGTGGATCGTCGTAATTTACATTAAAATAGTCTGTAAGGCTTCTGTCTTCCCCCTCGAATGTTTCCGCGATATCTTTCAAACCTCTACTTCCCAGATCCCGCGGTAGAGGCGATCAACGTCTGCTCTTGGGTGCAGTCCACTGCCGTAGCCTGCATGTTCATGATATTACGCGTTTTTACTTGTTTAACTGTTGCTTCGTCCATTTCATTATTCCTCCGGATTCCTGAGATTGTGTTGGTGGCTTAGAGTAAGTATATCATGTAGAGTGTCAACTCCGCATTTATGAAATCCTGAATGTGTATACATTTTCGAATTTATTAAATGAACTCGAGGAGGTTGCGTGTTGGTTATTGTTACTATAGAGCAGCGATATATAGGCAGAGTGTCGACCATAGACATCGAACAGCAACAACTAGGTTAACCTTAATGATTGATGTTCGATGTCTGTGGTGTCGACTGAGTAGATATAATAGGTAGAATGTCGACTCAAAAAAAGTGTCGGTATACAGTGAATTTTTATGTGAAAGGATTCAGCCATAGAGTAGATATATTAGGTAGAGTGACAACTCCGCATTTATTAAATCCCCAATGTGAATACACGTATACACTTTCGGTTTTATTAAATGAACTCACGGGAGATACAGGTGGTATTATCACCGAATGTGAGACATGCAAATCTTTACAGTTTTGCAGATACAACGGCATGATTGTAATGCAGAAGGAATGATGGTATTTTACAGATTCTTTTTTAAATTTCTGCTAATGCAAAGCACCAACCATAAGCCATGTGCAGGTCTTAACTGGGGCTGAGAAAAAATACTCGATATTTAAAACGGTTTAGAACACAGATATTTAAACATTTACAAGGTAAACGGTTTTTTACAACGGTAGTTTTGACAGTTGATTTAGCATACAATTTCAGGAGCTGAAAATTTATTTAGATAAAGGTCGGTAATTACCATCATATAGAAGTATTTTGCCAGAAAACGTTTCCCATGTCGTTTGCGGCGGTGACCTTTTCTTCATCAGGGCACGAACATTGGAAGATTTCGGAGTGTAGGCAACTTCAACTGACTGTTCTCCGGTATTGGATTCCAGAGTAGATTCAATCCAAGATTTAGGCACTATCCCAACAGAAGTTGAGTCTTCTGATTTCGCTTCAGAATCTTCAGCTGCTGGAACATTGAATTCGATTAAAGAATGCCATCTGAAGAAGTAGAATTGAAAAAGTGATATTTTCCCACTTCATAAATTAAATGCTACATATGTGACATGTAGCACATTAACATGTAATAACTGTTCGCTCATTATTAAGTAATACGTGCTTCATTTTGATGAGCATGCTTGATAAGCTATTTCTAAGACTGAGTTGCGTTCCGTCTCAGCAACTGGTGGAGAAATATTTTTGATGAATATCAAAAATAGGCTCACTTCGTACCAACTATATATACCAAAGGAATGATTGCGTTAAGGTACTAAGTTTCCTGTTTTTCAAAACTCCACCTTTTGAAAAATCCAATCACTACTACCCTGAAATGATTCAATTTGCTTCTTTCAGATCACCTTAAGAATCCGAAATAGGAGAAAAGCGGAATTATACTATGGAATCAGGTGTTTTCGTGGACAATCTCGTATCCATCCATCTATAAAACACTATTAATTCAGCTTGATACCGATCAACGATGAAAATCTAGTTATGTAAACTTCTACTTTCTGTAGTAGGGAAGAGTGGGGAGTTATGAGCAAACCTAGTGTTACAGCTTGTAGAAACCACAAAATTTACTCTATGATCAACTTTTTAGGCCTAATCGATAGCTGTGGATATGGGCTAAATGTTCTAGACATCTATTTCTTCAGATTACCATTTTGCTTTGCTATAGAATGAATTTACTGAAAAGAGACGAATTTACAATTTTAAAAAGTCGTCGGGTGTTATCGTTCATGTACACTTGAAAAATAAATTTCAGGTTGAATAGTTTAGTGTATAGAGGGGTGGCCCATAACTCCCGCCGGCTCATAACTCCCCACTCTCCCCCAAGTCAAAACTTTTGAATAAATGTCTTTGAAGATCAAATACATCCGATAGGTTGTATGATTCTCGTATTTAATTACGTAATCACGTAATAATTACTCCTCATATAATAGACTTCTTCGATTAGTAAACACACTCCAAATGGTACCCACGGCACTATTAGATATAACCGCTAACTGAGTGTAACCTACCGAAGATTCTCATATTTCTTCCAAAATATATCAAGTCGGTAAAGTATCGAAACACCCTTCCTCTAATGCGAATCTACAAACCAATCTAATTGAATTTTCATTTCCTGAAATTCACGTACACATGAATTTCGATGACAGTGGACACCCTGTTTTATAAAATATCAGTAACTACAAATCAAAGTACATGAGTGAAAGATAAAAATAGAAATAGCTGGAAACCATATATTGATAAAGTGAGAAGGAACTTGATCCCGACTGACATAGGTATCCCAACTGAGACATCTAAGCTACGTTTTCTCAATGTGAAATCTACCATAGGTATGCAAAATGGGTAATATATTGTATTTGTTCTTCAACGGGTAGCATATGCATTTACATACTACATCACTAAGCGGTATAAATTCGTTTTCTCGTTTTTGAGCTTTGGTTGTACTGGAAACTCCAGTCAGTGTCAAAGCAGGAAAATCGGAAAATTCCTGTACCTCGTAACTGCTACCGACGAGGAATATTCCTTTAGGCCCTTTCATGATCCACTTGAGATGCAGCAAATGGTCTTTGAACATCATAAAACTGTCAGCAGAGTTAACTTTCAATAGGATGCTATTGATCACTATTTTCATGTAAAATTGACAGGCATTGTCGAAACCATCGGCGTCTTTAACTTGTCGAGGAATGAATGAATGATTTATCACTCGTTGAAGAACCAGAGCTTCAGGATTTCCAGGAATGACCCCCAAAGACGGTCCCACTATTGAAATCTTGTTCAAAACTTGCTCGAGCGGACGATAGGCGGAACGGACGACTTTCTTGAGTTTGCTCAAAAACGATTCGTACTGAAAACAACTGAATTTGTCGGCACAGCCCCGCTTTTCACAATCTTCGACTAAGTGAAGGATTGAATGAATGTTGTAAGTCACACGATCTCCTAAAACTTCCGTAACCTGACTTACCAATGTTCGCGCCAATTCCTTACAATATCCGTTGTGCAAAATAACTAGCTGTGGATGACAAAGGATCCGCATCAATAGAGTCAATGTCATAAACATTTGGTAAAAATGGTCATGAACATGATTTTTTAGGACTATCGGAGCTAAATATAGACAAAACAGTCTCGATTCAGTCGCTTTCCACAACGCTAAGTGATTCAAGCTTCGCGGTTTCCTTGCAAAATCGCTAGTTATGAATTTCCTAAATCGCAGGAGTGAGGATGAAATTTGCTCAATATTTGACGTGTTGCATCGATAAGGTAACGGTCCTCTCCTCAAGCACTCCAGTAAGGTAATAACTATCCCCTTACACACTGAATGCATGTAATCTATGGGGAACATCATAACCATGTCGATATTTGGTATATTTGTAAAGATAGAAGTTGAGTTATGATGTTTGTCTTGAACTTGAGAACGAAAAGACTGATTGTTGCGTCGTTGTACATCCATTTCGGGAAATGTCATGCGATTGTCGATCACAACTCCCTTCTGTTCACAGCGATCGCATCCGAAGTAGCCGGTGTGTGATTTTGTACACTTCACAAATGATCGTGCTGGAGTGTCGCAACAAAATCCATCAATCAAAGTATTGAAATTTCTGTTTTCTATCGTTATTCCGTACTCCAAAATGTCCTTCAGTTCATTTGAGAAATCGATGAGGAAGTCGTTTGCGTGTAGAGGTTTCTTGGGACCATAATAAATACCCACCACGAAGACAGAATTAGGTATATCAATAACTGAGCACAAAATGGGCCAGAACGAAGTTGTAGTACTTTTGAAGGGAGGTAGGCCATCGACATTAAATTGTAAGGTCAATGTGTCTGATTCGAGCTTCCCATCATTCACAAGTGTTCTAATTCCATTGATAACCCCAAAATGATAATATTTGCCGGGGTTTACAGTTCTGATCTCCTGAGAATGTTTATGACAACTGGAACCCAGTAGCGTTCTCGGGTCTAATGGAAGTGATCCATCAAACTTTCTTAAAATCGACAAAAGAGATTTGATAAACGAATTTGGTATATTAGGATACTGTGTAAATAAGTTCTTCAATTCATCAGACAGATTGATGGACCTGTCAATGGAGCTTACATCATCAGAAGATGCGTATATGAGTGAGTGATCACTGTCTGAGCTATCTGGTCCCATCGCTTCGTGACTAGTTTGGCATATATAGGTCCCACGAGATAACATATCTTCATCTGATTCTTCAATCATGCATTTCTCCTCATCAGACGGTGATTCAGTCAAATTCATTAGTTGATGGACCGAGCGAAGTAACTTCCTCCGTTTCTTGTGAGTTGACATTAGAAACTGCAATTAATAAATAAAATCAGCCAGAATAAAGAAGACTATAGTATTATCTTAATATTTACTATAGTATCTGTACGAGCAGAAAAATCGGGGGAACCGAAAAAACTAAGTTAAGCTACATTGCACATCCCATCTGACGAAGAGGGCTGAAACTTTCAAAAATGAAAAAAAAACTTCAACAGATAGAAGGGGCATATAATATCAGATTATACAAATTATACAAGTGGAAGGAACTCAGGGCCAATCTTTCAAATATCTCGAAATACCTCGAGATCTCGAAGACGTAATCCCGGGATTTTTAATCTCGGAAATAGGGTCGAGATCCCGGGATTGTAAACCCTAGGTATAAGCAGTTAAAAATTAAAAAAAATAATAATTCGAATAATTTTTTCTTAACCGGTTAATTTCTAAGATTAACCGTGTCATTCCGTGCTGCTGCATCTAGACCAATCAGGAACACGCCGTTATCCACTTTACTGCTGTTCAAGTGAGATTGGAATACTGTATAAGTGTGATCCTACCGCGAGTATGCCTACACGTACATCCGCCTATGTTACCAAACCTAAAGACGTTTTAAAATTACATGACATATATGGTTTGTTGATTCATTAAAGTGTTCCTTGTTTACAAAACGACATTCTCGTACATGTATAACCGAAAGTTTATTTTTCGATAATTCATATGAGTTCACTTATATCATTAAAAACATTACAGTATTAAAACCATAGACATTTACTCTATGATTAGAAAACACATAACAACATATAATTTTATGTATGAAATTTTATGTTCTTACGTCTTAAATAGTGGTGTATTATCAGATTATTAGAATAATACTGGCGTCATACCCCTGCTTGAAATCAACCCATCGGCGTCGGCGATACATGCATTATCGCTACCAATAAATAAAGTGCTAAAAATGATATAACCGGGCCTCCTCGTACGCTGGACGTTTCCACGCCGGCATTCTTCTTACAATGTAGGTTTATATTTAAAACCTTATTGATTCACACTCCACCTAGCAACCTTTATTTCTTTAGTAAAAAGGTTATGTATGCACTGCATATTTCTGTGTCACTTGAAGTGTGTTCCTTTTATAACAATAAATTCATTTAATAAATCATTACGCTAACTGACATTGAATGCATGTCTAAATAGTGTCTATAGCAGTATTCCTAACTAATTAACTCCATCTAATTATATTAAGAACATCTTTTATGAGTAGGCCTTCAGAATTTCATTAAAGAAAATCTGAATTATACAATTAATTACATAATAGACACACTTGGTTATAGTTTCTTGGGAATCCTGATAGCTTACCCCATACAATATAGTCTTGTAAAAATAACTTGAGGAACCTTGTGCCTTATTTGTTTTTCCAATTGAGGGATTCTTATTTCAACAGAATTAAACATTAACATCCAAAACCTGAATTGAGCTGCCAATTCTAAGAAATAAGTCTTCACATCACAATGATCACGGCGTTACTGCTGTAGAAATGAAGTCTCAGGTTTTATTCGGCTAGCAAGTATGAACGACGGAATTCTCTTTGTCATTGTGCGAATTTGTAGGAAGATTTGTGTCAAATTCGCGTTCACTTTGAGAAAATATTTTACTCGCTGTGTCAAATTTGAGAAACGAGTGTGCAAACGCGTCTGAGTTCATTTTGTGACAGTTATGAGTAAAACAAATACTCGAAGTCCGATTAAATTTTGAACATGTGATCGATCGACTTCCATTCATGAACCTCTGTTAGATCTGTTTGAGCACTTTTTTGATAAAAAATATGCTATTCAAAGTCTTGCGTTAATGCGATAATTTTGCGTCAACGCGGGGTTAACGCATTGTTGATGGGGTCGTGACAGCCTTGGAGATTTAATGTTTGCTGAATTAGCAATTCGATGGGTTCTTGTTGCTTTCATGCTCAACCTCAAGAATATATTCTTAAATTAAGCGTGATCATGTCACAGGCAACCTGCCACTGGCAGAGCAAAATCACATAATCAAAGACAATGACTTCATTTATAACTTTGAAAGATGTAAATGGGTCCACATCAATATTCAGATTCAAGAAATGAAACATGAATTTAGTGAATCATAAAGTCATGCTGGTGAAAATTGAATGAAAAACTTGAAATTCCATCCAAGAAAGCACAATAATATCTCGACTTTTTCATGAAGATTTTCATTATAATACAATTCATGAAATTCTCTTGATAATCAGCTTGATTTCTGCTTAGTTGCGAATGCGATGCTTGTTATCAAATATTCATTCCTTTTGATATCCAACTTGTTTTATACTACTTATATAAGAGAGTCATCTCGGTACTATATAAATTGGCAAATTTTGACTTTTTTCAAAAGTGCTCAATTATTTTTTTGGACCAGAGGGAACGTAGTCTCCGCAAAATTGAATCTTTTGACATAAAAATTTTCACTGGATGGGCAACAGATACTTTTTGAGTCGACACTCCACCTACATATCCCTACTCTATGGATTCATTTTTTTGTGGAGACTATACGTTACCGTTGTCCAAAAAAAATATTGCAGCAGTTTTGAAAAAGTCAAAATTTTAAAGTTACATACTACCGAGATGACGCCCCCTATCAGTAGTATGAAACAATTTGAATATCAAAAAAATGAATATTTACTAATAAGCAAAGTGGAAATTAAGCTGATTATCAAGGGAATTTTATGATCCGTGTTATAGAGAAGGGATGTAATGGTAGAGTGTCGACTCAAATTTTATAGTGAAATTTTTTATATCAAAAGTATAGAGTAGGTATATTAGGTAGAGTGGTAACTCCGCATTTATCAGTGTATCGTATATAAATTTCAGCCAAGCACGAATAACATCGCGACTTTTTCATGAAGACTTTCATTATGATAAAATTCATAGTATTCCCTTGATGATCAGCTTAATTTCCGCTTAGTTAGGATGCTTATTAGCAAGTATTCATTCCTTTTGATATTGCTTTTGCCATTCAATTCATGTCTCTTTATCGAAAGAGAAGCAATCCATGGAGGAAGCTTTGCCGGAAATGCATGCAGAAAATTGCTGAAAAATGTTGATGAACTAGAAAAAATGATTCCAGCAGAACACAAGCTATTTGTTGAAGCATTTCGGTCATTCAACGATGTAATTGTGAGTTGTTTTGGTAAATCTCTGCACCGCAACTACAAGTCAAAAATCGAATCTCTTCGCGGAAAGTTTATGCAGCTTGGATTGAGAATTACTCCTAAGATCCATGCAATATTTTTCCATGTCAGCGAGTTTTGCGATACTAAGCAGTCTGGACTGGGAACTTGGTCTGAGCAGGCTTTCGAGTCCGTTCATTCGGATTTCTCTAGAAACTGGGAGAAATAAAAGGTTCCCGCATCGCACGAAAAGTTTATCGATCGGCTTCTTGGAACTGTTCAGGAATATAATTCGAATCATTTCTGATTCCATTTTCAATGTTTGATATGATGCTTTATTTATGATGTTCAATATTTTCGATATGAAATGTGCTAAATTTCATATAAAGGTGAAGTTATAAACTTATGCGCTTTAGCAATATCGCTCTACATGGATTTGGTGTGAAACTGAGTAACTAGGTTAATTTGTTGTTCATGAGCATCAATTATTAAGGCAAAAATTGCTAACTTAATGTTGAAATCTATAGATCACTGTATACGTTTACTCTCACTATTATGTTTTCCGACAAAATTATCGGTAATGTATAGAACAATTTGATTTCTCAATGCAAATAGTAAAATCGAATACTTATCATACTACTCATTAACAATGCCGATCAATTTGACAGTATTATCATTCTTTTATGCTTTAGTAAGATTCAAATATCAATTATTGTACACGTATGAGACACAATTTTACTATAAATATATCATTCAAACTGATATGTACATGACATATACTCACTAAATACGAAAATACGTTTCCTCATACTACTCTTAAAGACGTCGACAGATGTTTTTGAAATCAGGACTAGAAGAATTGTCTATCAATAAGCTTTCGAACGGTATAGAATTTGTGTCGGTTCTAATTTTTTCATTAATCAGGTCAATGTGGACCACCGTGTGGGAGTTTGTTTTTGGCTTGAAAGTTAAGCTTTATTATGCAGCCTTGATTATAATGATACAAGTTCTCCATGTGTTGATGAACATGTGAAGCATAAGCACACAGTTCACCACAGCATTATACATGAGCGACCATATTGGAAGATATATAGAGACTGTAAACTCGTGAGATATTTGGAAACTAAAGATATCTGTGATGAGTAGAAGAATATCTATGACAGTTTCTAACTTTTGACGTACGGTATTATCCGATCTTCGTTGAGGACAAACTACACATCTTCCATTTCTAGCTCAGATGGTTCAGATAGTTCCAAATAGATTTCAGATCTACCCAAATGAACTTCAGACATTTTCAGATGAATTGGAGATTCTGCAGTTGAATTTGCGATCCTTTCAAAGTTGGGTTTCTGACAGATATCGAAATCTGAAATCCATCTAATGTCTGAAATTCATTTGGAAAGATTTGAAATAGACATGGAAAGGGTGCAGTTGGTTTCAAAAGGTAACATGCAGAGATGATAGAGAAGTTTTGGGTCTTTGAATATTACATAGTCTTTTCAAACGACTATAACAAGTCTCCAAAACAAAGGCAAAAACGTCAATCACCAAAAAATTAATTTCAAAGTTTTTCATTGGAAAATTTTCCATTTGCATTAGTACAGGTGCTATTGTCACCAAATGTGAGATATGCAAATGTTTGCAGTTTTGAAGAAATTACAACGGAATTGACTGATCATGATGATATAACAAATGCAGAAGGAAAGATATGATTTTACAGATTCTCAGTAAGCACGAATAATTCTTTCTTTCAGTAATCGAATAATGCGATTCTTCAAGCATGAGCTCGTATCGCGACTTTTTCATGAAGACTTCCATTGTAATGCGGCTCATGAAGTTCCCTTGTAAATTAGCTTAATTTCCGCTTAGTTAGGTTGCTTACCAGCAGATTCATTCCTTTTGATATCCAACATGCTTCATACTACTTACAAGGGTGCGTCATATCGGTCGTATTTATATTTGCAAAATTTTGACGTTTTTAAAACTATTCAAATAGTTTTTGGACCACGGGAGCTTTATCTCCGAAAAAAAACTGAATCTTTTGATCATAGAGAAGGGATATATAAGTAGAGTGTCGACTCAAAGAAGTATCTGCATACAGTGAAAATTTTACGTTCCCGTGGTTTGAAAAAAATCAAAATTTGCCAATACTACCGAGATGAATCTCCACTGTCGTTGTCGACCTAGCATGAACTGATGATTTCGTGAAGCAGCAAAAATCTCTTTGTCTGAGAGCCGTCCAATCACAGCTATTGCTTGTACGACGATTCGATGACGTACACACGTCGATAGCTTTTTACTTCGGAGTTCTATGTGAAGCGCAGGATGTGTTTATTGTAGTCAAGGAATTTGTTTGAAAAGTGGTGACATCTTCGAAACGGAAAAATTTCTAAAAGGACCTTATCAGTGGTGACATATTTTAGCAAACCCTGATCATTCACAAAAGGAGGACTTCGTTCGTGTGGCGAAAGGTCTCTCAAACTAGCAAAAATTCAATATGAATTTAGAGAATTATGTCTCAGGGACGTCCCTCAAGTTACAATCTGTGCGTTTCTTCAATCTCTATCAAAGTGCAATGACAATTGAGAGGAACTGAATGAACAATTTAGCAGATAGCTCATTGCCACTTCCTGACATACACTTGACTGAGTTCAAACTTTTTCCAGTTGTCCGGGAACTGGTGTCCCTCAAGTTACGAATTTCTGGTGTCAAGTATCCTTCATTTTACCTTAAATTCATTCTCAACATTCATTCATGAGCAATGAGACCGATTTTCTTGCGCTCCTTGCTTCATGATCACATGATAGTTTACCACAAGTAACTACTTCCATCAATATGCAGCTGCATCTTATAAAGCAAGGCGTCCCTCAAGTTACAAATTGCGCGAGTTTTTTAGTTACTAGTTCCATGCGACAGCATCATAATAAATTCTGTGACCGTAGGTGAAAAGACTTTCAACTCCAATCGAATTTTTCTTTCAATTTCACTTCATGGCAAAGCTAAATGCGAGAAAAGCAATCAATTACAGAAATACTTCTGTACTCTGCGAGTCTGCCCAAGATCGCAACTTACTTCATGCGACAAGGTATTTTCGGATTTTTTCAAACCTTTACATCTCTGTGCACCAGTTATGATAAAATTACTTTTAATTTTCTACGTGACCAAGTCCTATGGATCATATGAGTCACGATAGAGAGCAAATCGGATTAAATACTATTGAACTTCACTCGACTAGGCAATGGGACAGAATTTTATTAAAAAGTGTAATCTATTCTGGATTTACCCAGGTCATCCAGTCGATGCGCTTTCAGTTGCAGCTTTTCTCTGATGTATGGCTCCGTCACATTGCGAGTACCAAAGGATGAGCGGATATGCTTACCAAGAGTCTTGGTTTGATTAGTCGACAGATTTAGATCAATCTTGATTTGATGGAAGTCCTCAGCTGATACTTTTATCGCCGATCCCCTTTTCGCAGACAGAACACATCAGTTGTAGCCACTTCCACTTGAATCTTTAGTTTTCGAGCGAATTATTGATGAAGCTAAACTTTCTCCACAGCTGGGTTTGTTATCTGAGCTTGTTGCATAGGTGAGCAGATTGTCATGCAGGTGCAAATGTAGTTATAATTATGCAAGTCGATCGCTATGTTACAGTGATTCAAGATATTTAAATTTGAAATGAGTTTATGCACGTATGAAGTTCTAAGCAGACTGCTGTCAATGCTGTTCTTACGCTCTGTTAGTTAGATCTCTATGGTCTTATTGCACATCAATCAAGCATAGAAATATAACAATGTCACAAAAGCTTAAAGTTAAAGGTAATGTGGAAATATGTGAAGAAAAGCGCTTATGATAATCAGTGTGTAATAATAATAATAATATATTTTACCACAAAATCTACACAATGTGTAATCAGAGTGGGGGTACAGATAAGAGGTTACAGGAGTTATAAAAGAGTGAAATAGAAGGTTTTCAATGGTTTCTTGAAGCTGCGAGGGTTTGTTTCATTCCTCAAATGTAGAGGGAGCGAATTCCATAATGAGGGTCCAACGAATTGAAAGGTGCCCCTGGCACCAGCTGTTCTTGATAATGGTTGATGGAGTAAGGGGGCGTCCTTCGACCTCAGTGACATGAACGATGCAGAAGATGCAGCAGGAGTCAACAGATCTTTGAGGTAAGTAGGTGAATTGCCGTAAATACAATTGTGCACTAGGCAACACACTTTGAATTGTACGCGGAGTCGCACAGGTAACCAATGAAGGCTTCGGAGAGTTTCACAAAATGTGAGCACGTTTCGGAAGTCGACGCACAAATCTGGTACAGGCATTTTGAACTTTTTGGAGTCGAAGTATGTTCGAAGTCTTACAACCTGCATATATGATATTGCAGTAGTCCAACAACGTGAATACAAAGGAACAAATTAAAGTGTTGGCGTGATGGTCACTTATGTATCTTCGGATTCTATAAAGATTTCGCAGAATAAGAAAATATTTTTTCCGAATCTGGTTGACTTGGGCATCAAACGACAAAAATTTATCAAATTTAACACCTTGTGTTAGAAATGGAAAGTGTAGTGTAGAAATATGTAGTTAGAAAATGGATAGTGTAGAAATAGAATAGAAAACGAATAAGCAAGTTTCGACAGTTGCATGCATAGACATGTGTTGCAATTCCTTTCGATAAATGGCAACTCATTTTGAATAATGTTCTAATGAGAATAATAAACGAGGAAGAATTGATGGCGGTATATCTATTATGTTTTCCGACAAAATTATCGGTAATGTATAGAAAAATTTGATTTCTCAATGCAAATAGTAAAAGCGAATACTTATCATACTACTCATTAACAATGCCGATCAATTTAACAATATTATCATTCTTTTATGCTTTAATAAGATTCAAATATCAATTATTGTACACTTATGAGATACAATTTTACTATAAATATATCATTCAAACTGATATGTACATGACATAGGCCTATACTCACTAAATACGAAAATACGTTTCCTCATACTACTCTTAAAGACGTCGACAGATGTTTTTGAAATCAGGACTAGAAGAATTGTCTATCAATAAGCTTTCGAACGGTATAGAATTTGTGTCGGTTCTAATTTTTTCATTAATCAGGTCAATCTGGACCACCGTGCCCAGTTAAAGTGCATTAATTTTGCTCCAGATCTTTTACATTGCATGAAATTATACCCCTGTAGTAAAGGAAAAAAATTCACGTTATCCCAAACGTTGTATGTGTGATAATATTAAAAATGCCAACAAATTACCACAAGCCACTGGTGGCAAAGTAATACTCAAAAATCCGAGGACGGGACTCGTATTGCTACGATTGTTTTAATCGAAACAATTTGATGAAATCAAGAATTTTAGAACATCCATTGGATGCCTCGGCTGTGGTATCAAACGCAAAAATTATATCACGAAAATTCAAAATTTTCCATTTTTCAAGATGGTTTTATTCTAGATAATGATAGAATCAACAGTTTTAGACCCATTTTATCGGTGTGTAGCTGCCTCGGCCATAGATTAAGGATATATAGGTAGAGTGTCGATTCAAAAAAGTATCTGTATACAGTGAAAATTTTTATATCAAAAGATTCAGGTTTTTGCGGAGATTGCGTTCCCGTGGTCCAAAAATTATTTGAGCAGTTTTTAAAAAGCTCAAAATTTTGCCAATTTATATACTACCGAGATGACTCCTCTATGTAAGTAGCATGCAACAAGTTGGATATCAAATGAATATTTGCTAATAGGTATCGCAATTAAGCAGAAATTAAGCTGATTATCAAAGGAATTTCATGATCCGTTTCATAATGGAAGTCTTCATGAAAAAATCGACATCTTGTTGTCCTTTCTTGGCTGAAATTTCATATTTCTAATTCATGAAAGCAATAGGTCATCGAGTTGCCAATTTAACAGATGTGACTTCTCCAGGGCTGTCATGATACGGACAATCTGCAAAATAATATCATTTCCTTCTGCTTGCTATCTTGATCAGTCAATTCCGTTGTAATTTCTTCAAAACTGCATAAATGTGTATGTCTCACATTTTGAAACAATTCCGACTGTATCTCCCTCGAGTTCATTTAATAAAATCGAATGTGTATACACATTGGGGATTTAATAAATGCGGAGTTACCACTCTACCTAACATATTTACTCTATGGCCTCGGCTGTGGAAGCGGTCAATGTATAGGGCCTATCAGAAAAAATCAAACCTTCCAAAATTTTCAAAATTTTTCCATGAAACTTCTGGTCCGTGCCGGACTATAAACCTTCTATTCGGGACCACGGTCACAAAATTTGATATTGTCAGCAAAATATCAGATCAATTGCAATGATGTTTCTTTGGTAGATAGGAGTGGATATCAGGATACATTATAACTTCAATTTGTAAATTTGCGTACACTTATATTTGTCACAATACTCTATTGCGCACTGCTAATAAGACTATAAAATATGGTCCATTTTCGACAAAGCTACAAGGTCGATAGAATATGACGAATTGGAAACTTATCATGGCATTTTGCTCAGGACATATCCCAGCAGTTAACACAAAAATAAGGTGTTGAAATTATTTCTCTACGGTTTTTTTAAAAGGTTGATTCCCCGGTAATGAATTGCTGAAATATCGATTTTAAAAACTTCCTTGTAATTCAAAATATAGTTTATATCTGAAATATTTAGCACGCATACAGTCATGCATGATACGTAAATGTACCATGCATTGACATCGCAAATGGACGGTTGCTTGTATGATAGCGGGTGTCTAGATATGAGTTTGATGAACGAGTGAAAGTGCACATATTTCGTATTTGTAGAACAGGAATATACCAGGGGTTGCGGAACGATAAAAAAAGTGAGGAAAAAAGAAGGTTTATTATGAATAGAGAACATTGCTTAAAACAGGTAGCATAACACTGGCAATGGATCGAAGTTGTGACATGGATCGCCTACTCATTCGCTGTTCTTTAGAAGCTATAAGCAATGATTGGATTAAACTTAAGTCAAAAAATCGTTTGAGCGATCAAGTTGCAGCTGGATGACGTCATACAAATTTTCATGCAATATGTAAGTCACTCACTAGTCATTGCAATTTAATCATCATTAGACAAACTATTTGCGTACGTTCACATGAAAAGTAGACAATTTTTTTTAAATTGCATTTTAAAGTGCAGAGAAGTTAATACTTTCTGAGTATCATTTATTTTATGTAGGATACTTGAGGATTTACATCGAAATAAATTGAATTGCCGAAATCACACTTGAGAACGTAGAGTTTTGTGTCCGGGATCGACTCGATTCAGATAACTCGGCAGCTACATTGATCACTCAAAAGATCACATGCTTGCATTATTGGTACGTGATTTATACGTATTATTATTAACATGGTACGTGACGATTCTCTAAATGGCATTTGTCTACAATTGCATCAGTGCCTGTCTTTCACAAATGTTTTCAAAAAATAAATGAAACGCTCTTTTTATTCACAGAACTTCATCGGCCTGTAACTGCTCCTAACAACGTCCATGCAAAATCACCAAAATATTATCTTCTAATGTCATCAGATCTATTCTTGACTAACAGTTCAAGCGATTTTCCTTTGTTCAATCAGTAGAATACTATTGAATATACCTTGAATGCTACTTCAGGAAAGACAAGATGGCATTTTGTCAGAGGAGCTGATAGCTAAATCTTCGGCACATTTTCAATTTGAGTGAACATAAGTGAATGGGAAGGATGTGCGCTCGTTGAAGAAATCAGCAGTTGATACCCATTTTTCAACTTTTTTTACTTTATTGCCATTCGAACATTGAATTATTCATTGTTTTTGTCATGAAAATAAAACACTTGAAAGGAAAAGTTTAAAATAAGAGCAAATGCTGTATGTAGCAAACAATGAATGTCGTGGTGAAATATATATTTACGCATTTATTTACCGGCTCGTAAAGAGACTCATCAGCTAAAACATGTAAAAGATGTTCACCATATAATTAATGGGAAGGTCTCACGCTCGACTCCGCAACCCCTGGGATATACATGAAAAATGAATATTCTGAGGTATGCTGAAATAATTTTTGAATTAGTCATTCGTTCACTGTTGAATACTTCCATGGCACAATGTTCTATATCTTTCTATATCCGAGCGAAGTCGAAGAGATAGAAATGCGCTCATGAGTCCACTGAAATGTGCAGAACATCCACCTGAAATATATGAGGGATATGTGAGTCTGGTGATATGATAACACGTCAATAGAATGGTATTCATATTTGCTTCTCTAAAATCTTGGATTATTCTACAGCCTCATTATCTCATTTATCAGCTGAGCATTGTGCTTGTTATCAGGGATGTCATTGAATAACATGATATAGCCTAGAACTCTGGAATCGAGGTACACAGCTCCCAATGTAAGGTGTGAGCTTCTGTGATTGACTACACTAAGCTTATTATTACTAGATTATTGGACTCGAAGACTGGGTGGCTACAATCGCTGCATCGATATCGGTCAGGCCTGGAATGACCTATTACTATGAGTGGACAATTGACAATTGTGACTTTCGTCTTTTCAATCACTTTGAATGACTATGCAAACAATGAATTTCCTAACTTGTTAAATTCACAAAATTCTGTATGCCTGAAGATGTCTGATTGATCAGACGAAAGGTGCCTCGCGAAAATTGTTTCAATAGTTTTCAATTTTTTGGGTGGTACTGTCCGAAGATAAGAATAATGATGTACTATCTTTATTTACAATCACTACTCACGCGGAGGCATTATTGCAGAGACATCCATTATATACAAAACGAGACGAACATAATATTTGCACTCTACACCAAGGCCTACTATGAATCTGTGCGTCTGTCGAGTTCTACCTGGTTACTTTTCTTTTCCGACAGTATCAAAAGAAACACCAATGAGAAGACCAATTTTTAGTAAATGAAATTTATCTGTGTGTTCTCCGATTAAGAGAAAAGTGCTAATTCTATAAGGCCATAATGGCTTGGCTTAGAATTAAATGTTCACGTGCCTTTGTCTATGAAGCCAAACACATTTTGTATCAGCAAGCATCTTAATATCGGTAGAAACAAAATTCTACTTATTAAGCTACCTTTTTATAACTTTATTCTTAATTATCTTTAGTGATATTATTCTTATTGACTTTATTCTTTTTCGCATACATCACTGATCAGAATTTCTTGCTAGGATGATGGTAAGACACGTAAGCCTACTGGATAGAGAATAACCTAAAGACATTTCTGTCTCTAGACTTAGTACTCTCACTTCATCGGAGAAAACACAGACAAATGTAGCTTTTCCCGCAAACCTCATGATGTGCTTCATATTAAAAACCTACATGTCTTTCTTTTGGCCTTGTCAGATGAAAAGAGGTACCGGGTATTGCGGGCGCACAGATTCGTAGCAGCCTTAGTGTGCATATCATTCTGCGAAAGTCTCATTTCTGGTCTCGTTCCCTGCAGAAATCCGTGCAGGCGGCCGGACTATATGACCTTTGTAAGGCTCTTTTATGCATGTTTATGACTTAACTGACATGAACTGCGTTTGCAAAATCTGTCCATGATATGAAACTGAACTGTAAACTGAATTGATGACCTTAATCCTTGATCAATCCCCCTTCTATCTCTCTCTCTCTCTCTCTCTCATCCTCATTTTTGTCCTCAATGTCCGGCGAAAAGTTATAATACTGTGATTAAAATCAAATTGAAGTCAATATACTTTGATGTTGAACGATACTTGTTCAATCAGATCTCAGCTAGATAACCGTCAGGACTATAAGAATTTCAACATGAAAATCTTCTCACCAGACATAGGTTGATCAAACAATAAACGGCGTCGTGATTTCTTTGAACGTATTGCTCCAAAACAACCCTCCTCAGACTGAGTAAGCACGAGGTGTCTGTACAGGCGATCATCATTAAATCCTCGGTAACCAGCGATTGTGCACATAGCAGCTGTAGGAAAAAGAGGAAATATGAAAACTTTTGATGCTGCAAATCATTGTGACTAATTATGAAATTTTCTCACTAACTTTAACTAACTGCTGTGATATTGCTTGGAAGCATCAAGTTTGCTAAAGGTGCTTGCACTATATATCAGCAATTGACTTTATGAAAACTGAAAAGGTCTCTTGATGATGTCTCTGATATGGAAAGGCAGCAGGATTGCAGGTTCACCTAGAATCATGTGAATATCATGTATACAATTCACTGGAAAAGTATACATATTGCAATGAAGACTGCATTGTTCAGTGAGGAGGTAAGCATTCAATTTAGTTGGTGCTGTATTCGCCATAAAATGTGCAAAACAGTGCAAAGTCAAATTCACGAATAAAAAATACAATACAGTGTTTATTTTAGATATATTTGATCAAAAAATGGAGAGCTGTCCCGGTCCCAAAGAAAGTTTGGAAAAATGCAATTCATTTCGGTTAACACTGTCTTATTAAACCTTTGATGTCTAGTTTTTCAAATTATAGTCCAAGGTTGGTGTGCATGCATGGCGGAAGGTGCCATAAACCAGATAATTACATGCTAATTGTCGTCGCTGTAAGGAAGCAAAACGGAGATTCGCCTCAGTTCTACAAGGTGAGTTCATGACGAATATTTTGTCATCAGCACAGAAATAGAAGGTGTAGAGCATGTCTAAAGAGCGTAGCATCTTTGGAAGTCACGATTCTGACAATGTCCGTTGTGCAATTATTGCGGAGAGCAGACATAATTTTGTAGTGCAACTTGATTTACAACTTAGTAAATTGTATTTCTCAGCTCCTTCCTTTCACACATCTTTCTCTATGTTGGAACAATGATATGTATTTATTGCAGTGTTCTGCTTAGGGGAAATACTTCATATAGTGTAATATTATGATAATCTTTGATATTTTTCTTTTATATTGGCGAAAAGTGTTGTTTTGAAAAAATATTGTACTTATTGATCGAGCTAAGTTGAGACGATAAGCCATCATGTGGTGCAAACGCTGAAGAAGAAGAAGAATAAAAAGAAGATATTGCACTTATCATTGCCAAATAATCAATCTAATGAGAAATAATTAATATTTATTGATTTTCTTTACTTCCTCGATATTTTGGGCAAAAGTATTTTATTAAGTTAGTTTAATGATTTGGATATGTTGTGTTAATAAAGGCGCGAGAGGAAGATGCAAAGTCATTTTATTGAAAAATCTATCGAGCTATTTCGATTAGTGTGTGGTTTATTAGTTTTTGGTGTCATTTTCCATTTTCCATTTCAAATAGTGATCTAATGGAAACTTTTTTGACCTTGACCTCAGCCCAGAGATGACCTTAAATATAAAATTATTGCTTGAAAGAGGCCCTGACTTGTCATTTTCAGTTTTGTGGTTGGAAAGAGCCAAGAGTATTTTAAGATGTAATCAATATTGTTCTTATTGTTATATACATGCACAAAATTTTTCGACTGCTATCCGGCAATCATATATCTACATTTAATCATACCACATCTCATTGTAAATGTCATTTTCAAACTAATCTCATACATTTGAACTCCTACTAACACCAATAGAAATTCTTTTGTACCTGAAGATGATTGCCGGATAGCAGTCGAAAAATTTTGTGCATGTATATAACAATAAGAACAATATTGATTACATCTTAAAATACTCTTGGCTCTTTCCAACCACAAAAATGAAAATAAAATTAATGCTGTTTTCCTGAATCCCATTTCAATGCCCTTTCGATTGATGTGTGGTTTAGAAAAATTGATATAATAGTTTGGGAGATCAACTGAGCAGGCGAGGGGGAGATTCGCTTCCTCCAGTGGGACGCGTCCGGAAAAATAACCCAGTGAGTCGAGGGTTAAATCTTGATAGATTTGGACGATTTTTCATTTTTAAAATTTTTTCTTGAATTTCTTTTTTTTAAAAAACATTTTTTCATTTTTCACCCTTGAAAATCATCTCAAGGGTGATTTTCACATTTTTCTCAGAGACCATTACAACTAAAAGTTTAATTGAAAGTGAATAAAAAAGAAATAAATGTTGCATCAAATTGTCACGCAAATTATGCACGCCAGGTTAGACTCGAAAACATGACATCCAATGTGCCATTAAATAAAGGACATTATAAAGAAGATTGTTTTAAGGAATATAAAGAAAAATGGATTGAAGAAGGAGTTAGCATTAAAGAAAAAGTCACTACCGTAATCTCAAGGTCGCAACCAGAAGCAATTAAAACCGGTGGCTCCGCACTTCTGATTCCAGCAACATAATATTAAGCTTTCTGAGCAGGTATAAAACTCACCTTGTTCAGTCATGAGGTCGTCAGTTGCTGATGATAGCTGAATCCAAGGCAAATTGTTCAAACTGCTTTGAAATTGGAATTTCACTCGACAGCACAGATCATGTAATATCTTGTCAAAATTAAATCTGCTTGGCGTTTGCTGCTCGAACATCTGACAATTTCTCTGGAAAATGCACATTATATTTTCATTGCTTTTGCCAAGCAAAGCACAAATTGCAGATTTTATGAGCATACTATTAACAGAGGAAGTGACAAAGTTGAAAAAATGATGAGCGTAATACAGACTGGTGATTGGAAACGTGTGATTTAAAAACTGCGACCCTGTGGTCCAAGATCTTCATTTTCATTTATTCAATTTTTCTGTCTAACTTCGAGCATATTTGATGAATAATTAAGGCTGACCATATATTCATATATTGCAGTGGCATCATACAAGTTATGGGCAACCTTCTAGAAAGATATTTCTCAAAGTGAATGCTTTTTATTCACAAACTGTGTGTATACACAACGCATGTGTTTCCTCAATTCATGCTGTCAACCAGGGGCGTACGCAGGATATATATTTTTTTTGGGGGGGAATACGACCATTCATTTATCTCATATGCATATTCTATATATGATATGTCATACAATATACATCAATATTGTACTAATATATATTAATTATATACGTTATTATATATATTGTATCTTGTATGCATTATTTGTCTTGTGTCACATATGCTGACCAATTCTCAATTGATCCATCTCTTGTTATAGATAAGCTTGCAGAAAGTAGTGGGCGCTTGTGCTTCGTCTTGTCACCTCATTCGTGATTCTCGACCAATACTCCAATTTTTAGTTAAGTTTTAAAAAACATTTTCCCCTTGATACAAACTGTTTGTATAGTAATTGAATATTGGTAACTAATAGCCACAAAACTGGACGAAAAATTAACAAGTATTGATACAGAAGCAAACATTTATTATCTCAAGAATCCATTACAATCGTAAAATTCTGACCTTTAATACTCGAGTCAAGCGGTAATGCTCATTTTAGCTTGCTTCTGAATTTAACTTAACAATTTCCGTGGGGAGGTGTAACCGTCCCCCCTTCGGTACGCCCCTGCTGTCAACTATCCTCTATAGAAATCAGACTGATGTTACGAAATCAAAAAGAGTTCAATCATGAAGGAAGTCTGGTTATTCTGCTGTCAATTAGACAAAGCTGGAATTATAGTAATACCTTCTACTGCATCTCGTGCGATGAATAAGCGCCTCGTCTCATTTCTAAACCAAACGCAAACAAATCCTTACACCACTTCGAAGGGCAAGGGATCTTTGTAGCTGAAGATTGTCCAATCATTTTATCGCGTGGTCGACCTCATCAATTCTAGCAGAAGTAGACAGAAATTACACTGATTTGAAGGCATCGCAACTCTCCAACAAAATCAAGACTTTGCAAACAGTTGTTGGCAGAAAGCAGTGACTAGACAGCATCATTTAGTGTTCCTCTTGACATAGCAGCCAGTGGGATGGTCTATTAATCTTTGATCGAGTGATGCATGATGAATGGAAGCAGTTTGGTATTGGAAGAACGAACTGCTTTGATAGAATATTAACCCTCAGAGGCGTGAGGGAGGGGTCAAGTGGACCCCTTTCATAGATTCTTAGTTTTACTGCTTAAATCGATTTCAAAACATTGGGAAAGATGATTTCTAGCAAAAAATGATGTTTACGTGTAGCAGATCGGTATAACTAATCATTTGAGTGTCTTTCAGTATTCTTAGTAAACACACGCGAAAATGTGATGTTTTTATAATTTAAAGATATTTAGCACAGTGTTTGTTGCACTAGGACGTGGATTCTAAAATATCAGGTAATAATGCTAATGAAAAGAATTACTCCATGCAACGGTACGGTACCTTCTTACATTTTTCAATTTTTTCAAATTTATCCATCCCTATCGGAAACAGGCCTAAACTGAGCCATAATTGTTACACTTTTAGACCTTCAAAACAGCTGTGGAGATCTCCAACACATCAATTGCTGTTGTAAAAGCTGTGTCAACAGTCTGTTTTTTGTTTTGAACTATGAATATAATGATAGCTTTTCTTGAACATTGATTTATGCAGAGTTGTTTATGCAGGCCGACTATAGTCATGTACGTTCATGTGTGGAAGCAAAATATTCACACTTTGCAATCTTCTAGCACAACGCCTATGCACGAGTATGATGTAAACAATGAATGAATGAATTTGTCATCATGTCATTGACGAATCCAAAAACATGAGCTCCAAGAATATGAGCATATTACTCAGAGATGTCTGTTGTTTTAAGATTAAACACTTTGAAGAATGTACACATGCTTCAGTCATGTTCCTCATCATGCGGATGTCTAAAAGAGAGAAAGGATCTCTATATTTGACTAAGAAAGCAGCACGCGCTTCAAGTGAAGTTAAATGGACTAAAGCAAAGTTCTCCCATATATCCGGTCAAGCGCATCAGCCGGTTTTCAGGAAACCCACTTAGCGGAAAGTCTTTTATACATGTATAGTCCATCGATCATGTTGACACGTACATGATGCAGCTTACACGGTGCAATAATTGTGGTCATCGGTAAAGGACAATGGACCGCTCTTTGAAAGTGCTCTCAGCATCAATGAACCTGTTGCCCACTTCAGTGAACCTGTTTTTAATGACATGTATAAATAAATTCCAAGTACTTGACACACAAGCCCTGCATCAATCAAGTTGACGCTTTTGTTTTTACAGGTACTTGCTTTTCGTATTATCAGTCATTCTTCTAGTACAGTTCAACACAAGCTTTTGACAATTTTTTATCGTTCATATAGGTTTAATGTGTTAGAAGAAATTGTCTCATCCATGCTTCTGCAGTCAAGTTCAAGGAGTAACGAATGCAGTCGTACAAATTGATCTACTGATGAATGAAAAATTGTAGATTTAGAAAACAAAAGAACATGTGGAAATCCATGTGAAAAAACATAATTTTACATCGAAATGAAAACGAAGCTTCAAGAGTTACTGATGGACCTAGGATAATATCACTATCTGTAATGGTTGCTCCCTACAACACTGACACGGACGATTGACATACATATCACCAGGGCAAGAGATGCAGTTTAAAATGTTGAAAGAACTCATCAATCCATTCATCCACTTATGCCGCCAAACTATTCCCATTCAACCTGCAAGCATACTTTTCGAAGAGTAGAGTAGTTCAGCAAATCAGAGGCTGATAATAAAAGCTAAAAGGGATGATGATGATCTGGATAAGGATTCTTGTGAAATGTACCACAAAACCTCTCACCTGTTTCAGTAGAATTAGATAGAGCACTCCATGAGTCACTGTGTAACTAGCCCCTTTGAAGCTTGATCTAATCATCAGATTCCAGCACTCCGATGTGACATGACATCTAAAATTTGGCAAAATTCAAGTTAGCGAATAATTTGACTATTCATTCAACTGAATTCTATAACATAAAAGCAATCTGAATTCCAAAAAAAATCAGGAAATAGAATATGAAAGCAATTTGTTATAATACTTCAACTGTACATTTCACATTGAAAAGCAATTAGAAACTGATGGGCTGAAAGTTCCAAGTAAATCAATACTCTAATGACAACGAAGGCCTCTGACAACCGGGAAATACTGCAGATGGACTGGGTTTTGGAGAATTTAGCTTCTTTTGATAGCCTTGGGCATTGGGCAATCTGAAATTTGCATTTTTATGCTACTTTTCATGCTTAATTCATACATATCCATGGGTGGTAATTGTTGTGCATCGTCGACTTACATTGCTTTGATGTCACTTCGGATTTTGTGATGTCAATGTCTTCATGAAAAGTTTCGACTTGTGCCTCGTCTATTACTGATGGCATAAGAAAATTTAAGGCAGCTAGTCAGCATTAATAATTAGTTCCTGAAATTTCCTCAGACATAAAAGTCTAAATTATCAAAATATCAAAACGTTCATTTGTCAAATCGAGAGCAGGAACATAGAGTATGGCAAATAATGCTACAATTGCGTATGATGTGAAATGATATGATTTCAGGCTTGCCGTTGGGATGAATTTCCGGCCCAATCCCAACCGAATGCCAATGAGAATTACCATTGGGATCCCAATAGAACCCAATAGAAATCCCAATAGCCTGCTTTAGAGCTAAAAACGTTCGCAAGTTGACCCCAAGCTGCATCGGTGCTTACCGTTTAGGCCAACCATATGTCACTTTTTTGAATTGACGAAGGCCACGGACGTAGGCCTAAGACTATACTGACCTTTAATTGATTTTACGAAATTATGTATAATAGGCATACTGTATGGCTAAATTTTTCACCGAGACTGCACCTAAGAGCTCATAGGGGCCTACGTGTATAGCTGATATGTACACGTACGAGCTACAAACATACTTGGTATTAATTATGTCTATATCGGAGAATGCGTTGTTAATAAACAGCTCGCTACACGGGCTCTTTTTGAGGTCATTGTTCCTGCGCAGTGTGACACTGTTGCAGTGTCATACTATTGCTCGTTTTTACCACGCACGCGCAAAGCACGAGTTGAGGCACAAGAAGCCTCCGAATTAAGTCATTATTTCTAGCAACTAGGGAAGTTAAAGCCATAAAGTAGGGTAAAAGGTGATTATGACAATTTGTGTAAATCACACTGAGTGCTCGAATTCGAGAGAGGCAAAGTCAAACTGGAGACACAGCAAGATGAACTGCTCAGTACAACCCGAAAACATTTGTAGCGTACTGACTAATGTCAGCGATTACATGTATATTTTGTTGGGAGAGGGCTTATTGGGATTTATTGGGATTGGGGTGGATATTTTTAGCCCAATCCCAACGGCAAGCCTGACTGATCTACAAGAAGAGAATGCATGTTGCATGAATGTGATAATGTTATGGAAATATACACATATGAAAATATCATGAAGCAGACAAAAATGATCGGAGAGAATAATACGACAACTCTGGAAGGAGAGGACATTTATATTCCAAAAATAGCATTTGAATGTCGGCCTACTTACTTTACTATAGCAAGAAGCACATGAATGATATTTTGAGGAGATATTATAAAAATTGATAAACATAAATAAATATGAACGGCTTGATATCATATTGTCAAGCTTTCTAATGACATTAATTGATTTAATTGCATTAATCAAAGTTTTCTTGTGGAAATTTTTTGAAAATCATGTATCTGTAGCGACCTCAGAAAATAAAACGATTGAAACGATTGAAACAATTGAAAAATCATTTACACCGCATGTCATCACTTAAACTGTGTAAGGTCGATTTTTCTTTTTCTTGAAACTCACAGGAAAATGTCGCTGTGATTTTCAAAATACACAATCTAATCTCACAACATGTGTGAAGACTCGTAAATTGTGTTGAAGAAATCTGCCCGTTTTAATTGACATTTTCAGACACATGCCTGGCTTGTCCCGTTCATTTAAATCCATTCGCTGAGTTATTAATGTACCAGCGGTGAATAGGCTATGTCACATTAAATGTATGATTTGTAAATACACTTGCGGTTAACCTTGATTCATTTCAGTTAGATTTTCATCATGAGGCATGGGTTGCAATATTCGTAGCCTGTTCATGTTCCACCTCAGTTTGTTGGAATCTTGGCAGACCATAATTATAAGTATCAAACGTTGAAGTAAAATTGACTCGACTTACTTTAATATGAGAAAGCTGTTAGATAAAACTGCAAAACGTGCCCTTCCAATACCATCGATATATCTTATTGCTGATAAAGCCTATACTTTTTGTGCTCTAGAGAAAGCATTCGAATGTCTTAATTCGTGCTTATAGGGTTGTAATATGTTTTTAGCAATCTCAAATGAATTTTTAAAGAAAGATTTAGATAACATTTTGTAAATGATATTATTAAATAATCAATCTTTCGACGCACGATCTTTTTCTTATTACGAAATATATTTCGGCGGACCGCCCTTGTCAATCAATTTTACAGTATTGCCTGGAGGTCAACCCGGAGGTCAGCTCCCTCTCCAGCAGACTGGATGATCAACCGGAATCAATGCATCATGAACGCCTACCAGACAGGTAGCAGCGAAGATGCTACCGGGGACCAATATCAATCACTTCCTCTTCCATGATAGGTGGAACGCGCTATACCACGATGGTCAGATAAACCATCTCCCATTGAGAGATTGATCAATACTGTAAAATTGATTGACAAGGGCGGTCCGCCGAAATATATTTCGTAATAAGAAAAAGATGGTGCATCGAAGGATTAATTATTTAATAATATCATTTACAAAAAGGTTGTAATATGTTTTCGCAATATAAAGCCAAGATGATCAAGGTGAAATCAAGAAGAGAACTAGCTGATTCATGTGATTTGTGCATTGTGTGTGTGATAACCCATCTGGGATGCATGCATTCATATTAGCCTCAGCACCATGTTCACATCGAGATGTTTCCTATTAATACTACTAAGATTTCATATCTTCGCAAGTAAGTAGAAATGAATTTTCAGGTCATGCCAAAGTGTGCTCCAACTCATTTGCAAGTCTGCACATGAGGCCCCTGAAAATCCTAATCCATGCGTCAGAAGCGCAAAGTTGAAAATAAAGCCAAAAATGAATCTTACCTTCCATTCATGGGTGAGCTGAGGGCTTTGGTCAGACATTCATCACCCTTCTTTTCATTATAGCGATTGAAGACATCATCTGAATACTCTGATGTCCATTTTCGACAATTGTCCAAGGACCTAGAGGCATTGTTGATTTTCCATGGTTTGGAAGTGATATTCCAAAAATTTCTGAGATATTTGGGAGATCTTGTCTTTAACACCTCAATCGATAAATGTGTAATTTTCGCCATCAATCTTTGACATTTCAAAATGGAAGAAAATAATTTTGTGTTCATATATCTGACTAAATGTCTAACTTCATTCAGCAATATACCTGGAAGCAGAAAAAGAAAAATCTTTGCTAGTGAACTAGGTCAATGAATAATTTCTAAAAGTCGGCTGGAATTTTACAATTAATTACTGAGTGTTATTGCCTCGATATTTGCGTCATGAAAATCTTTATGTTGAATCGATAGATCGATTGAAAAATCACATATGCAATTTACTGCAAGAAAGAGATGAAAATTTAGATAAGCTAGATCATTTGTTTCACCAAGCCCCGCTAGACATCAAACATCTCCATGTTGTCGAACCCACGAGCTTCAATCGTTCTACTAAAGCATCTGACACTACATGGCTACATAAAGCTAAATATCAGAGTTGTGGATTCCGTCGATCCCTTGAACGTGTCCGAGTACGACCTGTAGCCATCGAGTTCGAGTTCGGTCCGACATGTTTCTCCTAGTTTGATAAGAATTGCAGACGACTCCATGTAATAATAAGCCTACTTCGCACAAAACCTACATGCATCTTAGAGGGATTTATCAATATGTCTTTAGTCAGGAATTCTTAAACTTACTACATAAAATCTAATCACAAAAGAGAAACTCTCACATCTACTTGTAAAGGGCAAACAATAAATAAAGATTGCTTTCTTCATCAGAGTAATACACGCACTCTTGACAATACTTTAAATTTAGTGAGGCTCCTCAAAAGCAAAAAATACACGTACTATCACAAGTTAGAAAATTGCTGTATTATCTTAAAAATAATCTAGTCAGCAATATGGTGGATTTTACTAGAAGTATGATAAACTTGCAATCATAGAGTAAGTTCAGTATTAATTAAATCTCCAATGTGTATACAGTTTCGACTTTATTAAATGAACTTGAGTTGAGACACAGCACCAGATGTGATATACAGTTTTGAAGAAATTACCACGGAATTGAATGATCATGATAGCAATACTGAAGAGATAAGTCAATAAACGCTTATTTCCAAATACATTGGAAAACATGGAAGAAGCATGTGAACGTTTTTGAAACATAAATATAAAAACTCAGACATCAAATGGTACATTTCAGGCGTGCGGTCAACTTCAACTACAAAAGAAATCGTGTTCAATGAGAGGAGAAAAAAATTGCTTCAAAATGTCATTTAGTTTGTGTTCTCTCTAGTAGACTGTCGCAGCTCTTTAGCTTTTTGAATGAATTTATCAATGATTTAAAGATTTTTTGGGATATGCGTGTTCATCATCTTGGAAAACTCAGTTGTACTTTCGCAGTGGCGTAATATCGGTGCTAGCTCCTGCCGTAATATATTAACGATTTCTTGGAATTCTTCGTTCATTTGTCCATTTATAGTGTCTGAAGTGCTGCCTGCTTCTTCGATACACTGAAAATTCAACTAAATGACAGGAACTACTGAAAATAAAATTCATTAAATTCATGAATAATCATGAAATTTCCTTGATAATCAGCTTAATTTTACTCTAAATTATGGCACCTGCTAGTAAATTTTCATTGCTTTTGAAATCTAATAAATTTCATGCTGCCTATACAGTGGGTCCACGTCGCTAGTATATAAGCACAGGAATAAGTTGCAAAAATTTAGCTTCTTAAAAAGTGATCAAATATTTCTTCAGATTACAGGAACTCTGCTAAAACTGAATCTACTGAAATAAAAATTTTCATTCTACAGAGGTTTTTGAGTCGAAACTCTACTTACTATGTGCTTACTCTGTGTTTGCGATATTTATGAAAAGCTGTGTTGCGATAGCTTAGAGCTGAATGGTAGGATATTTCAGTCTTATCATTAGCTGAAGGTCTGCTGACAATTTTTAAAATTTGAATTCCCTTTGCAAAATTTATGACACCTGAAAAAAGCTGCTGAAACTATTATATCGATTAATTTCTTCCAATTGTTGACTATATGACAAAATAATCAAGATATGCTTTGGCGCAGGATAATAAATAGCTTACAAGCAATCTTATAAAAAATCATTTCATTCAATATTAAATAAAAAGGATAATAGTTCAGAGCCCTATTCATAAAGTCCACATGTAGAAATCATTAGGTTTGTCGTTGAGATAGAGAACCCAAGTGTGGTTGTAATTAGGTTAGGATAAAAGCACATATAAAATAGAAATCCCATTTGACCTCATGAGTTCATATGCGTACTTTTACTGACAAGCTCATTCAATGCTTGGAGTAGGCCTATTTATATTCCGCATGGATATCAAAACAGCTGCTTCACAGCTTCAGATGATCTTTAACCCTTATCGGGACATGGTTTTCGGAGGTCCTTGTTTACCAAGTGCCTACGATTATTATGTTCTAAATACCCCGTCGATCTTAGAAATTCTGTAGATAAAAAGCAGCACCAAGTAATTCATCATGATCGAATATTTTCGCCGATTCTATTCATGATCAACACCGGAATGAATCAGATACAGGATTACAACACATTAGTGTGTCCCAACGAAGCCTCCCAGATCCTGTTTTCGGATCCTTCGAAGGTGCAGAAGTAAGGTGCATCTGAGTGTGTATGAGGCCATTCTAATAAAACGTACTCAACCTGACTCATGTACTCAGAAAGAGACAGTTGTAAATTTAATTTTACCATGTTAATTATTTTCCTCTTCCTCAAATTTTTTTCCTTTTCCTCGAATCTACTTTATTCACTGTTTACTTATATTTGGCCGTCAGTATTATATCCTCTATGGAATTTTCTTTGGCGGTTGTCTTGTAAGTGTGTATTGATCTATGCAACGATTGTGTTAACGATGCTTACGATTTGTTAACTACATATTTTTTGAGAATAGAATATAATGATTAAATATGTATAATACTATGCACAGTAGGCCTGACGTGAAGTTTTTTGCATAGGCTCACTATAAAAATGTGTTTTAATTTCGATACTTGTAAAATTAGAGCACAAGTATTAAATTATTTTGTCTGCAATTTCCTTTATTTTGTTCAGTTCATACAAAAACTTGCTTTATTGTAATTGAGGTTTGGATATTCAGATTGATGTCAATGCCATCATTGAATTAAGCTACATCAAAAATATTATAATAGGCCTATATATATATTTGGCGTGTCTAATAAGGTCCCGCAGTAGGCATTTCCTTCAAAAAACATTCATTGGTGAAAGAGACAAAAGTTTCTTTATCTTGACGTCGGTGACGGGATTAAATTGTCATTTTGCACTTTGCTTGCATGATTGCACATGCATCCGCAAAAGGCGCGGATGAACTGCGTTGAGATTCTTCAGACTTCAGGTGAGTTTGTAGATGAATAGCCTAGGCGATCAGTTAGTTAGTTGAGTGCTCAACAGCATCGGATTTCATCGTATTTTCAAATGGCATTTGCGTCTTGTCTAGGTTTAAATATTAAAATCTGAAGAACCATATCGCTAAGCATGTAAATGTAAGAATAATTTGCAAAACTTTACCTCTATATATAAATTGATCCATCTTTCTTTGACATCAGAAACATAATATTCGGAAAAATGAATCTCGATATAAAATGTTTCACTGCATGCGAAATTTTTTAGATGACATTCAAAAAGTAGCACATTTCAAAATTTCGAAAGTGCTTCCAGGGGCTAATCCAACGAATTTTGGTTCGAGAATGAGATAAAGCTAAGTCACAGTTGCGTAGGTCGGAGACTTTGTTTATCAGTAGAGCAGCAGCAAAACTGCGATATGAAGTTGGGCTAAAATTAGGGTTGATGAAACCCAGCTGAACTGTCACAGCATGTTTTATGCGTTTTATGTCGGTGAATATGAAATTAGGGTTTTATTAATACAACAGATAATTTTTTCAAAATTGAATGCCAGAAATATGGAGTTGAAGTAGTGAGACGTAAATGCTTCATTGGAGCAGTGTCTCAAAATGGCTACTCACATGCGGCTATGCGATGCCATGAATTTCTGCGTAAAAAAGGCAACTGATTGCGGTTTTCATTGAAAATATGGTAGCATTAAAACATCGTATATCAAAAGGAGTGTACATTAAATATATCGTAAGCGAATTTTCTATGGAAGACGCTATTCCAAGAGGATCTATATAGTTTATATAGATCTATACTACAGAGCTGATCATAAAAAACGGACCACCTAAATTGTGTTCCACCAATCTATTACCCAATCTATTAATCTATCATTAATACCACCAATCATTTCTCCTGCCTTTCAATTTTATTTTTCATTGATGAACCATACGCCATTCGAGAGCTTATGTTCTCACTTCTCAGCTTTTCTTTTTTGAGCCACTGTACATTTTTATTTGTCACGGTTAAAGGTGGATTCCATTTGGTTTTGAATTCATCTTATCCGTATGTCATGATGACTAATTCGAAACTTCTGAAAGTGTTTTTGAAGGGCAAAGTTTCTGCTCTTTTGTCAGAAGGATAGTTCGAAGGGCTAGTTAGCCGAAAAGTAGGCGTCCCAAAGACCACCGTCCATGGATTGAAAACAATTTTTTCTCCCTTTCCAGAAAAGTTGGATCCGGTCAGAAAGTACAAGTTTCCGAATAGATCGGATGATTATTCGTTTGGTAAGAAACAATTCTTCTTTGTCTTCAGCCGAGTCGAGGAATTCACTTCGACAGCTGACGGTATCTGCCATACTAGTGAGACGTCGCCTGAAAAGTGAGCACTTTAAAAGCCGTAAGAGACCATCAAGGATCGAATTGACCGACAAGCCACAAGAGCATTATATGACAATAATAATAAGCGTTTATATTCTTTGAATGAAAATCGTATGACGAACAGATTGAAGTTACAAAGCTATCTCTGGAAAAGTGAATTATATAAGAACAGACGTACAGAATAAAAGTATTAGAGCGCCTTTCGGTCCGCCTTGCCGGAAGCAAAAATCTGCCGGAGGATGATATGACTGGTAGACGATCGCGTAAGACATGGTGTTCATCACTCATTATCGATCTGAGAAGCTTTAGTGACTGAGAGTGCCGCCTACTCGCGAGAGATGGCAAAGTCTCACATACACAATGCTGACCGCATAACAGTTTATGGAACCTTTTCTGCAGCTGTTCAAGTCGTTGACTGTCTGATGAAGATAATCCCACGATCAAGGGATCACAATACTCTGCTAATGATCTTATTAGGCCGTAATAAACAACATTTAAATTTCTGTCCATGAGGAGAGGCCTTAATAAGCGCAAAACATAAAATCTGCTTGAGGCACTTCAGATTAGGTTGTCCACATGAGTTGACCATGTTCCTCTATGATTGAAAGTTACTCCAAGAACACACAAGTCATCAACCGATTGAATACCTGGGAGTGGAAGCTTGCCGACATTATGCTGAAGTAGGCGATGCAACATTGCCACTGGCATTCTCAATGGAATCGAGTTGTTTTGAGTGATGAAGCTTCTGTCTGTCTCAGACGTCGCGATGGCCGCTTGAGAGTTTGAATAAAAGTTAGGTGACCCAATTCCTGATCACTTGACGTTGCTTGTGAGTCAAGGCGGTGGAAGATTGCTTATTTGGGCTGTTGCATGGATGAATGGTCAACTGAGCTCCATGTCCGTATCCAAAAACATGATTTCCGATGGATATGTGAATGTTTTGCAACGGCACATTCTTCCATTGTCCTCCAATTTAGGTGATCCTTCCTTCGACTTAATTTACGTGGACGACAACGCCACTTGTCACAGGAGTTGTGTAACTAATTCATGCAAAGTTTGCGCCGGCATGCGAACTTTGAAATGACCCGCTTGCTCACTAGACCTCAATCCAGTTGAAAATGTCTGGAGTTTACTGAAGTGCGGTGTGAGGCTATCAATTCTTCCTGGAGATGGTCTCTCGACTTGAAGCTTTCCTAAGACAAGAGTGGGAGAGTTTAGATCAAGAAGCAATCAACCGCCTGATGCTCAATGCCGCCGTTATGATGAAAAGCATGCCTTCCTGAATTCGACAGGTGATGTTGCGAAATATTAGTGAACATTAGCGAGCGCACCATAGGCCCTTGAGGGCCAACTGGATTTACAGAACCACTGAACAACAAAGAAAATTTTGTTTCAAGCCTTATTCTCATTATCTGCCAAATTTGTATCTGTAATTTAGATGGTCCACTTTTTAAAATCTAACTATAGAAGATAGAGAATAGGCTGAAATCATTAAAAGAGTTGAGAAGGCCTGTTGCGAGATATCATGATTGATTGCGAGGCAAACTTGGATGTCATCATTTTCAAAAGTTTAGATAGCAATTTTATCATAAAATGATAGCATAATTTTCACTTTCTGTATGTAGGATATTCAAATTTATTTATGATATTTTTCATTTTTGTTACGATATTTTTAATGCTACGATGTTATCATATACGATATTTTCCACCTACAATATTTCAATGTTACGATATTTTTTCATCTGTATCCCTGACTGCATATCTGAGTGGTATTATTATTCATACTTCTATACTATCGAATACATGTAAAGGCAGCAAGTCGCATCATGCATCCTTCCCTGTTCTTCCGAATTGCTTTTTAAATTTTCTACAAATGTCAATATAACTATCATACAGTATTGATAGTCGAGGAAACTGTTCTATCATAGATAAGTAATTACGATAAGCTACATAAAAAATGATTCAAATTTCACTCTGGGCAAATTGGTTGATATTTCTGCAATGAATGAGGAAAGCAGGTTGCGGCATCATCTACAAATATAATTCATACATTGTATTACGCTTTAGGGAAATATTTGCTTAAGTTGCAGGTGCTTGCAGTCAATTTCATTTGGAATTTAAAATCTGCTTTATTGCGACCGATACAATCAGAAATGCTGCCTAACAAAATTGTATACATAGTATGGAGTCATTAGAGCGCTTATGCAAAATGCTAAAATATGAATAGAATGCGCTCTAAGACAAAACTGATTGTTCAAATACAGCCTTGAAAATTTCATGAGGTCAAACCAGGGGAGCTACACCTAAATCATTATAGAGTGAATTAAGCAAAGTTATGAAATCATACTAAAAGGCTATCCCTGTGCAATGTTGAAAAAGCTGATTAACATTTATAACACTAAACGTTTTAGAAATTGATATTCATTGCAAACAATTTTAAGCTGTATATGGGACTGCTTATCGATATTGAGGAAGACAGCTGTGACCAATCTAATAGTCCGGCAGTCAGAGCGAGACTCTGCAGGGAACGAGGCTGAAGATGAGACTTTCACAGCATGATTTACACCCTATGCCAACTACGAATCCGCGCGTCTGCCGAGTTCTAGTTAGTTCCTCTTCTTTAAGACAAGGTCAAAGAAAAGCACATGTTATCCAATGGGGCGCAGATTGAAGCATTTGATTAACGCTCCTATTGCACACATAGAGGCGCCGCGCCCCACACATGTTCCTCTATCTATTCAGTTCATGTATCTCTGTCTATGAAGCTAAACACACTTCGCAAGCCTCCAAATGTCGGCAAACACAATGGATGATGACACATACACGTGATGGGAAATGATCTGAATACATTTCATGTAATAATCTAGGACTCTAGACTTTGTACTTGATGGAAAGCTTCATTTTAGCAAAAAACTTCAATCTCCTTCCCATTGCATTAACAACATACCTTTCTTTGATCCTGTCTGACAAGAAGAGGAGCCGTACAGATTCGCAATAGCCATAGGGTGTGTGTCATTCTGTGAAAGACCCATTTTCGGTCTCGTTCCCCGCTTGCATAACTCGCTCTCTCTGGCTGCCGGACTAGCAACTTGAAAAAATATGTTGGAAGCATCAGGACTGTTTTGATGATATTCATCATCAGGTATCTTTTTACCTGATGATGGTCTGTGGATGCTGTCTGAAACAATTGTATGTAATATTGATAATAATTATTTAACATCAAAGCATTCCTGATTCTTTCCAACATAATTTCATCTGTCATGGTTACCTTTAATCACGAGGAGCGTCGGCATTTCTTCATTCTGAAGCAATTCTAACACATTGTCAGATTTATTTTACTCAAATTGAATAATCCAGTTTTAAGTACGTTTTCACTCTATTGTTCCCATAGAATTTTATTTTTCTCCTTCCAGGTAGCGGACCTCCATCTTAGAACCTTCCAGTCCCACGCGTCTCTTTCATTCATGAAAGATGTCTCAAGCGCGATATTCTCAGCTCTCCTGTTCTTGATGATTTGTAAGATGCAGTATAGATTGGCTGTATGATGCATTATGAAGTATATGCTTGGCTGTTGGATATATTTTATTGATATCATTCTGTGCAATGTATTTTTATTTGTGCAACACGCCAAGTTAGTAGACTACCTATTTCCTGCATGTCCTTTGAAGATCCATTTTGTAATCTCTCGCTTGATAAAATCGTCTGAACGTGAAACTTTGTAAGTGAAGAACAACCTCTACTAAATAAGACCAATAAAGGCATCTACAACAAATACTTAAAATAGTGAACCAATACTAATCTCACTAATTTCAGAAATCAGACGCACCAGTAAGGCTGATAGAAAACAAAGGAAGTTCTCATATATTTCAGAGCTCTTTCTAAAAATGTCCATTCAGCAGTTTGGCTTATAAATTGCAAATTATCAAATAATCATATTAAAAATTAATCAATATTCGAAGAAAATCGAAAGTCAATTTATTTAGGTGTTATAGTGCTATCAGTGCTATAGTAAATAGAGACTGTTGCTAAGGCTTGAACAGAAATACATTTCTTCGTCAAGGACACTGTAGTCCGTGATCTTTCGGTCTTCCTGTCTAAGCTGTCCTGTTATCTCGTCCAGTTCGCTTCTGCTTAAATTGAATTGTGAAGTCAGACTACATTATCCGTTATACTAATTCTTTGAACTTGTAAATCACCATAGGTGATGGGAAATGCAGTTAATTATTGTTCAACAGCGAAGGACAAGCAAGGATTTAGAGTGTATAGTTCGCTTTCTAGGCCCCCTAGAGGACTATCACTGGTCGGCACAACTACGAAAGAGGAGCCATGAGGCAGTGATGTACATTTACCACAAGTTTTTCAGAAAATTGGTAATTTTTGAAAAGTTATTAATTTCCGAGTTTTGGTAGGTCTAATTTAAAGCATAAATATTACATATGGAACTCTTTTTTCTTACTACTTGAGCCCATCTGATCGAGGTGAATGATTCGTACTATCAGCATTTAGAATTTGCACCCAGTACCGCGCTAATGGTGTAGTGGCGAAAAATGAAAGGGAGGGACTGTTCGAAATCACCTCCGTAGATTTTGGAGGCTTGAATTTCACATATAACTTATCACTAACTTCAATGTCAATGACTTCAGTCCGACTCGAGCAGTCTACTTTCATTCAGATGTGCAAGTAGTACATTAAAGACTGACTGAGTCCGACTAATGCCTGCAAATTATTCAGCAGATGCTTTTAAAAGTGTGATGCTTAAAGCCAACTTCGATATCCACAAAATCACATAATTGGTTATTTAGACTGGCAGCAGTTTAATGAAATCATCCAAAAAATCCGCTCGTAAAGGTATGATTACTTTGATTGCAAAACACAACATGTAAGTTCAAAAACATAAGCCTTGTATTAAGGTTCAATATTGGCTGATATAAACTAAATGCATGTAGGCATATATATTTTCAATGGAGCATTCAGAGGATTTTGGCTAGACTTAAACTAATCTGCAATAGCTTGTGCGTGGCGTGTTCTAATGAATGTCACTTCTCCCTGAGCGTACTTCGTTGCTAGTGAAAGGCAATATAAATCTGCTGCAACCAAAAAAATAATGAAAGTCACAATTACGTGAGCTAGTTCATTGTAAAGCACATTCAGTTTCAGGCAAGGAAAATAATATATTATGATAATGATCTAAATTATTACAAAATTAATTCTAGTCACACATGGTGTAATTAATGGTAGTGCTGATATTTTATGCCGTGATCGTTGTCATAAGCTTGCATATGCGATAAAAGATAGCACTCTTACATGTAAGTGAACCTGTTTAATAAATATCATTTTTATGTGTTTGACACGTAGGCCTTATATTTATTTGACGTTTTTCTACATCAACTTGCTTTAGTTTCATCAACATCATTTTAGTGCAGTTCATTGGCGGAATCTTTTGATAGCAATCTTTTTCTCTGTAATATAGGTCAATGACGTGGTAGAGGTCAACTACATCTACGTCACAAAAATGCACCTAGGATGAATTGCCTTCTTATTCCAACCTCCGAACGTCATATCCAACAGCATAGCAATATAGTGCGAGTACATGCAGCAATACAGCACATTGATAAACAAACGCTTTAAAAAATTGCCCAAGCGGAAGGATTGGCGGGAAAACACATCCCGGTTACCTATTGATTGAAAAAAACCCAGAATTAATTTCGTCAAGGCTCAGCCAATTCGAATGGCGACAATAAAATCAAAATAATTTGTATCTATACTGGTGATATCGACAGCATACTGTCCTATTATTATTGACAGGACGCTACCAGCATTCATATTGTAGCGAGACAGCAGATCAAATTGTCATTCCACCACGTCGCACAGTAGATTGACAAAAAAGGTAGTACATTGAATATCTGAAGAGAATCTACTGTATACTGATATAATAAAATGTGGATTGACTTGCATGTTGTTATGAAACGCGCGTCATTTAGTTTATGACAACAATGAGTCGAATTCAAGACTACGGGAGGCCATGATAATAAAAAAGCTGAAGCTAAAACTGATTAATAACAAGATTCAGCTTTAATGTAAAAAAATTGTAAAAGAAATATCGGAATTTCATCCTAGACGAATACAACTTCCGCCAGAGTGAGTAGTAGTGCTATAGTATACATTACACCCGGGTGTAACCCGTTAACCGCCTTCAAGTTCGCTTTGCAACATCTTTTATCCCCCCGCTACCGAAAAATCGTTCCCGCGTGCCTGTTGAGCGGATTGATTATCAATGACTTTCTTCCGACTGTGCTTTGCTTATGTGAACGTCTCTTTAGCATCGTCATCACTAGAGGGAGGATGCTTAATCTTAAGCGCTTCATGCACAGGGTTCCAGAGATCTCGATAAGTATTCTCTTGAAGATGTTTAAACCCACCCATGTCATTCAATAGACATAAGTGTGTCAAGATGGAAGCAATTGAACCATTGTGCAGCGCAGCGGCTTGAACGAAAGGAAAATTGTCTAAACAATTGAAAAAGCAATTTCTAAGGAAACGATTTGCATGATCACACATTTTTAGTGTTCATTTTGATTTTTAAATACGGTAACATGCATGTCATTGCCAGTAAGATCTTTCGAGGTCAATATCAAATATTTCATGTCCACATTGTTCGGAAATATAACATTTGCACTTTTTTGCAATGTAGGACGCTGCGGTGAATTCTGCTCGGAAATGATTACCTTTATAGGCCTGAATTCTCGATTTATACGGATATCCATATAAAATGTAACACTAAAACCTAGTCATTTCAGTGGTTTCTAGTTTTCTTTGCCTCCGATTCCCTAAGCATAACATTCAACAAAAATACAGCAACAAGAGGATTTAGTAACCATGTATTTGCATACAAAGCTCCAGAGCACAAAGTTCTGACCATAGAGTAGGTATATTAGAAAGAGTAGGAACTCAGCATTAATTAAGTCCCTGTGTATACAGATTAGATTTTATTAAATGAATTCAAGTTGAGACCCAGCACCAAATGTGAGAAAATGCCACGGAATTAACTGATCATGATTGCAGAAGGAATAACAGTATTTTAGAAATCCTCCAATTATTGTCGAAATATGACAATCTTAGAGCGGTAATGCTTGTTGAATTAGCAATTCGATGGGCTGCTAATATGCCTTACTTTACTGCTCAGCCTTATCAATAAGAGAATATTCTCATTAAGTGTGATCATATCACAGACTACTCGTAACTGAAAGAGCAAAATATCGAAGACAATGATCATTATTAGCCATAAAAGATGATAACTGGTTCACATTACCATTCAGATTCAAGAAATGACGTATGAACTTAGTGAATCACAAGTTCATGCCGCTGAAAACTGAATTAAAAACTTGAAATCTCAGTCAAAAGGCATCTCAACTTTTTCATGAAGATTTGCATTATAATGCAGCTCTTTCCCTTCAATTTTCTTGATATTCAGCTTCATTTCCGCTTAATAGAGATACCTGCTAGTGAATGTTCATTCCTTTTGATATTTTATAAGTTCCTATTACTTATACAGTTGCTCCGTGTCGCTAGTATACAAACACAGGAATAATTTGGAAAAATTTCGTTTCTTAAAAAGTGATCAAATAGTTTTTAGACCACAGGAACGTAATCTCAGCACAAAAGATCAATCTTCTGATATAAAATTTTTATCTGTATAGGGCCTACTGAAATTTTTTTTTGAGTCGACACACTACCTACTATATACGAGTAGTTACTCAATGGCTCTGACGTCAAGTATCTGGTATCGATAGGGAACCCACTCCCACTACAGACAGGACAACTCACCTCGAGACATTTGAATGCCTGACAACCCGTCAACATTAAGGTCTTGATAATTATATTCAAAATACATCAACAATTTTTCAAAAACCATAAGAGTGTTGTCAATTTTTTCTTCCATGCGCTCACATTCCACAATAGGTTCAGCTTCCGATATTGCAAGCAAGACAGATAGAAACAATGAAGCAACTGGCATAAGACGACATCCTGTGAGGAACACCATGGCCTTTATGTGCTATAATATTTGATGATTTTGCTTTCAATGATATTTTCACAATTTTCAAATCTGCAACAAAAGTGAGAGAATTCAACTAATTAGTGACCGTCAGTTGTTAATTCATTCATGGACAAAATGATCATGCGTGAATGAAATCATTACAATCACTTATTTCCGACAATTATTATTTCAGACAAGACGAACAAGGGAATAACTTAGATGGAAAAATTGCCAATTCAAGTATATGCTATTGGTCTGTAGGAGCATTGTTGGTGGGTTGGCCCAAACAGACAATTGAACCCTCGTCCCACTGAGGTATTTTCCGAACGCGCCCTACTTGGGGGGATTTCGTTCCCCTTCTGATCTCCCAAACTATCATGCCAATTTTGCGCATCAATCAAAAGGGCACTGAAAGGGGATTCAGAAAAACAGCTTAATTTTTTAGGTCTTCCCTGGGCTGAGTTGAAGGTCAAAGGTCAAAATACGGCAAAGTTTTAACAAATTTTCACTAGATCACTATTTGAAATAGAAAATGACAACAAAAACTAGTAAATCATACACTATTTGAAAATCTGGTCAATGTGCTTAATGAGATTACATCATTGTGCATTAGATGAGGTCAAAAGTCAGATAATTCGAACTTTTTGTTCAAATCAAATAACATTAAAATTGCAGATTTTAGTATTTAGATTCTGTAGATGAAGAAGCAACCCAATCCTTTTATCGACTTTTATCGAGACACTGAGGCTAAAAGCAATATGATTCTGAAAATTTTAAATAATTGTTGATTAGATACAGAACTAAAAAATTGAAGAATAATAAAAGATCATATTTAATATTTGAATAAGCAGATAATTTCAAAATCAAAAAATTTGTATTTTTCAATAGAGATGGTATTATGTAGTCTAATTCTCCATGCCAATTCTTTTAAAGTTCATGTATCTTCTAATGTTAATATTTGATGTTAATCTGATGCCGGTTTGGATACTGCGATTGAATCATACATCATGGATAGATCAGACAAAATTGTGATGCAGGACGAACTAATCCAGGACGAACTTCTACAGAGACCGAGGCCGACAATAAGACTCTCACAGAATGATGTACAGGCTGTGGATATTGCGAATCTACACGACTGACATGTTCCCGCTCTTGTCAGACAGGATCAAGGAAAATCAAAGAAGGAGATTGAAGTTTTCAGTGAAACTGACATTTTCTATGATCTGTCAAATTAAGCGAAAAAAGTACAAAGTCCAAAGCCATAAATTTTGGAATGGAGTGTCTTCAAGACACTTCCTTTCAAGTGAATGTGCTATTATCACACCGAAGATGTTTTGACCTGTCATTTATTTATAAAAGGCCTTTTATCTGATGATGGCTGCCGAAATAGCAACCGAAATTGATTACATATTTAATTAAATTATTACATCATTAAAACGTTGGTTCTTTTTCATCCATTAAAAATATTATCACGCCTCTGATTTATGATGCATTCGTGAATGATGTTGAATCTGTCCATTGGACATAATATTGTGTCTCCCGACATTAGAAGGTTTCCTATTTCTGAACATGATGAACTGTATAGACTTATGTAAATGAAGTGGATAAGAATGGCTTCAAGACATTGCATGACAAAAATTATGCACACAAATGTTCTGTATAGTAATCTATACAATTACTTCAAAAAACAAATGCTAGGTTTAGGCTTGCATGTACCTAGACTTAGTATTTTTGCATAATCAGAGAGAACATAAGAATCGCGTTTTTGACGAAAACTTCAATCCGCTTCCCACTTGATTTAGGCCTACATGCGCTTTTCTTTGATCGCGTCAGACAGACGCACATTTTTAATAACTAGACACCGACATCTTGGGTGAATATTGTAATCGATTTAAGTATCTTTTGGTGAACAATTTTGCAGATTTAGGTTGATAATTTAGGTGAATTAAAGATCCTTTAAAATGGCTAAATTCATCTGCAGCCATTGCGTGTTTTATTCATTTTTTTGTTACTTTTTCGTTGTCTAATTTGTAAACGAGTACATTACAATGTGCGTGAAAGTTGACAAGAGATGGTGACAAAAGGTGATTGGTTGGCTATATACTGCGATTATTTTCTTTGTTGGACGCAGTTGATACATGTCCGCATAGTGACGCTAAGTAGCAGTAGTTGCTTCATATTGTCTAGTGTATTCATAATATACAGCAGTTATTATTCGACGATAAATAATAGCCATAGATGACATCTCTGGCAGACATTCGGTTCCTTTCTCATAGACTGTAAATCGCTGGATGCGAAAATTACATGCAAACATATACCAAATTCACATACAATTTGAAACAAACATTTGATACGAGATTCTCGTATGTTTGCAGAGATCTGGTATGTTTTTCATACGAAATCTCACTTACTTTCGCATGTGATTGGTACGAGCCCATGTAGCGATACCAACTATTCTATCTGTGATTGGCTGTTTTACACTGAAATACGGGTCGTTGGTATGTTTTATATACGAGACCCGATGCAAATTCGTCCTCATTCGTACGTCTCTGGTATGAAGAGCTTTAAGTCACATATCAAAAATATATATTGCATACTACTATCAAATAATCTTTTTCAGTAATACCAGTCATGAATATTTCTTTTTGATAGTGTGATATATAATTAGATTAGATTTAATTTGAATTTTATGCGCTACGAGTATGTCATCGTTCAGGGGCGTAGCCAGGGGGGGTGCGGACGGGCGGCCGCCCCCCCCCCGAACACCGAGCGGAGCTCCATCATAGAGGAATTGGCATTCTGTAGTTCCTGACTCACTACATCGCCACCGGGCAGAGGGATCAGACACAACACAACAACATCTGGTTATTGCATTATGTACATGTTCATCGTGTTAGGAGCAGAGAGGTTAGGAGCCATTCGCAGCAGCACAGAAGAATCACTACTAAATTAGCCTAACTTCTTGATTGAAAATGACAGCATGAAGCGCGTATCTGAAAGCCGGTGAATGAATCCCTTCAACAAATACAGGCCTGTTTGTTTACTTTCTTCTCAACGTCATCTTGAGATCAATGAATGGGTGCGAATAATCGCCTTTGGCTCATCCTTATGTGATGAAAATCTTTTCATGCTGATCTTATGTAATTTCCAAGAATTTTGAAGCAGTCAAATCACATGATATTTTGCTTGATGCATCTCGACTGCTCATTCAGTCTTTCGATCGCCCTACTAACGTGCGTACGTTGACCGAAATCATCAGTTGAACTGTGATATTCTTTTTACAATTTCGATTCTTCGACGTTGTGCTGCTGCTGCCTGGTGCCTGCGATACGACCTACGTTGGATTATTGGGTAATATCACCGGAACGCCATTCTATCAAAGGTAAGTTGAATTGAACGGTTGTAGATAATTGCACTTGAAAGGAGAAGGATTCTTCCTTGCAGATGTAACCAAATTACAGTAGTCTGCGGGCACGTGTAGGTCAATATTCTTTTGGAGTTTCTCTATTTTTGAGTGAACAGAATCGACCACCATCTGCTGTGTATGTCCTTTCTCTAGGTATTTAAAACAAATGATTTTATTCACTTTTGCCCATTGTGAAACGGAAGAAATGAGAGTGCAATTTCGATTTTGTGACCCACACCCATCACTCCAAATGAATTTTGTTTTCAAGTCTTTCTCCATGTGAGCTGATTATCAAGATAATCAATTCAGCAATTAGTGAAGTTGTTTGCTGATAGACCGCCGTTTATTTCAGTCCAAACATAGCAATGGACATCTTGGCTAGAGTTGTTGTAGATAGTATAATTGTGTAAGTTCAATTTTGTTCTAAAATACAAACAACTTTCATTCAACTTCGACTTGTTTGGACCGCTTGAACATCAGCAGTTATAGCAATCAAGCTTCCATCGCGGGCTTTCGCATTTTCTTTGTATCTATTCGTTTCATATCTAGCTAGCACTGTCTTTCAATTTCGAGTGGAGTAAAACGGGGTCATTTTGCCGTTCATTTTGTTGTTGCAACCAGACAACATACTTCTGATGTACATTTGGTGCACTCGTGAATTCGTATGGCCAAGGTATTGCTTATCACTTGACTTTCTGCAATAGTGAGATGAAACTTTTCCAAAGAATCAACAAATCGTTTTGCAATTTCAATGCGCTCCTTCTTGACAAGATTCTATTTTCCCTCGGAATATTGGTACTACTTTTAGATAATCCATGTGTGGATTTTGCTAGCCAATTTAGAATAGTTCGATGCGATATTCGGAAAGTATTTTGGAACAGTGTAGCACAAACAAGAATCTTATCATCAGCTTGAGAACCTGTCTTTAAATGATGATAGAGTAGAGAGCGACTGTGTTGATTCTTCAGTTTCCGTCTTCTTCTCTACGGTATCAATGAGAGAATAAACATAAATTCTACGTTGGTCCCAGTTGGTTTCCATCCAAAAATAACCAAAAATTTTATGTCTCCTCTCTTCAGTTAATAGATGACAATTCCTCTGTTGTCACAGTTGGCAACGTTCAGCAAATTGGACCACTTCTTTTTTTAACACGAGTTATATTTTTGTCTTTTGAGTCCTTGTTTTACTTATTTCCAAGTCTGACCTTCTAACCTTCTTCTCTTATTCACGCTTGCACTTCCAGTTTTTCGGTATTCTTTTGCGTCTGGAACTTATGGAATTCTCGTTGATGGATTCAGAATTCGGCTGCTCAAGTAAATAGTCACTCACATCAGGTTCTTTATTTGGAATTTCCGAATCATCGTGATCGTCAACGCTTTCCTTAGGATTTTTTATCAGTTACGAATAATGTGCAAGTCTTACTTGCGCAGCACGATGACAGATGAAAGATTAACAGGCCTTGCACGGATGTACATTCATCGAAACATTCCCATCGATATTTCATCTGTCATCGATAAGTTTTCCTTGAAATGTAGAAAAATTGTATTGAAGTGATTTCCCCTAATTTCATCGTTTTGATCCACACCTTTTAATCGGGAGCTTTTTTACTCAGTTAATTTCTACGAATATACATGAATTTTAAAATCAGTCATAAAGCGAGTTTTTTATGCAACGAGCATGCATGTGCACGCATAGAACCTACATCATTTCAAAGAACTGTAGTTGACATAGGCCCATAATACACTGTATGTTTTGAAATATCTTGTCATTCTGATTTCCAAAACCATACAGCATTCCATGCTGTTGGCTGGTCAGTCTAGGCCTATTTGTCGTATCCCTAGATGCCCGTTTTTGGATAAAACATGCATGATGCATGTATCACGGATAGATCCTTTCAAGAAATTTCATTCCTTATTAAGCAAAATGGTCTTCTTTGATGTAGATATAACTATATTAATGATATCTAGCATTGTAAAGAGTGGGAAATGTATAAAAAATTACTCTGAATCTTTATCTATTCGATGGTAAAATTGTAGATGTCACATGATTAAATCATCGATATTTCATTGACAAAACATGCATGCCTCATAAATATAACATGCATGTCTCATGGATACAACATGCATATCTCATGGACAAAACATGCATGAAAATCATGCATGTTTTATCCAAAAACGGGCATAGGGATAAGTTTGCTAGGTCTACTTCACATATGTGTGCAGTAGGCCTACAATTAGTTTGTGAATGTTTGTGTGTCCTCCGATATTTCAACGGTACATTTTTTGAAAAATATGCCTTATTGTGCCTAAAACCATTTATATGCGTATAAAGCCTAAAAACTGAAAAACCTCGCCGCCCCCCCCCGAAACGAAATCCTGGCTACGCTACTGTCATCGTTGCTATTTGCCTAGTAACATTAGCAGGACGCTTGGTTAGCTCTACCTATTGAACCATGGTTTATTAACATCAATTCATCCTAACGATATCTGTCGTGCAATCATGTTGAGTCATATATATCAAACATAACTATTTTTGCGTTCATGAATTACAATGTATTTTTATTTCGGATTGATAATATGCTTTATTTCAAAATTAAATAATGCATATTTTTTCATGGTTGAATACTTATTGATTATTTATGAAATGCCTTAGACTTACATGTATTAAAATCGAATTCAATATTGAAAGTATGACTATTGAATGTCATTATCTCACTACTTACAAAACAGTAGTAACATTATTGTTATCTTTATTGACAAAAGGCCTTAAATCAATATACTTAAGATATCATCGTGTTTTCCTTTGACAATGTGCTGGTATGGCTTTCGTATGTAAAGCATACCACACTTAAAATAACTTACGAAGAGCATACAAATTGATACAGAAATACACCAAAAAAATATTCTGGCATGCATCCTTCGTATGTGATTGGTATTGAGCGAGTTACAGTGCACCAGTTCTACCCTAATGCACACTTTAGAATGATGTATAACAATAACAATGATAATATACATGTGTTTGTCCAAGCAATCTACACATTGTGTAATCAATGTGGGTATGAGGACACATGGACAATGCATGAGAGAGTAAGTGAATTTTTCAAATCCTTCTTGAATTTCAGCAAGTCTGGTTGATTTCTCAAAGTTGGCGGCAAACTGTTCCATGTCGAAAGTCTAGCAATTGAAAAAGTACCCCTGGCCCCGACCGATTTCGAAATCGGCCTGCTGATGATTCCTGATATTGTGTGAAATGTAAGCTATTCAGGTATGTTCCCACTTTTCAGCTGAGGATGCAACTCAATATTTAGTTATTCTATTGATACCTTACTTTGCTTCCTATGTCAGAGCATAAAAGGTAAACCATAAATTCACTAATCCATGCAACAGCATTCATAGTTAAGTACATCGGACGTTTCCAGCTGCTATAGATGACTTGAAGTTTCTAAAATTCTAAACATTCATGAACTTTAAGACAGATATCAGTCAATGAAATGTCGTAGCACATGAGGGTCGTCGAATCTTCATAAATTATATAGAAATCATAGAATACTAGCAATAAAAATCATGTCATGCGGCCAAAATATCTGCATGTTATACCATGATGCGATTCTTACAGTGTGTGTTTAGTAATCAAACCCCACAACATATCTCGGTCAGGAGTATATTTGGCATGTATCCTATACCATTTAGGTTCGCTAGTAGGCCTACTGAGAGGGTTCAATAGCCACAATTAAAGTAATTATGTTGATGCCATCGCAGATATCTTCTATATATCCCACGGCATAAATCATTTTCTTGCCAAACTACGGCAGTGCAATTGTTAACATTTTCAGATTATAAACGTTGAAATACAATTTTTGTAGTAAAAACAAATTACATTTCACACTACACCTGAAAAAGAATGGTGACACTCGATATCCCTATTCGGTGAGTGATCCACAGCTTTACTTATCGTACTTTATGCGAGTCGTTCACATGTGAAGATTTAAGTTGTACATTTTTAAACAGCTTGTATTTGACAGACAATGTAGCATCGACATCCTTAACCTTTGATATTATCTTGACGATTCAGATAGCACCAATGAAGATGATTTTGTAAATGAAACATTGATGAAGAGGCGCATGATTGAGTGAAGGGTACCGATGTTCAAAAGAAGTGAGCGGAACTGATGATAAAAATGGATCAAGCACTGAAAATGCATCTTAAGATAAGAAATGTGCGTAACACGGCGTATGTCACTCACGCACAATCTGAACAAGAAAAAGTAAAATAAAAAAATTGTGCCAACTGTATCAAGGGTTCGGACGGACACATGGGCTTATCTGACGAATCAGTTAAATTATAAAATGTGAATTCATGCTTTCCATGGACATCCTACCAATTTATGAAGGATGTCACGAATTTCATCAGAAAACAATTTCGTTACTTTTGCTAATTGCCCTTCGGAAATTAATAAGAAAACTGACAACAATCTAATTAATGTCAAGCGCATGTATGCATGTCAAAAATCGATGTATTCAATTATGTAGGTCACTATCATCAGGGACATCTGTGATTAATATACATTGTAATAGTCATTTAAATAATAATACTGGCTTTGGTGGGTTACTGAAATCTTTGTGTTAGTAGATGACTTGACACATATTGACCAGAGAAACCATCAGATTGGATAACGGAGATTCTTCCATTGAAGGCTATTGTCTTACTCACAGAATTAGATTCATCTTCGCGCGCTTCGGTTTCCTAGAAAGGAAGAGTTATATGTTGCCTTAATATCGAAATGGCACATCACAGCATTAGACAACTTGCTCCTTCTCGAATGGATAATTCGTGTATCCCTTGCTATTGTAAATGGCAAACAATAAGCTGTCAGCAGGGGACACCAGAGCCAGTGAGAGATGCGTGCGTGCTGTGATATCACTTCGCACACACAAAAAACACACATCTTGGCTAGCATTCGATTCATTGTATGCACTATACAGTGTTCAATGCCCAGGAGAGGATGTGAAACCATCAAGTGAACTAATTTCCGCACGCCTGCTACTTTCTTTAATAATGATCGGAAGGGCCAACATTATGGAGAAAACTTGTGCGCAATGATCTGAATTTTTCGAATCTGAAGCACTTTGCTGGACCTCACATTAATCCGCAAGCGACGCACGACTTTTTTTCCTATCTCTATAAGGTATAGATTGTTTTATAAAAAATGGATCACCCTTAAACATCGCCTTAACTTCAAACTGACGCTAAGTCTGAACGCTATGTGAATGTTTTACGAATGAGCATTGGCCAAATGACAGATCAACTTGGTGATCCATCGACTTGGTTATTTATGGATGATAATGCTACGTGTGACAGGAGTAGCAGAGTCAACTTATGCAAGTCTCAATTAGGGCTTAGGACATTATCTTGGCCAGCTCGTTCTCCTGATCTGAATCCCATAGAAAATGTATGGAGTATTCTAAAACGTAACGTTCGTCGTTCACTGCTACCTACAGATGGCGTATCACAACTTACGTCAATGTTAAAAAGAGAGTGGAGAAAGTTCGATCAGTAAAAAATCAATGATATCATCGAATCAATGCCTAGACGAATTGGTAATGTCATTGACAATAAGGGTAGGGCCACAAAATATTATCTTGTTAAGAACCGTTGCTGTATCATAGCTTATCAGATTATATAACGATATTTAAATATATTAGGGACATGAAATAACATAAAAATGCTTTCTGTATCATACTTATGTTTTATTTAGTCAAATTTTAGGATGATCCACTTTTTATGAAACGGACTGTATTAGGAATTCCTTCTTGCCCACTTAGTAGGTTCCTCCATGTGCCGTCAATTTCGCATTAATCACACTTCTAGCAAACCGAAGCAGATAAACAAAATATTTAATTCTGTAGTCTTGCTGTTGCTCGTCGATATCTCAGCTAAGTAGAGCGTTGGCCTCGAAAAGCAGAGGTTGGTGGTTCAAGTCCACCAAGACGCAGTTGTTCTCCATTTGTGAAATTACTTAAAAGCAGGAAAATACTCTGAGTTCATTGAGGGCATTAGTTAACCTAGATCTAGCGCATATGACCAGTACATTTAAATAATCGTTCATACAAATTAACTCCAATCAGTTCTAAAAATCAATGCCATGCATCGTAATCGAACAGTCGAAGATCATCTGTATAACAAAAACGGTATTTGCCATTCTATCAGATACATGGATATTGCAGGATGAAAGAAGACCTTCCACAAAGCATACATTACATAAAATTGTGAATAATATTATTCTACACATTAAAGTGTTATCAATATCATATGACAGAACTTTGAATTGACCAGACATTTTGCTAATTGTGATCGGGCACAGAAGATGCAAATTGACAACAAAGCTTTGTCGCATTACATAGAATATCTAAAGAGAATGACAACTATTACGTCAATAAAAGACATCAACATTACCCTTGATTCAACCCCTTGACCGTCAACGTGGTCTAAACTGTAAATCATAAAGTCCTGTTTCAGTGCGAATCTGAGTACGAAACGAAAGAGTACTAAAATTACCGAACTTAAATTCACAGAAGTACTAAAATGCTTGCTAGGTACACTAATCTGATGAAATATCAGTATCAATAAAGGACGCGACACGAGGCCAGATTCAGTGAGACAGTGTTCAGCTGGTTGTTGACGGAGCGCGCATGTTTAGATTTGGATAAGACTTTTTTATCTAGCTTGTTGACCAGGTGTTTACATTTTGTCAACAACTTATGTTATCAGAAATTGACCATAAATTTCATTTCTTTATGGCGGGCTGTTCATGTCAATGATAAATTATTACAAATGCTGATATACTCGTATATGATTCAATATGTGTACACATGTCGGAAAATGGGAAATAAGTCAATTCTTTGCGCCATGTCTAAAAGTTTCAGAATATATTCCTTGAACTATCTAGATTTAGTTCTGAAACTTTCAGAAAAATAAATCGACTAGTTTTTAAATCTGCCCACTTTTCTTAATTTTCATACTACTTACAAGTAGCATATCCTGGAAAATAGGATAGAATATGCGCTAATGGTAAACATGACGGGAATCTGCTAAATATAATTTCATTGGTATTTAGTCAAAATATTAACTTAATTGATCGACTATTTTTTTCACTAAATCGATTTTTGTAAAACCGTATGTGTATTTAATGAATATAATATAATTTCTTTACACCGAGAACTTAAAAAATATGCGCCATGCATAGTTATCTTTTAAGCAGGTTTATTAGATAACTTCTATTCTGAATTCTAGTGAAGTAAACTATTTTGTTGGTTAGATTCTATTTTATCGATGATTTTGTTTAAAAAAATAATATTTTTTAATTTCAAACTTGCTGAATCTCATGCACCTATATCTATGATGACAAAAATGCGTCTCTGCTGACATTGCAACTTTTCTATGCTTCAATGTTTTCTTGATAACATACTAAAAAATGAAGCACATTCATCGACTGCCATTGGCGCATTTTCTATCCTTTTTTCCAGGTTCTACTACTTGCATGTACTCGTAGTATGAAAATTAGGAAAAGTGGGCAGATTTCAAAAACTAGTCGATTGATTTTTTTGGAAGTTTTAGAACTAAATCTAAATAGTTTAAGGAACATATTCTGAAGTTTTCAGACATGGTGCAAAAAATTGACTTATTTCTCATTTTTCCGACATGTGTGTAATATACTATGCATAGTAGACCTGAAGTTTCATGCGTAGGCCTACCATAGATAATTTGTTATAATTTCGATACCAGTGAAGCTAGGGTACGAAGATTTGTGTCTGCAATATCCTCTATTTTACTCAGTTCATACAAAAATTTGCCTTCCTATCATTTGGGTTTGGATATTCATGTAGATGGCAATGCAAATCATTCAATTATGCTGAAGTATAGTAGACCTATGTAGGCATTTAGTTCCAAGAAACATTCATTGACAACTTTGCAAAACTTTTTATCTTGACGTCGGTGACGGGAAAAAAATTGTTATTTTACATGCAGAATTGCGCATGCACCCCAAAAAGCGCGGATGAACTACATGTTGAACATCTTCAGATTTCAGGTCGGGTTGCATAGATAAATTTAGATGCTCAACAAGTTCGGATTCTATCTTCGGCAGCATCGGCAGCGCGCTATCTACAGAGGCCTTGCGAGTCACAAATCCAGAAGAATCTGGCATAGAATTACAAGGTTCCTCTCGCATATAAGAGCAGATTGCATATTTTACCCGTGTATCCCGCAAGTTGTTCATTTGACAGAAAGTGACTCTTCTGGAAGAAGATGCGTCGATGTTTTGAGCTGAACGACTCCAGCAAGCTTCCGACAGGGACGTCATTCGACGACGTCCGAAAAGGTGCACAATAATCAGTGCTAACAAACAAATAAGAGCCATGAAAATATCTAAAATGATTAATTTGTCGCTGTTGACAAAATGTAAACTCTTGCTCTGATTAAGTGAAGTCTCATAAAATCATGAAATGTGATGTAGCAATGATTTCGGTAATGTGATATCTGAAAAGAAATAAGTACCCATCGTCCATAAATTTCAGCTTGATGCCTTATTAGTGCTACTTGTACCGAAATTTGAAATACGATTGTTGACAATTGTAAACGCTTAGCCTGATAGCGGTGAAAAAGTAAGTTTACTGTCACTAATATTGAGAAACTACAGTCCGTTTCATAAAAAGTGGATCATCCTAAAATTTGACTAAATAAAACATAAGTATGATGCAGAAAGCATTTTTCATGCTATTTCATGTCCCTAATATATTTAAATGTCCTTATATAATCTGATAAGCTATGATACAGCAACGGTTCTTAAGAAGCTAATATTTTGTGGCCCTACCCTTATTGTCAATGACATTACCAATTCGTCTAGGCATTGATTCGATGATATCGTTGATTTTTTACTGATCGAACTTTCTCCACTCTCTTTTTAACAGTGACGTAAGTTGTGATACGCCATCTGTAGGTAGCAGTGAACGACGAACGTTACGTTTTAGAATACTCTATACATTTTCTGTGGGATTCAGATCAGGAGAACGAGCTGGCCAAGATAATGTCCTAAGCCCTAATTGAGACTTGCATAAGTTGACTCGACTACTCCTGTGAGTTCTAGCAAACCTGTGAGTTCTAAAACCCTAGTTCTAGCAAGGCTGACACTTTGCCTTTTGTGAATGCGATCTCGTTATTGTTCATTTGTGCTTTGTATTGTTTTCAACCGGTAAGAGATAGATTTCTAGCTGAAAGCAATCAGGAGTGCTGCCAACACCACCGCAACGAAGTCAGGAAGCTATGGAATATGAAGTCCAGTTAATCACATGTAGCAGTTACATTATTGTTGATGAATAATGGTGCTATACTGGCTCTGATTGACCGATTTTCTTTATTTTTGTTTTGCTTGATAGCTTTTGGTTTGTAGAACAACATATTACATAACAAAGGAAACAAATGTAATTTTATAAGAGTGAGGTATGATTTTGTGTAACATTGCTAAATGAAGATCAAATTATCTACTACTTTTGTATCTATAACAGGAAAACAACTCAATATTCATGCTTGAAATTTCCAACAATGATATTAGTAGGCACAACTGACACATCTTCCAAATTTCAGAGAAATTCGTTCAAGTTTGGCGGAGTTAGACAAAGTTGAAGTTAAGGCGATGTTTAAGGGTGATCCATTTTTTATGAAACAATTAGTATAGAATCTGTTTACATGTACATGTATTTGACAGAATCTAACATTCAACATATTTGAAACAATTATAAATATTTGAATCAGTTCTTTGCATTTATTGAAACATTTCATGGCATGTAAAGTGCTATTTTTGTTCAAGATTTCGTAAATTTTAGACCCTTTAAGTGATTGGAATAAGTTCAATGCACTTTTTTCAGGCTAAGCGAATATACAGATGTTCATTTATTTTACTGTCCGGAAAGTGTGATGTTGTCTAGCGATTTTATATTGCTGCTTTGCTCTTTTACCCATTAGCTAAGTGTGACTGTCTCGTGTGTGTTTTCTAACTTACTCAATAATCATATCCACTTTCAGAAAATATTTACGTGTGAAAGTTGACAAATAGAAATTTTCATTGTTGTACATGTATTACCTCAAATGACGTGCATTTACCATTTTTTCAATGGAATGCCTACTGCTGTATGCACATTTGATATTCACAGCTTTAACAACGTATCTGTTCAATTTTATGGAGTGTCCTCATTAGACCCACACGTCCATTTTCGGTGTCACAGTGCAGTTCCTTCACTTTTTCGTGCTACTCATCAAGGTTGGCCGCCGGCCCCGGCCGCAAATTTTGAACGCCGGCCGGCCGGTTAATTTAATTAGACCCAGGTTGACCGCCGACGACATTCAATCTATAATTAAATGCTTAAATCATTAAGCCTTTAAGAGTATGTAAATGTAACATAATTTGAGAGCATATGCACACATGTTTTGTGACAAAAATATTGCGAACTGCTGTTCAACCCTTTGACTGCGGATGACCAGGTGTTCAAACCATGACTAAGTTCCTCCTGTGTGCGGCTCGAAAATATTCAACCATTTCTCTGTATGCGGTAGATTTCCAGATCAGAGAGCCTTTCATTGAAGTGATATGTGTAGATATTGTCACGTCTTGTTAAGTGGAAGTTCAAACAAATTTGTTTGCATAACGGGTACCTCACGTGAGCAGATCTTTTGCTTAGATTCTTTGGAGAGCAAAGAGCAAGTGTACTTCTCAGCGTGGTTGACCGCGGTTCATCCCAGTCGTATTCAAGTTTATCCTTGTAGAAGGCAGCAAAACGAACCGAAGCATACGTAAACAGAAGGACAATAAGAGAAAGAAGACAAAAGGAAATGTACACTTCGTCCAAAATACGATACCTACTGTAAAACATCTCATTATAATAGTTCATAGTTTGAATCCTTCAAATATTGAATTTACAGAATTTGATGTCAAATAGAAAAATCTATTAAGCTTCGAAAGATTGCTCTTAGTCCATTCGATTCACTTTGAGGGAATGCCATTTTAAAAAGTTTGCGCATTTTTAATTGCATCTGGTAATGTTTGGGCTTCTAATGACTTACTTGACTTAAATCACGTCCGATAGAGATCAGGTAGGGTCCCATAGTACCTGTCGATAACTCTTCCATGATTGGCGTTCTCTTGCGAGGCGAGTCATTTCGCAGATGAGATTGTTGTGTTTGCCGCTCTCAGTTGCTGCCAACATCCAGTCCGTGGTCTTCCTCTAGGTCTCTTTCAGTGGCCTTTCCCATAAAACATCTGACGGGGTAATCTTTGTAGAACATTCTTGACTATTTTTGAAAACGAAGTTTGTAAGGCCTAAATTTCTTGCGGCACCGGATTTTGCCGGGGAGTGGGTGATGACGACTCACTTAAAACTGATAAGTATTTGATGTTTGCTGATATTCACGTATCTTTGATTTATTTATCTAAAACCGTTTTTATTTCCTTTCCTCAAAACACTCGATGTGTATTTTGATGCTTCGTACGTACGGAAGTAGTCCTGTTCGTTGAAAAAAAATAAGTAAAGTCATTCCCTTTGTTCGACGTAATTCTTTATTTTAAAATAATAAAAAAAACTCGCCCGACGCGCTTCGGCCTTCCGACACATTCAAGGGCCTTGAATGCTACACAACTCTTAAAAAGTTGGTCTTATATACAAATTACTGATTGAAAGTTTAGCGCACGGTTCTTTAAGAAACATTTACAGGTAATGAACAAAATTTGGCAGTACGACTTTGGCTTCTCGCTGCTTCCCCTGGGCAGGGACTCTTCTGAGCATGAAGATTCGCTATTTTTTTCAGTCATAACTAAACTTTTTTGGAGAGTCTGCAATTTAGACCTCTCCAAAAACATCAAATAATGATCTAATACGATAAAATGCTCATAATTTAGTTTGTCCTATACATACTGTAGTAATAGGTATGCAAATAAAAAATTCACAAGAGAATTCGACATTTGTCGCAGAGAGAAGACTTGAATTTTCAAATCCGATTGTAACATTGACATTGATTTATCGGAATCAGACCAATGTGCATGAGCACCGACATCGCAGGCCTCATCAAGTCCAATGCATCAACACCCTGCTATTTAGATATCTTCAAATTCGGTTTCAGAAATCAGAATGTGAGTTTCGACAAGCCAACACGAGAGAGACAAAATGAGAATATTAAAATATTGAAATGGTGGACTTTAAATTTGGACAAGCCGGTGTTAATAGAAATGATAAAATAGTGAAATGAGAAAGTTAAAATATTGAGTATTATAGTTTTCGCAAAAATAATTATCGTAGCAACAAAATGAGAAAATTGAAATATCGAGAAGAAAGATTATTGTGTTTAATGAGCTAGCACAAAAATAATTATCATAGTAACACAAAATGAGAAAATTGAAATATCGAGAAGAAAGATTATTGTGTTTAATGAGCTAGCACAAAAATAATTATCATAGTAACACAAAATTAGAAAATTGAAATATCGAGAAGAAAGATTATTGTTTTTAATGTGCTGCGGCAAAGTTAGTGATCATTGTAGCAAAGTGACAGACAGAGTTGAATTATTTCGCTGAAAGGATTCAATTCTGGACGTGCCGGCGAAAAAATTGAAATTAAGGGAAAAACAAAATAAGAAAATTAAAGATTGAGGTGGAGGACCTTAAATTTGGCAAAACCAGCATAAAGAAATATCAACATACTTGTAGTGACCAAATGAGAAGAAAATGAAAGCATTGACCTGGAATTGTCTTTATTTTGATTTCTCGTGGTATACGAACACGTACATAGGCTCCAGCAGTTAAATCTGATGAAAAATATGATTGAAATAGGAAAGTATAACAGTCGGACATAATGCACTCTCTTGAAAGAGTGCAGTGAAGCCATCTAGATGAATATGCAAATGCGATTTGCATTTAAACACTCACTCGGTACCTGAGTTTTGCTCTCGTCATTGTCACTCTTTCCAATATGCAAGTATTCCAATTGAGGATGGTCTAAAAGTTATAGAAGATTTTTCGAGACAATGCTGGAATAGCATTGACAATTATGGATTAAATGTTGACGATTTAATCGATTTTCCAAAGTTTGTAGTTTGCAACTATGAAATAACATATAACAATAAAACATACTTTCAAATAAAAGGTTGTCCTCTGGGGACACATTTTCTCCACCGTTCTCCATAATTTATACGAATTCATATTTTTTTTATTTTGTCTCGCAAGTGTTAGGCTTGGACTTCTTGATATGTTGATATCTATGGTGCTAGGTAGAGAACACAATGAAATACATGAATACATGAAGAATTTACATGAAAAAAACACTTTTTTGACTTGTCCTGTTTTGTCTTGTAAAGGTCAAAAATTAAAAATAAATATGCACTTTCTTAAGTGAAGGTTAGCGACCATGTAAACTCTTAAGAAAACATGCGCCACTAACTTTATACGTAAAACTCTTATCTAATGATGCAAAATTTGAAAATAAATCAACAAACAGCTAAAATTATAGCCTAGTAGATATTTTTTGTCAATTTTAGAAGGCGTGATAATATTAATCGAGCAATTAAATAACTTTACTGGGAAAATAAATTAGCTACTTCCAATGGAGGAAACTGAAATAATACTGCAATTTCTGCACTGGGAAAATACTTAGTTATTTCCAATGCAGAGAACTGAAGTGAAATTGCAATTTCTGAACTTTGAATATACTTGGTAATTTTCAATGGAGGAAACTAGAGTAAAACTTCAGTTTTTTGCTGGTAGTTATACTTCCCGTCAAATACTAAAGTAAAACTCTAGATTTTGACAGTTAGTTTTACTAACAATCAAAAACTTGAGTAAAACTTCAGTGAGTTTTAACTGGGATAGTGCTTACATATTGCAATTATCTCCATGAAAAAACGAACTGTGAAAAATTATGCAGACATTGATGCCCCTAGACATTCACTCTCTAAGCTTATTCGATTGAAAACACCAAAACTGACAAGCTGTCATTGAATCTGATCATGAATCAAAAATCCTGTCAATTATTTTCAAATTTTCATCCTGGATACTTCATCAAAATGCTTCAAAATCAGTTTTAACTACATGTCAGCTTCTTGCATGCACATGTCATGTAAGCTTTATAGACTTGAATTTTAATCGCATCTCACGATGGGTCTTCGCATATTTATTTATCCTTCTTAGGTGACCTAATGTCTGAAGTGGGGAGATAGTAGAAAAAGTCGGTTATTGTTATTATATGAACGATGTCTCGGAAAGTAGTGGACACATGCTGCAATTCCATTCATTTTTGGTACGTGCCCGTACCACCTCAGTCTGTGCCACCGCATGATCCCATCAATCAGTTGAATCCCGAGTGCTCCGCGATTGTCTTCATTTCTTATCATGTATTTTCTTGTTACCCCAAGGATGCTTCGCAACATACGACATTTTACGACAATGTACACGCAACATTGCAGATACTTTGATAAAATAGTCTGGCTATGTTTGTATTCTTTATTATCCTCTACATATATTATAATATATGTTGTATATTCGTGCTATGGTCACTCCGCCCTCTGCATTATTAAATAGTGTTCATTTGTCTTTCGGTCTTCCCATTGTTCCCTCACATCACGAGGTCACTGTGGGTACTGAATAGGGTATTGACACATTTCCACTTTGACTGTTTCTTGAAAGGAGCCTTATTTGTAATACGTACAACTAAAGCGTTGACACTTAATTGCGCAATTCAATTTCCCATTCATATCTAGATGAGATCCTATTAAGTGTTCAAGTGGATACTTCAGTCATCATAATAATGGCTTTATAAGCTTATCTTCCTATGGTCATTGGTCCTTGGTACATTGGTCATGCCGCATCAGATGGACACTTTCCTATGTACAGGTCCACTGGTCATCCGCATATGAAAGAACATCGCTGCCACAGTCGAAGGGTTAAGCAGTTAAAAAATGATTACTGACAACTTGTACATATAGTACATGTAATTCAAACCCTACTTTATCAGTGATGTAGTTTCCAGAACCCTATAATCAGGCCTGTATGAATCTTGGAAGCATTGTGCTGCATTCCTCAGCCTATCTACGAGTATTGTAAAATTGTTCCAGATCTTCAATTATTTCACTGTATGAGATAGTTCATATGACACGTGGAGCTTAGAGTTACAATAAATAATGGATTTCAATGTAACCTGGAAACTACTACCAGAACATTTGACAGTGGATCGTGGATAATAAGATAAATTGACAGTACGCGATAAATTTTGATTGACGTCAGCTCACGGTCATCAATGTGAACTCAAAAGATCTGAAATTAAACTGTAGTGGAGAGTGCTCGCAATGGACGCTGTAAATTAGTGGAATTCCCTCACAAGTGAAGAAGCAAATCTCACTTCAGTGAATATCTCTTTAAATCAAGTTTGCACGTCGCACGAAACATTTCGCAAAATCAGCACTCAATTAGTGATCAAATTTTTCATCACAAAACTTTTGTCGTTAGAAAAACATTGGAACTTTGTTGGAAATTTGTTGACAGCTTAAAGCTTTCTTGTGGAGGCGAGATGTAGATATAGACACAATATATTATTATTATTATTATAACTCAATGTTATTATTATTTCAATGCCCGTTTGTGTCATTATTTTGATTATTTGCTTTCAATTTGCTTGTGTTTTATTGACTTTGAAAATGTAGTAAACATTATCATACATAAAGTAGGCCCACAACTCATTAAACTAGCATTCAATGTTAATTGACCGGATAATCATAATGATAGCAAAATGAAAGCAGAATAATTCTTCGACCAAGATATATATTAAAAGCAATGACGTTTTGCCTTGCCTTGAACACGGAGTATATTGTTCATTATTTATTTTTTGTTTTTTATAGGTATTATTAGCAGCTCTCATTTGATGTTGATTGTGAGCAAGTCTAAGTTACTAATATGTCCTGAGTCAAAAGATTGTCCAACCACATGTATACCCGGTGTTGAATGTGTAGACTCACTTCAATTACTCGGAGTGACGCTCACAAGTAATTTAAAGTGGGACTCGCATTTCCGTAACGTTTTGAGGAAATGCAACCAAAGATTGCACGCACTTCTAGTTTTGAAGCCTATTTGTGACCAACAGCAGCTAAAAATTGTGTAGTGCTGTCTAATACGAAGTATATTGTGTTATGGCTCGCCTTTGTTTGCTTCATTGTCGCACAAAATTCTTGACAAAATTGATTCTTTTAATAGGAGGTGCCACCGTATTATTCACGAGAGTGTCTGTGATTGTCTGATGTCCTCTCCATTCAAAGACATTCTATGCAGGGATGCTGTAAAAAATTTTCCTTGAGGTCGAGAAGTCACTTTCCCATCTTCTCCATAACATTATCCCTCCGCGTTTCCCCCGTTCGAACCAGTGTTATGTTGAATTTACTCGAACTTTAAGAAGACATTCAACATTCCCAGTATATTTAGCTTCATTATTGAATTCTTTCCACTGACAATTATTTGTATAATACTTATTGTATTATTTGCACTTATGAATGGTCTTGGTCATGAATGTATTGATTTTCAGTAAATGAATAAACGCTTCTTGTCTTGTCTTGTCTTATTGTTCTTAATAGAAATCTTGTCTGACGAAATGTTCTGCTTTGTGTCATTCAAATTCAATAATGCCTAATGGCATAAGTTGACCAAATATTATCTGGCGATCAAAAATCATTATCTAACCAACCGGTACAGAGGTGCCAGTCATCGTCCCAGCGTCAGCGCCGATCCACCGTCCCGGCCCCGGCTGCCAAAGACCCGACCGGTTCCAACCCTGTTACGCATAGCTCAAGTACATGTGACTGTAAAGTACTTCTTACTTTGCGGGAATCCAGTTTTTGTCCTAGACTTTGTAGTTCAAACTACCATCCAAAGCGGTGTAAATGATGGCCTTGCTTCATATTCTTCTTTTGATCACCTTGTCCGCTTCTTCTGGAAAGTTTCAGTGAGAACATGTTTATCTGCAGCTTTATCATCAGTTTATATTTTGGATGGTTCCCGTTCCTGTCTTGTCCATGATGCAGCATCCATAATTTCTTCTAACATCTTCGCAATTGCTGATCAACAAATGACTTTTTTAATGTTCCGTTCCCTTAGAAAATCACTGTCATTCAAACGACATGGATCGAACTACACGGAAACTATTATTAAAACTATTATAATTGACGCGGGCAATATTTAGTATTTTACTCTTTTCTAGTGGTTGCCGGATGAAATAGTGTATGCCTGTATTTTATTACTAAATTTATGATGAATTTACCTTTCTGGGTAGCGTTGTCCCTGATTCCTCATCCGACATCATAAATAGGACAGCTCTAGCTTCCCAAGCCTTTGACCGTCTACGAAAATCAATCTGGAACGAGCTTCGTATCAGCCGTACTCTAAAGATAAGACTGTAGAAAGCCCTCATGATTCCTATAGCCATCTACGCATGCGAGACATGGATACTGAAAAGTGAAGAGAAAAGAAAACTGGAGGTCTTCGAAATGAGGTGTCTACGTGCCATCTATGGAACCAGCATCCGTGACCGTATTCCGAACGAAACCATCAGACGGAACCTCCACATGAACACCACCACCATAGATGTAATTCTGAAGAAAAGGGTAAGCTGGTTCGGCCACGTAGCGAGAAGACCGTCAGATTACTATGTCTCAAGGGCATTCAGGCAAGACTTCTCCAACCCACGACCGCGCGGAAGACCAGCGAAAAGATGGAGGGACCAAATATGAACAGACACGGCCAGCCAATCAGCACCTTGGTACGCCAAGCCCAGAATAGGGAAAGTGGGAGCCGTTGGAACAGACTGTTGGGAGCAAGGGGCGATCGTAGCCTAAGCAATTAAGTAGGTTAGTAAGCATGTATTTTATTGGCGTCGCAATATTGCAGAATAAGCATGGTCAGGAAAAGAATGGAGGCATACTTTCGTGTTGCTATCAATCTAAATAAACAAATCTTACAACAGTAGTGGAATTGAAGATTTATGAACTAGTGGATGCCTTTGTGATTTTTTTTCTTAAGTTATCTGTTCTACGCAAAAATAAAAAACATCAAACAATAATTAACTTAGTAGTGTCTCACCCAATATTCCAAAAAACGGATTGTAGAGAAAAGCAAATCAAAATTGGTAGACCGTCAAACAAAAATGTGATGATAGGAGATCAAAACGCATAAATGCTCAAACACTTCAATTGCCGATTGTAGCATGGGAGAATAGCGAATTTTCCTGTTGAAACGCAATTGGCTTCTTTACACTTACATCAGATTTGCTCGTTATTGGATTGTTCCCAATTACATTTGCCTCCACAGAATCTTGATTAAGAATTACCAGCGGACAAAACTAGAGCAGCTGTCGTTTCAAACTTAATTAAATTTCAAAATGCAAAACGCGTCTCCAAATATTGTTGTATAACGAACAGGTGCAGCTGGCGTCTGGAGCAATAATCATATTTGGCAATCCATTTGACAAAACCATATCCTCATTATTTTTAATGCAAATACCTCCTGAAATGGTGCAGTGAAACTAATATCCTATTTTGTTTGATTCCAAATAATGTCTGGTTTCAAAGAAACATTTTTGTTTTTTGAAAAATTGAGGCAATTAATACTGCAAAATATGACTTCTTGAATCCTGCTTTGATCTGCAAGATGCAAATAAATAGTTGCACTCCAGGGAAGGCGCTCTATGTAGGCTAAGTAGGAAATATATCTCAAATGTGACCATAGAAATTAACAGCTAGATTTTGGTTATCCAATGACATGGAGGTCGGGTATCAACATTATATCGAAGTCTATAGAAGACATGATATGACTGGAGTTCAGGGTCACAATCATGACTTTTCTAGAATAAGTTTGAGTTTTTTGTACAGCATTTTTATATAACGGTTGCTGATATACTTATTGTGACTATGGTTGAAATACATTTGCACATTATGAAAAATTAAATATAATACTAATGTGACAACTAAATACTACTTGGCAATGAAAATATTACTAAGATAGCTCTATCTACAGATGGCACTATTTTGATAGGATAACATAGAATGAGTATTTTAAAGTGATTTCAATAGTATTTTCAGTGCAAGGGGAGGGATAAGAGATAGATGGATAGATGAATGGATGTACTATATACACATACAAAGTGAACGAGCGAAGGAGAGAGAATTTGAGAGAGTGAGAGATAGTGTGTGTGAGAGAGAAAATATGGAAATATGCTTAGGGTGGAAACGTAGCTGTTGAATAATATAATTTTTGATTTCATTGACGATGTTTTTATTGCTAATTTCATGGTAGTTATTTCTTTTTTGAGATCTCCAAAGCTCTAATTATGAGAAAGGATTCCGTCATTAATTGTACTATGGTGTTTTTGGCAATTCTATATAAGTCGCAGAGAGTAACATCCGCATATTTTTAACGTTTATCAGTTTAAAAGTTTGTGAAGATGAATAAAGAAATATTTCCGATACAGCCGCTTATTCTACCTAATCTGTTAAATTCTATTTAAGTCACCATTTTCAGAGTTTTGTATGCCATAGGATGAGGTAGCTTTCAACACTATGCATACTATACACCAAGTCGATGTTAGAGAAACTCATGCGAATTTTACTTTTTTCTTCTAGACGTTAATGTAAGTCTATAAAATCCATTGATCGCATAGAGTTCGGTTTCATTCAACTTTATCTCTTTCCAGTCACCGATCCCGTAGAATACTAAGTTCGCATGCATAGCTTGATAAATGTATGCAAATTCTTTGATCAACGATCAGATGACAGTTAATCGTTTGCTGCGTTAAGTAAAGACTGCTGCATGAAAGTGTGAGTGTGAAGCTGTTGAAAGAATAAATGTGGAAATAAATATTCCTCTGTATTTTCTGTTTTGACTTCTTAATTCAACCATTAAAATTATTGCACCACTGGAAAAGTTTTTATAAGTAGGCCTACTATAAAAACTATTTAAAAATCGTCTGAAACAAATATTATGCAAATAGACTTTTGTGAGCTGCTTCCTCGAGATAAGTTTCTGTAAAAATAAAAATGATGGTTTATTTTTATCTAACTTCTTGTTCCCTTGATTAATTTTTTATTGCTACTTACAACTATCACTTGAACATTAAAATTATCTAAATACATGATAATATCATATTAATCTAAATTTAAATGCATATAATAAGGCTATTTAACCGTCTGATCATTAGAAGAAAGAAAATTACAAGGAAATAATCTCATCACAAATAAACAAAAGTCACGAAATTCCTAATCTGTATCCCGAAAAAACACGGTCGACGAGATTTTTTCTTAGCCTGATAAAATGAAAAGAAGGAATCATCCTTGTAATGTGAATGGTTGCATTCTCGGCATTTGATGGTGATCATTTGATATTATATTGAAACTTTTACAATACATTTCTTGTAATTTTCTAGTCATTTCATGTATGGGCCATGTTAAGTGCACTTTTTGGCCTTTATGAAGGATAAAAATCTCATCAATTTCGGGGCACTAAGTCTCTCACACCAGATACTCAAGATAGTGACATGAGAAAAATGAGTGCATGTTCATCATTTGCAATTGTTTGGACAAATATTTAAGAAATTTTAGAAATTGGAATTGGATGTTTTGACAAATATTGATATACTTTTGGTAATGAAACTCAAGCACAAATTCTTTAAAAATATTGTAGCAAAAGTATTTATTCTAAGCCTGCTTTTAGAATTATCAAAGATTATCATGATGAATGTTTTGAGAGTTCCTCTTATTAACCTCATTCACTCTAGATTATGCCGATGCTATAGTTGGACAAATACCTTAAAAGTTGTGTCCATCTTGAGTGCAGATTCTTGAAGGATTCGACGCCAAATATTCAAAAATCACTAAATCCTCTGCTGAATGTTAGACTGTGCGGAACCAAAACACTAACTAGTCTATTTTACTTAAGCCACATTGAAATAACTAAAAAATACTCAACACAATTCGTCTCCTAGTCTCGAGTTAGCAGATGCACACATTTCGTGATACGGTTAAATATAACAACAGTAATTCACACGGTTCAATCCGGTCAAATGTTTATTTTACTTACGGGAGGTGATCTCGAGTTGCTTTCGTTCGAAGTGACATGTGCATTCAGGACACTTTCTAAATATCTTGATGTGAATTTCTGTGCCTGTCATCCAATTTGATCGTCAGTTATACGACAATCTACTTGTCCTGTAGTATGGCACAGTACGAGTGATGGGATAAATCGCCCAGCACCTTTTGGAGGGGGAACGCTTGTCACTCACGATTCTCTTGCTTGGAGGTTCCAATTTTGCGGCATGGACAGAAAATGGGCTTCTGTCTCACAGCCATTAAATTCCAGTGTTAAGAATGAAAGTGCGATGATCTTGCTCGTGAAAATACTTCACATTCATTTCAATATACCACAAATAGTAATCTCAAATCAATGCAAGTGAAAATTTGCAACTGAAAGTTAACTTATATATGATAGATTAAATTCTAGAGGAAGTAAGTTGTCTCCTCTCCGCCAGAATTCTCAGTGTTTGTGAAGTGAAATCTGTAGCAGTTGACGTCCGCTGACATCGTGTAAGGGTGATAATGTGTATTAATTGCAAAGTCATTCATGTTGCAGTCGAGGTTTTATGCTTTCACTTGCACGAATATACGAGTAATTTGATGGATATATTTTCAAAAAATACGATAGAATATCGTGTGCTGAAGCGTTTGAATTCTTGAACTCTTAAATACATGAATTCTGTTCATTAACTAAAATTTTGCCCGGAGGATATCGAATCGGTATAATTTCCAATTGGCTGAATTTTAGTTAACCAGCAGCTCCAATATCTGCAACACGAGGGTAATATGATAAACTGGAAAATTTATATTCTTCTTGCAGGTTTACTTCAATTTACTGTACTGAAGCAATAAGCACTATATTGCTTCCAAATACAAGCTTGACAAATTTTGTGCGGGTTTCATGTGGGTTTCAACCCGGTCAAAGTTTTCTATTAGGGGCGGGGCTTCATCTCGCTAGACAAGGCACGTTCGCGATTTTCATTCAAACATTTGGGTCGAACTCAATTAATTTTATGTAAGTAAACACTTGAATACAGTTGGCGTCAAGCCAAAAGATACAGCCTGTTATCCTCTTTATCTTGAATGCAAATGTTAGGGCGTAGCGGATTGGTATTAGGAGTACAGAACTCTACCTTACCTTTTGCTCCAAATGTTTCAAACTAGCAACAAATTACAGAAACTAGCGGCCACGCACCGGATGGCAAAACTCAGCGGTTTTCAACCCATGCAAATTTGATTCAGTAAATAGAAAGAAGCCCTGAACTTGTGGAAATCTTTATTTTCGTTCAGCTTGCGTCCATCATCAGCACGCGGTTATCATCAGGAGTTGTGTTTCACTTGATGTTGGCCGAGTGCAGTGAAAGGCCTCGTGTTGTCATCAATTTGAAGCTTCTTCCTTTTGATTGTACTTATGTGTTTTTCTTTTCTTCATCTTCCTTCTCTTCCAGCTAGTTAGCCGGGTCGGCGGCTCCATGTTACGTTTCTCCAACGTCTTCTATCGTTGGCATCTCTCTCCTCGAGTCCGATTTCAGTCATATCTTGTGGATATTGTCGCGCCATCATCTGCACGGACGTCCTTTCCTTTGCGTTCCCTTCACCACTTTCACCAGATTGTCAACTTCCAACCGTTTGAGGTTTCCATACCATCTCAAATGTGCTACTCGTGTCTTGTCGCAGATACGGGACGATCCTAGCTCCCTTCGGATCTACATCATTAGGTGAATAAAAGATTCTCGGAAAATGGCTTTCAACCATATCAAAATAACCGAAAAAAATGGATAAGCCTCCTAACAAGAGTAGATATTATATATATATATATAGTAGAATCCAAAATGGAAAAAATAATAAATTCCAATAAAGGTTCCAAGAAAACTGAGAAATCTTATTCGCTGACGCGTTTCTGCTCACTGTTAGAGCTTGTCAAAGGGAATGAAATTATATTTAAATCAAGCAACATAATACAAAATATGCATGGATATTTTAATGTTCATTCTTATTCAGTGGAGGTTTAAGCATAGAAATGAAAATCTCTTCTCTTTTCTCTCTGTGGTATTTACTGCATTGAGGAGGCAGTTGATATATCAGTGCGGCCATAAAGTTTACCTCATGCTCACTAGCACAAGATGCTATATGCTTGCTTACGTTTAGGATGGCATAATGCGGATGTAATATAATGTTGCCTATGAATCGCTATTCTCCTCCTAAACATTCCACCAGTTTGGCCGATATAAAACTGATGACAACCTTTTCAAAAAAGAGCGTAAATTACATTGCATGAAAGGCAGTTAAGATTCGATTTAATATTGAAAGTTCTTAAAACGTTTTCTACTTTAAAATCGACACTCTCTCCCACAATCAAGCAATTACAACAACTACATCTGGGTTCACCACACTTCGTTATACCGTTTATGATTTCTTTGTTATTTCTGTTTAATATTCTATACAAGTTTTTAGGTTGTTTGTATGCTTTTATAATTCGACTGTTCTTAAAGGAATCCATTAATCTTAAAGCCCCTATAGTAGGAGCGATTACTTCATTATAAATATTCGGATTATTTTTGTTATATGTCGTCACAAATGGGATTAGGTTTTCATTGTTTCGTACGTTTTCTTTTTTGTTAGTTTCTCGTGATGCGCGCTCAAATGCGCTCTCGATCAAATTATTCGGGTAATTTAATTTCAGTAAAACTTTTTTCAGATCACTTAATTCAATAGATTTGTTGTTAGGATTGGATACCAACATTTCTACTCTTCTAGCAAGATTGTAAGGGATATTATAAACGATATGCCTTGGGTGGCACATAGCTCATGCTGTCTGTCGGCTTGTGATAAATTTTCGTTTCCAGTTTTTCGCGTTCTTTGTACACACTAACATCGAGAAAATTAACCTTCTGGCGATCACTTTCCATGGTAAACCAAATAGATGGATTAAGATTGTTTAAAACTGCATGAAAATTATCAATACTCCCGAATTCTGTGTTCCAAACAATAAAACAATCATCAATATATCTTATCTAGTTTTCTGTTGTTTTAGAAGATATGTCGTCATTGTATATTTCTTTAGTTATGGAATACATCTTCTCTTCCAGAAACCCCATAAATAATATGGCATAGGTGGGGGTCATTTTTGTCCCCATGGCAGTACCAGATTACTGCCTTTACCTTCGACTTGGAAGCCCCTTTTCAAGTAGCATGAAAAAAGTTGGATATCAAAAGGAATGAAAATTTGCTAATAAACATCCTAAGTAAGCGGAAAATAAGCTAATTTGCAAGGGAATTTCATGAGCCGCATTATAATGAAAGTCTTCATGAAAAAGTCGAGATCTTATTTTTGCATTTTCGACTGAAATTTCAAGTTTTATATCAATTTTCATCGTCATGATTTTATGATTAACTAAAGTCGATGTCTCATTTCTAGAATCTGAATGGTGATGTGGAACCATCTACATCCTTCAAAGTTGAGTGAAATCATTGTCCTTGATTCTGTTATATTCAAAAACTTTGATTATTTTGCTCTACCAGTGGCAGGTTGCTTATGAAATGACCACTCTAAGAAGATTCTCTTGAGGTTCAGCATGAAAGCGATAGCAGGTCATCGAGTTGTTAATTTAACAAACATTATCCATGTCATGACACGGACGATCTGTAAAATAATATAATTTCCTTCAGCATTACTATCATGATCAGTCAATTCCGTTGTAATTTCAGCAAAACTGCAAAAATTTGCATGTCTCACATTTGTTGACAATACCACCTGTATCCCCTTCGAGTTCATTTAATAAAATCGAATGTGTAATACACATTGGGGATTTAATAAATGCGGAGTTACCATTCTACCTAATATACCGACTGCATACCTCATAATTAGATAAACTTATCTTAAGACTCTGTCAGCGACAGCTGCAATAGAAAAATGAATAAACAAAAACGTAAATATGATCTACCCATGAGAATTACAGCCAGACCATGCAAGAAACTACAGAACACAATAAAATCTGAAATAGATAATAAAGACTTTTGTCAATTAGACATTTGTAAAAGGATTGGTCCTAAATATAACTAACGACAAATATTTAGTTTACGAATTTTCTTGTAAAATCTGTCAAATAAAATACATTGACCAAAATAGTCGACCTTTCCGATCACGGTATAATGACTACGAACGTAGTGTCAGAAATAGAAACGAAAAAAGTGCCCTTAGTGATGATCATCTAATACACCATACCGCTGAAATGATGGACATTAATTGCTTCAACTGCAGCATTTTGGATAAACAGATATCGGCGGTGTCTACTAAGACGGCTGAATCTCGCTGGATTGCGTCGGAAATGCCTTATTTGATGAATAGACGTCATGAGCTAGTGTGAGGAGATATCGAATCCGAGACCAAAGTTTATAACCCTTGTCATGTAGCCCTGCCAATGTACCCTTGAAGCAGTCTGTAAGACGAAGCGTATCGCGATATTTTACTTTTAAAACGGAATAAAACCTCGTGACATAAAAAGGGAGAAAATTTTTGATTTTAATCAAACAATGGTGAATTCCTTCGGATCTGTTTGCTCGTCAGTCTGCCTCTTAGCGCAACACTTCTTATTCTTCTCGGCATTTTTATTTCTGTTTTCTCCAACATCCATCTTCATCATCTCTCACACTTCCGCGCCATGCACTGATCTCACGTCTTGTAGTTCTTCACTTTCAGCTTCTTCGGCATCTTCTCGTCTGCTATGATTCACATCTCTCCATTTATTCCACGCAACCTTAACTCTTGCCTTCACCGTCATCTATGAGCCTCCAGTGTGTCACTCCTAGAATTGAAAGCTTTAACTCAATTACCTCCTATTTTTCCCTGTCGACAATTCTGGCCTTAATTTTGTGTCTGATGCGTATAACAACTTCCGTTTTCTGAATGTTTGCTTCCAGTCTGTACTTCTCCATTCCACTTTGCCATTTCAACCATTTTTTCTTGCGAGTCTTCTTTCCATTTATTTATCACCACCAGGTCATCCGGCCGCAAAGACCAGCTCCCACGGTAGTCCGCCTCTGAATTTTTACTGATGGCATCCAGTACCAGATGAAAAGGATCGGGGTGAGTGCTGATCCCTGGTGAAGTCCAAATTTGATTTCAAATGGCTGAGTAGGTCCATGCGGTGTCGTTATCAGTGTCGGTCCCAAATGGGAACTTTGGGAGATAGAAAGTTAACTTCCAAAGCATTGCTCCGAAATACATGAACTTCACGGTGCAACATATTTCGTGGGTGTACTTTTTTCATTGGTGAAATCCACTTAATCTAACTCGCTCATTTTCAAAATTTATAATCTCCAATATCGACCGATTTTTGAAATAATTGACATTTGGCCAGGATAGCTCCAAAGCGAAACCGGGTATAAGTATAGCGAACCCAGGAAGAAGTATAGTCCGGCAGCCCAGAGGATCCAACGAAAGCATACATTAATCCACTAAAAATTAGGGATTCGAGCGAATCCATCGAATTCGCGAATAAGCGAATTCTTGAATTTTGGATTTGCACCTATCTCTAATTAGATATCTGAACAATCATTCTTTTTAATCAGTCACCTTTGAATTTGCGTTTTCTTCGACCAAGTACACACAGTATATTTTCATAGCCTAATAATTGTCACTTCAAGATCATACAGGCAAGGCAAAGCAATAAAAAACTTTTTTTCAATGATATTTGAAAATATTCTGATGCAAAATTGCAAAATTCGACTTTTGAAAAGCAGCATGCTTGGAATTTCAAATAATCGCTAAAATGGATTTAGTCTTTGAAATACATAACAAACATACTAAAGAACGAGCTCACGTTGGGAAACTCATCGCGCGATAAAACTTCCATCTGAGCCACTTTGGTTTGCTTTGGATTCATTTTGTTACCTTTGAGAAAGATTCAGATTTTCTACGTTAGTTCTTTACCTAGGTGCCCAAGGTTTGACGATGCAGTTTGTTAGACATTTGTATGGCATATCCGATACTGACCGTCTGCCGGGTCGCAACTGTTGGGCTTGGCCTTGACAGCTAGTTTCGGCCCATCCAAAATTTGTAATAGATCCAATATAAGGATGCCGGTGAACACTCACCTTCATAACATTCCTTCATGTGTAGGGATTACGAAAACACGCATGACAGACGGTTGCCTGATAGAAGATCAATTTAAACAGAAATTTATGAAAATCAGCATCGTTGCAATTTGTCCGGAATTCTTGCTTATCCGACAATGTGCTATGTAATAATCGAGAAATAGAATGATATACAGGTATATCGGTCGAAGTTGAGCAGCTGTCAGTGTTAATTAGATAACAGAGATCCCGGCTTTGTTCCGACCGGTTTTGATCACGCCGACCGCCAAAATACCGACCGGTTCCAACCCTGGTATAATCCTCTCTCCATGTCTGAATACTTTGTCGCAACATATACATGGAGAGCAAGATAAGCGCATAATGTGCACAACCCTGCAAAGTCAATCCAACATTCGGGATTGACCCATTGAAGTGCGGATGGAAAAAAGATGGTGAGAAATTTATTCCATTTTGGCTCATTCGAGAGCCTTTGCCTACAGAGATCCTGGAAGATCATGAGGAAAGTGACGATGATGAAAATCAAGCTGAAAACAGCGAAGACTACGAGTAAAAATGGGGGAGGGGATGACAGCAACTACACCGATGATGACTTACTTATATTATTTGAAGAAGTACCGTAAAATGGGGGAACTTGCACATGATATTTAAGGTTTTTAGTATGCTGCCATAAAATATGGGACCGAAGTACTTGTAACTCACCATGAACCACACTCTCAATGTTTCAAAGTGATTTAGAAAGACTGTCAAAGAAATAATAATTAAGAAAAAAATATTGTCATTTTTAGACAATTTCTGATTTTCAATTTTGGGTAACTTGCACAATGCACATTTTGATCCAAGATCATCCATATCTTCTTATAGTAATGTATCATTTGCATGACTACGGTAATGTTTCAATTTATAATATTTCATATAACATCTATGACGGAAAAAATACTCCAGTTTATTAGAAATCTAATCGAACTAGGTATCTTTATTATTTGCTACCATAAAACCAACCATTTCAAATTATTTAGAAAGTAAGAATGTTCCAAAAGCACCTTTTATCATCAAATCAACTGGAATAATTGTGTCATAACACACTTGTGAGGCCCCTCGACAAGCAGAGCACAGAAAATACAACTCCTGGTCGTTGCAGTATCCAAAAATCCATACCTGGCATGTGGTCAACTGAATGTGTTGAGGGGTCCTGGAACATCATTTGGAGACAGAGCAACTTCAGGAGAAACCCTCGGTCCACGACCTCTTGAATTCTTTGTTGTAAAGATTCCGAAAGAAATTTCCTACATTCTCTTCATCTAGCTTTGCTCTGGATGCTTTTATATTTCCAGCTGAGCGTTTTGAAAGGTTGTTTCGCTGCATAAAAGAGTACGCAAAATAACGACCAAATAAAGTATTTTCAAATCATTGCTCCTCTCTCTCTCTTTCTTCAAATTATGCTAGAACCTGTAACTTGATGCTGTATCGGCATCCATTCGTCCTCTGACCGGCACACTTCGGCATCGGACCGGTTCCTCCCAGTATTTCACCTCATATCGGCGTACCGGCAATATGCAACAGTCATCTTTCAGGCGCTCTAACAGCACCATCATTCTACATGCATTTTGGCAGTGACTTCTTTATGAAAATTTGGCCAGAATCACTGCATGCTTTATTTCCAACCAATGTTTTGAGAATTAAGGCAATGTAGGATAGGTTTGACATGAATGCAAGTGTCAGGAATATTTTTAGAAAAATTTGTGTTAATGCCTAAATATGGAATTCTGTGTCTCGTAAGTCTTTGGTAAATAATATGCATGTGCTAGAATGACGTCAGTTAACATAATTGAAAAACCGATTGCAATCTTTATCTTCAAAAATTGAAGAAATATCGTCGACATAGCAGCGATAGACTTATAAGTATGGCAAATTCTTTGTATTCAAAAGTATGCATTGCAGAACCCCATAACGATGTTGCTCAAAGTGGGAGACGAGGGTGCCCCCATTGCCAATACATCAATCTACTCATAAATAATGCCATCAAAGATGAAAAATCCACCGGTTGCTAAACGCAGTCGATCGGATCGGTTTAGCCAGATTCGAATATTGCGTCCAACCTTCGATTTTCATGTAGTCGTATGTATGTAGGCTATGCATGAGAGATTAGTACCGTCAAAATGTCCATCAATCTGGAGTGCTTTGCACATCACTTCCGATGACAAAGTATGTATGGGTATGATTTTTGAATGAATATCTTGCATTCCGACATTTCAGTGCTAAAAATGTCTGATGAACAATTGGCAGACAGTAAATAAAAAAACGATGAAACAATCGAAGCTCAAAGTTCAATTGTTATATTTCATAGGTGCACTCTATCGACATTTCCGCTATTGAATTTGTAATTTTGTTATAACTTTCCCATCAATCCCTTTTGCTCATGTTAGATAATCTCTCAATATAAAGCTTAACCTCAATGTGAATTGAGTCCAAACAATGTTTTGTTCGTTAATTTATCAACACTTTTCATTACCGGCATCAGAACAATTGAGTACACACGGTTTACCGATTTCATTCGTTTGGTGGAACAATGGAATTATGAAGCTTCAGTAAATTAGTATGCAGTATTAAAAAACAGGGGCATTAGATTATTGAACGATATCAGTGCGATTCAGTCATGATTACTGATTAACAGGGCGGTCACCAGTAATGAAAAGATATTTCATATTCATTCATTTTATGATTCATGTTATTTGAATAATTTGTTAACATTTTATATTTTCCAGCAAAATGCACCCTTGGCCTATTCCAACATTTTCTTCTTCTTTTACAATTTGTTTGAAGAAAATCATGATATACTTCGAATGGTTTTTGGAGAAATTTTAAGTCTGAAATAATGTCCCGAATTTCACAGCTGAAATGCTTTTGTGTTGGAAAATTTCTTAAGTTAGGAGATTGGTACACTTGAAATTATGCTTGGTGATGATGATGATTTGAGCTGGTCGCTCTTCTTTTGTCCTTTTCTTGTTAATTCCGTCAATTGCTTTGAGAATAGACCTTCACCGTCAACTCCTGTGATTTTAATTTTAAATTTCTTTTCTGAAGCTTTCCACTGCAATGTCTCTATGAAACTGATTATTTGCTAATTTTCTGTAGCTGATTTGCATGTTCTTTTTCTCGAGGCATTCCACTTCTTGCTGTTTCCCTATCTTGAATTAAAAGAATTCAATGTATCTCGATTGATTCACATCCCTATGGCCATTACATGGGAACTACCTCTTTACATGCATCTGATTTCTGCGTACCTAAGTATACGAGCTTAATGATTTTCCGGCTTTTTATCTGTTCAGTTCGTCTTTCTTAATTTCTGCTTCAATATTCTTCGAAACTGAATTTGGTGTAGAATCCTACTTTCTTGTACCAGCTTTTCCTTCTTACAGGGATGCGGAGTCGGAATCGGAGTCCTATAATTTTTGCTGTAGTCGGAGTCCTATCAAATGATAGGACTCATGACTCCGGCCTATAACTAGACCCGAAATAATATAACACAAGCAAATTATTTATTCTTGTGCATAGCTGTCATTGTCTTGATGTCAACTTTCTCCGTCAAACAAAAGTACAGAGACACTCCTGCATGCAAAGCTTGTAATAGTTGAAGGAATGAACCGTGATAGTGAAAAAAGCATTGTCTTTTCACTCGGTGATTTAGTAGAGAAGACAAGCCTTCCTAGCCTCGATCACACACGCACCAAAGGTCACATCAGAGACAAAAATGAAATACTAGTTTGTTTGAGAACATTATCTCTTGCCCTCACGTTAATCGTGTGTGATGGCTCCTCCAAAGCGCATATTAAAATCGAAAGTGTACCCATATTTCTTTGAGGATGGGGATTTTCCTGCCTGGTAGAGACTAGAGAAAAACCGTGTGAAGCACACATTAAGAATTATGGGAAGAGCTGAGTCACATACATTCAACTTAAATCGACATTTGATCAACTTTCATCGAAAATGATTGATAATTGATACATCAATGATCACTAAAAATAGGTTCAGGTAAGCCTATAATGATCTATGATGTAGGTTACCAGTTAGTTTTTCAAAAAACTGGGCTTATATGCAGATTGTTTCATAAAAAATGGATCACCCTTAAACATCGCCTTAACTTCAACTTTGTCTAACTCCGCCAAACTTGAACGAATTTCTCTGAAATTTGGAAGATATGTCAGTTGTGCTTACTAATATCATTGTTGGAAATTTCAAGAATGAATATTGAGTTGTTTTCCTGTTATAGATAAAAAAAGTAGTAGATAATTTGATCTTCATTTAGCAATGTTACACAAAATCATACCTCACTCTTATAAAATTACATTTGTTTCCTTTGTTATGTAATATGTTGTTCTACAGGCCAAAAGCTATCAAGCAAAACAAAAACAAAGAAAATCGGTCAATCAGAGCCAGTATAGCACCATTATTCATCAACAATAATGTAACTGCTACATGTGATTAACTGGACTTCATGTTCCATAGCTTCCTGACTTCGTTGCGGTGGTGTTGACAGCACTCCTGATTGCTTTCAGCTAGAAATCTATCTCTTACCGGTTGAAAACAATACAAAGCACAAATGAACAATAACGAGATCGCATTCACAAAAGGCAAAGTGTCAGCCTTGCTAGAACTAGGGTTTTCTTTGCGAGCTACAAGCAAGCGATTAAATGTCCCTTACACAAATGTGCATCGATGACATAATGATGATTTTCGACTCTGTCGTAAAGAGGGCTCTGGCCGTCCACGCAAAACATCCAAACGTAGAGACCGCCTAATATTGAGATTTGTTAAAGTTGATCCAAGTCTCTCGTTAACTGAGATGGCTGCACTAGACTCGTCTATTTCTAAGTCCACTATTCGTAGAAGACTTATTGAGTCGAATTTCAAGAGCTGTAAGAGGCCCTCTCAGATCGAATTATCAGATCAGCATACAAAAAGACGTCTCAGATGGGCAATGAGTCATTGTCACTGGCGAAATCAATGGGATCGGGTTGTTTGGTCTGATGAGGCATCAGTCCGTCTGAAGGATAGTGATGGTCGATTGAGATTATGGATGAAATTTGATCAGGAAATTCCGAGACATTTACATCGTCCCCGGGTACAAGGTGGTGCGACTCTACTGATTTGGGCTGGCATTTGGACCAATGGCCTCTCTGAACTTCACATAAAGCAAGGAATCATGAATTCTGAACGCTATGTGAATGTTTTACGAATGAACATTGGCCAAATGAAAGATCAACTTGGTGATCCATCGACTTGGTTATTTATGGATGATAATGCTACGTGTCACAGGAGTAGTAGAGCCAACTTATGCAAGTCTCAATTAGGGCTTAGAACATTATCTTGGCCAGCTCGTTCTCCTGATCTGAATCCCATAGAAAATGTATGGAGTATTCTAAAACGTAACGTTCGTCGTTCACTGCTACCTACAGATGGCGTATCACAACTTACGTCACTGTTAAAAAGAGAGTGGAGAAAGTTAGATCAGTCAAAAATCAACGATATCATCGAATCAATGCCTAGACGAATTGGTAATGTCATTGACAATAAGGGTAGGGCCACAAAATATTAGCTTCTTAAGAACCGTTACTGTATCATAGCTTATCAGATTATATAAGGACAATTAAATATATTAGGGACATGAAATAACATGAAAAATGCTTTCTGTATCATACTTATGTTTTATTTAGTCAAATTTTAGGATGATCCACTTTTTATGAAACGGACTGTACTTGACATCCGGAGTCGGAGTCCTATCAAAATGATAGGACTCCGCATCCCTGCCTTCTTATTCAACTTTGTTATTTGTCTTTTTTTCTTCATACCATCATCTTGGTTGATAATTATTGACCAACAATGATGAGTTTTGTTCTTCAATTTTCTCCTGAATATTCCCCGAATATTTAAACTAATCATTCATTCTAATAATCATTCAAACTAATCAACATTATTGTTCATTCAGTACCATGTTGTAAAGCACTAATAAATGAATGCATGGCAACATTCAAATACTGATGCACATCCTGATGCTTAAATGTTTGTTAGCTTTGTAGCTACTGACTTTCCTTTTATAGTAGTAAGACAAATCCTTAAAATGCATTCTAGAAAACTGTGTTACAAATTCTATCTCTTTCCTTGCTTAGAATAAAATGTAATCTTTACTAAGCAAGAAGCAAGCAGAGCATCAGTTTTCATGCAAACTTTGAACATTTCAACATCATTTTGTCCTTTTCGTCATGATGTGATTGTACTGTCCTTCCAGTGACATCACAATGACAGACTGTTTTCCTTTTTATTAGTATTTATTGCGCAGACGCAGTGCTGGATTTGAGCTTGACAGCAGTAGAGGGGGAAACTTTCGACCGAAAGTGTTTGGGTCACCGTTGCAACCAAAGCCGGAAAAGTGATGATCAAAAGGAAGAGGACATCAATTCTTATAGCACCACTCTCATCCTAGCACCAAGAACGCCCGCGAATAATTTTGAAAGCAGTTGAACATAAGTGGAATAAGGAGGAGATAGGCCTATTTGATGCTTGAAAGAGACTCTCCAATGCATGCATTTGGTGCTATCTGCATTTAGTTAAATAATGTGCCTAGATACCCTTGTGAATCAGAAATTTATAGTAGGTCTCGCATGTCAAGATCCACATAAACATTCTTCCGATGATCATTTTGGACTTTATTGCAATTAGACCAAAACTTTGCAATGAATTCACAAAGATAAGACTCTTATATCAATGTTCACAGAGTGAAAGGTAAACAATGTTCCCAAACCTGATTTTATGGATTGTGAAGAGTTTTATTACATTCATATGAATAAAATATTATGTGTGCGTTGTCATCAAGACCTTGAAAGAAACAAGATAGCATTCTGGATTCCACTCTTTTTGTGATGGTTTCCTAACCTTTAATCAATTCATTAAGCATTTTCTGCTTATCGAATTCATTTGCTATCTTTATGAACAAAGAAAGTTAAATATTGATGATTAGACAATTAAGTTTATGAAGAATTGTATGGGAAACTAGGCCTACGCCTGTCAATGTTGCTTATATTCACAAAAATAATAAATTGATGCTCAATCAATCTGGCTGCGGCAACATAAGGCCGATCTACCGGAAATATTCTTCCCTCTCACGGAAGGAAGGTGCATCTTCAGTACCGGGGATGAGACGAAGCAGTGCAGGGGAACTTCCCCACTTTCCCTCCCCTCAATCCAACACTAGGCATACAACAACGAAAGAAATTGCTAAATAAAGTGCACTTCATAACCTTATATTTCCAAGTACAAGGATGTGGTCGCATTTCCCATTTGTCCTGATTATCCTTTACGAAAATCGGCCTCCGTTGTTGGTTGTCGCAGTGGATCTTGCCAAATGCGCATAGTTTAGTGATATCTTTAGGTGATAAGTTAATCTCCAGACAATCGACGTTGTCACACGACTATAAGCCAAGATAAGAGAGAAGTATGTTGTACATTCCATAGGTACCATTCCACCCACAGAATTAGATTGTTTAACAGCATCACTTTGCTAGAAGTGTAGACTGATTCAAAACAATGGCACATGCAGGAACCTATTATGTTGGCAAAATGATTTTTAATGCCTCACAGAGATAGGAAAAATGTATCACTTGCGCATTGCTGTGAATTCCTTTAAAATGCTCCGATCACCACAATTCTTTCAGATTCGAATAATTTAGATCATTGCGCAAAAGTTTTCTCGATAATGTTGGCCCTTCCAATCATTAAAAAAGATTAGGCTCACGAAAAAGCGTTCACAAACGTCTCTGTAGAACTTGACATCGACTGTGTCTCTTGGCTGTGTGACCCGGTTGATAACAGTCACTGAAACTTTGCAGAAATTGGCGTGTTTAATGTTAAACCGGCTGCTTATTGTTCGATTGCTTCGATTATTGTCAGCAGATTGTGCCATTTCATTAACGTTACATGTTCCAATGTTTCCTTTCTAGTCAAACAGAAGAAGAGATGACCTGTCTAATTCTGTGATTCCACCACCATTTTCAGTCATTCCGCGTATTTTACAATAGTTTGGACCTTTCGAGCTGACGGGTTCCTCCATGATGAAACCACCGACATCCGACACTCCGCAACATACTCTGTCAAAAAAGAAAAACAGTGAAATATGCTAAATAATTTTAAAAGTCTATGTCTTTCTGTCTTGTAAGAATTGATTTAGCAAGTTTTGAATTACAGTTGTGGTTATGGTGAAAAGGTTATTATTATATGTATATACTATACAATGTCAAGAAATGTTTCCATTCAAGAAACAGACAAAGCAGTAATTTAAAATACTAACTCTTTTCATTATCGAGTATTATAAACAGCATTCGTTTTAGGAATGTATAATTGCATATTCGAATGCGTGTAATTGCATAAATGTATTGTTGTCTATACACAGTAAAATGCATCACACAGTATCAATTTTCAAAAATTGGAGTACTCTGCACCTCAGTGCATACAAAAGACATGCTTTACATCATGCACATAAATTATATCGTACATGCGTAAATCTTAAATAAACAATTGACTATGTAACGAATGTAATACTTATGTCTGACTATGTTTCATCATGTGTTATGCGCTTCATAATGAGTTAATCAAATAAATGAGACATTGAAAACATTTTAATTTAGCTCAGATACACACTATGCAGATTTTCACCTACATGTAATAGGCTAAATCTAAGGATTGCGTACGTTTTACAAATATACCTGTCGTATATAGTGCATGTAGTTATGGTCGTATACAATGGTTGCGAAAACTAAATTTTTTTCAGATCCGCATACACATCCGCAAAGTCCGAAATCTGCAACAATTCTACATTTTCTACAGCTGCTATGTATAGGACCTACTAGCAATGTAGCCTAGTCCACTATCTTTATGGACTGATTTTCAGTGGATGATTTGTTTTTATCTGTCCATAAACGAGCCTATTTAAGCAATTTGTCATTGATACTCCCATAAAGTCCAAGACTTATCTCTTAAAATCGATCTTTTATATGTTAACAAGACTGCTCCACACGCAGTATACACTCACACCCACGGATAATGTCTTGAGTAGACTGAATTTAGGAGGCCTCACTGGCTTTATATCACGACGGGCAGGACAGCACATTTGATATCGATATTCTGATTTAGTCACTATTGGCTAGGTACTTGTAGATAACTCGAACAACTAATGTTTTATTCAACTATTTTATTATTTTTGGTAGACTTATTCAAGGTGCTTGTAAACAGTATGTATGAATTACAAGTCCTAGAAAGGATTTGCCGCTCGTAGTGAATCATGCTGAGATTGACGACTGCAGAGCATTGCTGAGTAGAACTAGAGCATTTTCAATCTAATGAATGAAGGATTCTATGGATCAGTGCGCTGGATTAGCGCTGCTGTCAAATTCGTAAGCAGCGCCTGATAAGATCAGCAATTCTTAGAATAAAGAACCTATTCCAATTTCAATGAAGTCTGAATCGTGATAGAGTGTACGCGAAAACTCATAGGTCTAGTTTTATAACGTCGAAATGACAGCACTATAAAGTACTATCTGCATCAACGTGTCTGAGTGATATATTAGATGACTACAACCTCCAAGTCATCTGTGTCACAGCATGGTCCACAGCAGGCACCGCACTGATATGGACATTTCTTAAAACTCAAGGCCTCAGTCACACTGCGAACAAAGCGTTTTGTAGCAAATATGAAGTCATCATTACAGCAGTTGTAGACTGCCACACTGCGAGCAAAGCAAACCAGAACGATTGATAGCTTGCGGACAAGCGTTTGCTCGGGGCGCTCGTGCTTGTTTTGCTTTCAGTGTGGCTGAGGCTTTACTCAAGCCTATCGGCACCGTAATGGCAAAATAAATTTGTAGAGCTTTTAGTGTGTGGAAACAAAACGTGGATAGTTCAACTTGTCCATGAAGTCTTGTCTAATTTGCTCATCCGCAAAGTTCAAAATGTTCGATCTGCATCCGATCCGCATCCACGCGGATGCAGATGCAGATTGTCCACCCTTGTTCGTACATCTGCTGAATTTAAATGAACTTAATTAATTTTAACGAACTGATGAACCAGTTTTGACCAGTTTTTCTCATTTTCATAGTTTTTAACAGGATGATATTTGACAATTTTTACCACTGGTGTTTACCACCCCTGGTAATAACCATCCAACCCTGATGACAACACGCGACCATATTCTGCCGACTAACAACAGCTTACCTACAGGCCAGCTACATCGACGTTCCTCCATGGCAGGCATGATTTCCGGTTTTAAATTCTGTCGTACATTGTTTGGATGAACTGGATAGACGTGTGCGACGGCATCAAAGCCAACAGTTTTGGATGCAAATGGAGTACATATGCTATATCAAAAAATGTAGAGACTTTAATGTATGCCTATTTGGAGTGTGATGCTTTTTAAAAGAATCGTTTAGTGGACAAAAGTCTTTAGTTGCTACAAACTTGTTTTCCCATTTTTTCGCCTGAACAATTCTTATGTCTTCAGCTTCCAATGACAATCAAAAGCAGAGACGGAAAAGAACAAAGTAGCCGAACTATTAAAAGCAACACAGCATCTAACATCTAGACAAACAAGAACCGAAATTTTGAAACTAAATGTCATTTCATAAGTAGGCCTACTCTACAATTTACATGCCGTGTGCGCTTTTGCATTTGTTGAGTTCATGTCCGGTGCTAGTGCTTACTCCGTTTACTCGAACTCAGAGTTAGCCCCGGTGTAAACTCTGGGGTTAAAGCATTAATGCTTGAACGTTTAGCAGCTTGAACTTAGCAGCGTTTTCATAAATTCGAAATGTCACTTGCATGCTAGTGGAGTGAAAAATTTATCATTTTTCTTTCAATTGCTCGAAAGTAGACTGAAATCAAACAACAAAAGACAAATAAATGATCTGGGTGCATTTTTCATCATTCTCATTACAATTCCAGAGCAAACTGAAACAAATGAAAGATGTCATAAGCAAGAGTATCGTTCCTACATGAATTTTAATAAAGGAAAGATTGGAAATTTCTTATACGAACGAGCTACAGAAACGCTGTGAACTTTCTATTTTAAATTAGATTAAATTAGTTAAATTTCTCCGACTGCTTCCTTGCATGCCAACAATGAGATACCATTTCGAGGAAGGCCCTGCAACGATATACAGTTTCAGTTAGCTATGTGAACGATTGTGCGATTAACGATCCCAGTGCAGAGTTGTCGCGGCTAAGGCTCAAAGAAGAGGAAGTGTATTGAATCGGTGATTCCAATTTGTGCCCTGTCCTCCGAGAGCACTGGAGCCATGACGGAGACAGACGAGGGCAAGCGACGAAAGTCGCTAATGTGGCCGTTTCTAAGACCGCGTTGCCAGCGTCCACTTGAGTGTCACCGCCTTCATGGGTGTCGTTCCTGAAACGCGTTTGACTGAAACGCTATTTATAAATCTTTTCATTATTTGTCTAAAAGTTCCCAGGTATCAAAGGAAAGTTCTGCAGAAGTTCAGAATGTGCATAGTTACATGCGTAATTATACAGCTCTCTCATTTTTGGAAGTACATGCCTGCATTAAAGCTTATAAGGTCTATAGATGCTTGCATGTATGCATCCGATAATACATGATCATGATATGTCGGCGTTGATGAAGATGATATGGCTGAGGAAAGTTGTCATAATGGATTATGTGAGGAAGAACTGTCATCTGGGGACAAAGATTAAGTTGGCCTAATTCGTTTTCTAAAGGCCTTTATGTAAATACTGGCAGGGTATAACTTCATTCATATTATTCCTCCATTGGCATACAGGTGATTTTATATGTAAATGGGATTACAACATTGTTGCAAAATATTCAATGTTATTACAAAGTTAAGATAATCAACCAAGTTGCTGATGACTTGCGCTATGATATTACTGTCCATCAGAGTTCAGGTTGTAATTAACCATCTTCATGCGAGCATGTGGCAGTCAATTTCCAGTCTGTAGTTTTAGGATAATGCGTGACACACGGATGTATTTCAAACGACTGTACACTGACTCTATATCCCACACGTGGTTCATGTACTTCTACTGAATTGGGATTGTAGCAGGGAGTCGGAGTCCCGGAGTCCTATCATCTTTCCTGGAGTCGGATAGAACTACGTACGGACTTCGGCCTATAACTAGACCCGAAATCTAATACCGTCAAATTATTTATCCTCGTGTACAGTGAAAAGATGAATGATACAATGAAAAGTGAAAAGCCAGATGATGAGGTACGATGATACGGTGATACAAAATGATATTTACAAATGACAATAATGATAAATGGTCATTAAATATTGAAAATACTGAAAGGAGAGGACAGTCAATGGTTGCTGTATCATCATGAATCAATGGAGTATAATACGGTTATCATATCGAGTAATAGGCGGCATGAATCTATTAAAAACTTTTATTATTTCACGGAATCGCAACATGATATGTTAATTTATTTAATCCTAAATATTACGAGGTCCGGAACAGAATATTTGTTATGTGATGCATTCATGTAATTGAGTAACGTATACAGCATGAATCAAATCAATAAAGAGTAATGCAAATGATCTCACCTGTAAAGGAGCGTAAATTGTTAGATAGCACGTAAAGTTGATAAAATTGTTCAGGACCTCGAATGAGCTAGATTTCGTAAATTAGACTGATATTTCTAATGCGATGTCTCGTTCTTTGTGGCATGTAGGTAAGTAGCATTCACTTAATCAATCACTGTTCCAACCGGATTTATGTGATTGCAAATAGCATCTGTTCTGACGTCATCTGCAGCTTTGATATATTTACCTAATTTTACAACGCTTCCTACATTTAATTTTTGCAGCATACCATAGAAATCTAGCTTCGAAACATTATTAAGAAATGGTACGTGTGTGACGTGATCTGATATCTCCGCACACTGAACACTCACAAATAAAATAAACTGCAGTTCTCGGATGACTATTGACAGGAGGTATGCCATAATTTTTCGGAAAACACAACTGTGTAGTCTCTCCCCAAGCTTTATTGCCGATAAAAGTGATTTTATAAAAGAAACACTGGACCAACGTTTCGCTCACCGTCCGAGCTTTCTTTTATAAAATCACTTTTATCGGCAATAAAGCTTGGGGAGAGACTACACAGTTGTGTTTTCCGAAAAATTATAAACTGCAGTTTCTATTGCTCTATCATTGCACAAACAACATATTCTTTTCACAAGCTGAATCAACAAAACTCCCCAAAGTTTGGTCGAGATTTATAATTTAAAGTCAAAAAAGTAAAACACTCCAGACGGGCCTTAGGCGTCCTGCGCCTTCTATCGATCGATGGTAGCATATTCTTTCTTCACATTCTAACCTATTTCTATAACTTCCTGTACCCACCGCTTAATTATGATTTCCACACATCATTTTCAACAATGGTGCGATATCTTTATGTGGCACATTAAGAGTCAGATAATGCTTCATGGAGCAATCAAATTGTGCTGATTCCAAATAATCAGTTCCAGTTCAGCTTCCTTCAGCATCGTTTATCCATTCGGCTCTAAAATATTCAGTCAACCTGGTCTCAACGGGGTTCGTACATTGTCTGACAGTTATGTTTAAAGATTTTATGCTTTCATCTAGGTATGACCAATGACAGATTAACTTGCTCGATCAGCTTTCCTATTCTCCAACACCGTGTAGCCTATACAAATATTTGTTGTCAGTTAAATTTCGTGAAATTTGGTCAAAACAGAATTTCATAAGACTATTATTCTGACTGAACATAATTTTAGTCCCAAAATTAATAGCAGCTTTATGAAAATAAAATTCTAAAAAACTCACCAAACTCGCCAATCAAACGGAAGGTTGCTGTTGTAGCCATGTGATAAATGATAGAAACGTTTGCAGAATTGAAACTATATTTTATTCAATTCAGATAATTTGTTATAGAAACAAAATTTTCCACCATATTGTATTTTGATAAAGCCAACATTTCAAATGTGTTTCTTACAATTGTTCCATTAACGTTTCCAAGTTCTTTTCATTTCTTAGCAGTTAAATAGGCAGATTGATTGCCTTTTTTAGAAAGTAAAAGTAAATGCCTTTTAGTATTATTTGAAATCCAAAATCCAAAATCCTAAATATTTATTTTCTTTAACAATTTCAATTTGTTTTGTATGATCGTTCAAACTGATATTTATAAAATCATTTTCATGAACATCATTATGAAATATGATTTTCATTTTATCGTAATTAATTTGAAGACCATTGATGTAGCAGAAATTGTCAACTATTTCTAGTTGTTTGATTAGAGCAACTTTGTTATTGTTCATTGGGAGAATGTCATCTGCATTAAACATGGTATATAGAAATCACCAATTTTCGCGGCATTTATGGCTTCAGTTTTAGATTAAATTTCTTGTGCTGAGGAATTTATGAATATAGAAAATAGGGTTGGTGACAGACTGTCTCCTTGAGGTAAGCCATTTTGTAAATCAAATGTTTCAGATTCAACACCATCATATAGTATTTTGTATCTTTCTTCTGATTAATCTATTCAGAAGGTGGAGAAAATTACTTTTAGGAAGCAATGCACGCAATTTCTCTGTAAGCATTGTTTTGAGAATTGAATCGAACGCCTTTGATAAATCTATAAAACCTAAGTATAATGGTTGTTTACCGTTTTTAGATTTGTAACATTTCTCTAACTATATAAATATTGTTCATCGTTGAGCTTCCCTTTAGAAATCCTGTCTGACTTGGATGAATGATATTATTTTCTTTAAGCCATTGATTTAATCTTTCATTCATAATTTTAGTCAACAGTTTTTGTATAATTGAACTCAAATTTATAGGTCGATAGCTAGATGCAATGCTTTTATTGTCTTTTTTGTACGTCGGTATTATCCAGCTTTCGGAAAATGGGATTTCATCTTCATCATTCAAAAGTCGGTTGAATACCAGTTGCAGTATAGGTAAAGTACTCTCGGATTATTTAGGCATTTCTGATGCAAGTTTATCTGGACCACTTGGTTTGGAATTTTTAGTAGCATTTAAATTCTTTTTAATTTCACTTATTGTTATTTCGCTGTCCAAAGTTTCATCTAAAATTGTGGTTCTTGGGTCGAAGGTTTCCTTGAATGTTACCCGCTGTACAGGCATATCTGCACTTTTTAATTCTGTAAAAAATTAGCAGAGTTCAAATTACATTTAATGGTGCGTTTTCTATTATTGTTTATTAAATGCCAATATGTTTTATGATCATTGTTTTCTTTAGCAAACATCAATTTTTCTAATTTATCATTTTTCATCTTCCACTTTTCTTTTCTTATTTCTTTTTGAAAGGTTTTCCTTGAGTACATTAACCTTTGTGCTTTCATCAGTTTATTTGTTTTGCATAATGTCACTTCTTTTCTATAAATTTTTCTTAATCGAGTTATATTTTCGGAATATTTTGATTTATGAATTTTGTTTCCAGAATTATTAGCACTATTCCTTATTGTTAGCAGTTCTCTATACATCTCATTCGCATTCATAGGATTGACCTTTTATTCATTTGATAATTCTAGGCATTTCATGTCGAACATCTTTTGATCAAATTTTGAACAATTTTCTTTTGTCCATTTATATGGAAATATTCTCTTAAACGAAGGCGGTGAATTCAATATTTTCATTTTGCTAGTGGATGATAATCTTACTTTAATTTTTATCTGTGAATGATCGGTAAACAAAACTGGATTACCAATTTCAAAATAGTCTAAAATATTAAGAATGGATTCTGATATGATCCAGCAGCACAAACCTCATATAGTTTGTTCTTCCTGGTCGGTTTACTCAAGTCTTCTTAGTCCGCTCAGGTGAGCAGACTTGTGTTTTAGCTTTTGGAACTTATCTAAAATAACAAATGATCTCCATTGAGAAGAAAATTATTGGATACGTCTAAGATGATGTGTAACTGATGCAGCCATTGATGGTAGGACCATCTAACCGGTCCCCAATACTAATAGTCATTTGAACTTAATATTACCGGGTAGTGTCATATAGTGTCATATATTATATCATAATTGTATAATTATGTAATAAGATTTGCAATAATTATATGTTCCCCATGTAGTGACTCCCCGGACCTATGAATAAGGATGCTTTTGTACCTTCAATACAGAACATTTTGCTTAACATCTCTTTCAATGGATTGGGGCTTGGCATCGCCTCTCTGGTCACAATGAGCCATAAACGAGCGAAATCAGTGCAGAAATGGCGACTGTGTGACTGTCGTTGTAACTTGAAGTTAATGTGGTTGTAACGCGACTGTGGTCCAACTTGAAGTTGGACGCACAACATGAGGATTTCAGGAGTTTTTCAAACGGGGCGCTCTGGGGCGCCAACAAAGGAATTCTGACATTTTTTCAACAAATTGGGGCTTAATATAGACTCTTCGGTCTATGGACTAAGTATATCAGGTAAAGTGGTAACTCCGCATTTATTAAATCCCCAATGTGTATACACTTTCGATATTACTGATTGAACTCAAGGGAGATATAGTTGGTAATTATTACCAAATGTGAGATATGCAAATTTTTGCAGTTTTGAAGAAATTGCCACAGAATTGAGTGATCATGATAGTAATGCAGAAGAAATGATGGTATTTTACATATTCTCAGTGTCATGACAGCCTTGGAGAGGTAATGTTTGTTAAATTAGCAATTCGATAGGTTCTTACTTTCATGTTGAACCTCATGAGTATTTTCTGAAGCGTGATCATATGACAGGCAACCTGCCACTGGCAGAGCAGAATAACATAATCAAAGACAAAGATTTTAATTAACATTGAAAGATCTAAATGGGTCCACATCACTATTCAGATTCAAGAAATGAATCATGAATTTACTGAATCATAAAATCATGCCGGTGAAAATTAGTTTAAAAGTTATAAATTTCAGTCAAGAAAGCGCGATTAATATCGCGACTTTTTGATGAAGACTTCCATTATAATGCGGTTCATGAAATTCCTTTGCATCCGTTTAGTTAGGATGCTTGTCAGCAGATATTCATTCCCTTTGATATCCAACTTGTTTCATACTACTTATAAAGAGACCGTCATCTCGTTAGTATATAAATTCGCAAAATTTTGATTTTTTTAAAGCTGCTCAAATAATTTTTTGGACCGCAGGAACGCAATCTTTGCAAAAAACTGAATCTTTTCATATATAAATTTTCACTGTATAAAGATACTTTTTTGAGTCGACACTCTACCTACATATCCATACTCTATGCTCCGGTCAAAATGATCCATGAACGAGTGAAATCGGTGCAGAAATGGCGGCTGTGTGAGTGTGGTTGTAACTGAATGCAGAGTTGGAAGTGGGTCGTGGTTCATGGGTCCGGTGGGTCACAAAATCGCGTGGGTCACGTGGGTTGTGGATTATGTTTTTCCGAAAAGTTGATGGGTCAGGTGGGTCGGGGGTCAGACTTCGTTGACCCACTTCCAACCAGTTTGACCCATGATAGATTTGACAGTCTCAGATACAGTAAACTTCATTTATTCGTATTCCTATCATTCATGAAAAATGATTAAGTCAGTGTCACTGAAAGGGGTGATGGATGCACACAGTCAAAATATACAACACTATTGACTTTTACACGCCTCATACAGTTTCGAAAGGGGGCGGAATTCACACAAATTAAAGGCTCGAAAAGAGACTACTGAGAGATGTTGGCTGGTGGAGAGAAGTTGTTTGAGTACAATTGTGTATGCTCGATTCTCGGCCGCTATGTCTGACGATACCCAATGATGTGTGACATTGATTTCAGAGATACAGCTGCTGAAGAAGTCTGATATTCATCTTGAAAGTCTTCTTGCAATGCCAGCTGACTGACCTTTGTTTTGTATGTTTCGTTCGATTTTGTTGGTCTTTCGTAGAAAATATCATCTGGTAGAGATTAGAATGGTAAATCTCTAGTAAAGATTGATCAGAGCCTAAATATTTTTGAAATATGTAATTAATCAAAATATCATCAGCATATATGCTTCATATCTAAAGCATTTAGCAGCTCAATCTACGTTCGCATCATACTTGTTCCATGCATCTCATTCGATATATGATAATGATAATCTAAAATACGATAATTCGCACGACCGTCATTGATATAGACCTATCCTTTCACACAGACTTATTACGGCAAAGCTCTGTGAGGAGATATTTTTTGACACTTCGTATCAATGAAAAGTTTCGTTTTGATATTTGATTTGGTATCAATAAAAATAGGAATATTTACATGATGTCGCTAGTGATTGTTATCACAACGTACTCATACATGTAGCGCCACTCAAATATATTGGTTCATTTATATGTGCATTGTAAGCAAATTTATGAATTATAATCTTGTCCTCGTGCAATTTTCTATTCACGCGTTACGTTACACATGCTTGCTCCATTTGCTTTTCAATGAATGCCATTCTTACATTAAATATACAACCTTCTACTTAAATCTAACATTAGCGGAAGTTAATGAAATTTGAATCGATTGCCATGAGAAACAACAAAATATTAGATGACGATTTTTCTGGGATAATTTTCACACATGCAGTATCAAGCATAATAAATGCATGGATAAATGATTTAGGCCTACTGCAATCTTATTTCTCGACTTCATTTGATTAAGAAATGTAGAATTTGAAATTTAGTCTGTAGGGCCTCAACTTAGCTAATCATCTCTCTACGAGCTAAATAGGTAGCACTAAGAAAGGATAGTCAAGAATTATAGCAAGAATCGGAATCGTTTAAATTTTTTTAGAACCTTAGGCATTTGTGGTGCATGAACGTGCTTATAAGATAATTTTGATGAGGTTGTTTGTCTATTTATCATGTGACAGTGATCTGATACACTTGAACCTTCATAACAAATCTTAACAACAATTTTGATACTGCAAGGCCTCCACCTAGATAGACCTAGAATGAAAATGAAACCAAAGATGATACCAGAAAAGGAAATTGCACTCACATCATCCACCCTTGCAGCATGTGGGTCAGGTGGGTCGTGGGTCATGTTTTCGTGTATGCGAGATATGCACATTTTTGCAGTTTTCAAGAAATTACCAGGATTTGACTGAGCAGACAGAAAGAATAATAGTATTTTACAAATCCTCCGTGCCATGACAGCCTTGGAGATGTGATGTTTGTTAAGTTAGCAATTCGATGGGTTGCTAGTGCTTGATGCTCAGCACTCTTAATAAGGCATTTTCTTAAGCTTAATCTAACTTAGCACTATTGCCACCTGCCACTGAAAGAGAAAAATGTCGTCATCAACGACAATGATCATAATTAACTTTAAAAGATGTAAATGGGTCCACATTGCTATTCATATTCAAGAAATGAAACATAAATATAGAGAATCAAAAAGCCACATCAATGAAAATTGAATTAAAAACTTGAAATTTCAGCTAATTAGCACAATGAGATCTCAACTTTGTTTGAGAAGACTTACAAGATAATGCGGTTGATGAAATTCCCTTGATAATCAGCTTCAGTTCCGCTCAGTTAAGATGCTTGCTATGGCAAATGTTCATTCATTGATATCCAACATGTTCCATGCCACCTATTGTGTTCACGTCGCTTGTAGTGACATAAATACAGGAATAATTTGCAAAAATTCAGCTGCTTAAAAAGTGATCAAATATTTTTTTTAGACCGCAAGAGAGCAAACTCTTTTGATACAAAAATCTTCACTGTATGCTAGCATTTTTGAGTCAACACTTTACCTACCATGTGCCCACTCTATCCATGTGAGGCATGTGTTCACTCTATCCATGTGAGGCATGTGTTCACTCTATCCATGTGAGGCATGTGTTCACTCTATCCATGTGAGGCATGTGTTCACTCTATCCATGTGAGGCATGTGTTCACTCTATCCATGTGAGGCATGTGTTCACTCTATCCATGTGAGGCATGTGTTCACTCTATCCATGTGAGGCATGTGTTCACTCTATCCATGTGAGGCATGTGTTCACTCTATCCATGTGAGGCATGCGTTCGCTCTATCCATGTGAGGCATGTGTTCACTCTATCCATGTGAGGCATGTGTTCACTCTATCCATGTGAGGCATGTGTTCACTCTATCCATGTGAGGCATGTGTTCACTCTATCCATGTGAGGTATGTGTTCACTCTATCCATGTGAGGCATGTGCTCACTCTATCCATGTGAGGCATGTGTTCACTCTATCCATGTGAGGCATGTGTTCACTCTATCCATGTGAGGCATGTGTTCACTCTATCCATGTGAGGCATGCGTTCGCTCTATCCATGTGAGGCATGTGTTCACTCTATCCATGTGAGGCATGTGTTCACTCTATCCATGTGAGGCATGTGTTCACTCTATCCATGTGAGGCATGTGTTCACTCTATCCTTTGTCAGTGGACGTTGCCATAGAGTAAGCATATAGTGCTAGCAGGTAGAGTGTCAACTGAAGAAAGTACCTGTATACAGCAAAAATTTTTGTATAAAAAGATTCAGTTTTTCCGAAGATTACATTCCTGAGGTCCAAACAATTATTTGAGCAATTTGTTTTGAAAGCTACATTTTTGCAAATTATTCGTGTGTCTAAATACTGCCGAAATGAAGCCACTTTATAAGTAGTATGAAACAAGTTGGATATCAAAAGGAATGAATATTCGGTAATCGCTAAAAAACATCTTAATTAAGCGGAAATAAAGCTGATGATCAAGGAAATTTCATCATGAACTGCAATAATATGCAAGTTCCTGCAAGTCTTTGAGGAGAAGTTGAGATCTTATTGAGAGCTTCTTGGCTGAGATGTCATATTTTTGATTCAATTTTCAGCGGCATGATTTTATGATTGACAAGACGTCATTTCCCTGAATATTAATGTGGACCCATTTACATCTTTTTAAATTTAACTGTGATCGTTTTGTTTAATTATAATGTTTTGCTCTTTTAGTGGTACAGTGTAAACTGTATGACACTAATTTAGGCACGAAGCCGAAATTTCGTATCAGTTAGCGCCTAGTTAGTGCCTTTCTAGTGCCTCGAAGCACCAGTAGGCGCTACTAGGCACTAATAGGCACGAAACCAAATATTTGTTTATCCAATGAAATCGAAGGAAAAATCAATGGACACGAATTCGGCACTATGAACTTCGTGGCTTGTGTTGCTTAGAATTGATGCCTAAATTTCGTGCTCTAGAGTTTACAGTGTAGGTGTTTGTGATATGATCATGCTTAAGAAAATAATCTTGTTATAATAAGGCTGAGCTTTAAAGCAATGGCAACCCATCGAATTGCTAATTATTTTAACAAACCATATTACCTTTCCAAGGCTGTCATGACATGGAGGATTTGTAAATTGCTTTTATTTCTTCTGTATTGCGATCATAATCAATCAATTTCGTGTACATTTCTCCATAAGTGCAAAAATTTGCATATCTCACATGAGGTACTGGATCTCAACTGAAGTTCATATAATAAAATCGAAATTGTATACACATTAGGGATTTAATGTGCGGCGGTTTTTTCGCGTGCGGCGGTTGTCTGTTTCTGTGCTCTCGCATCTCTGTTTTGTTCCGTGGAATATCTTGGGTTTCTGCAGGCGGTCTTCGTGGAAATTCATATCAATCTCCTCCTAGTGTGCTTCTGAGTGCCAATCCGTCGTCATTTTGGAATTATTTCGGCGTTCTTCTTCCGTATTTTCGGAATCCTTTCTCCCGTGTGATCACTTGCCACTTTTGGCCATTCTGTCGTGTACTGACGGCTTTGTGTCTCTGTGTTTGTGTGCGGTCGATTGCGCGTGGATACGTCATTGATTGGAGGGCACGAAGTTTTCTCGTTTCTTAAATCAAGACTGACCAATTTCTAATAGATCAGCGTGTACTGGCATAGCCAAGGGGTACAAGCCGTAGCTTACATCGCCGACGGATCTGCGTTCGAATCGTACGACGGAAGTTTTGATCTTTTTGCGTTATGTCTAGAAAGGGAGTCAAAGAGTCTGATGACATTCTCAGTATGTCATACTCCCAATTGCGGCAGTGTAGTTGTACAAAATCTCAGCTGGTTGATGCCTTAATCAAATTGAGAAATAAGCCTACTGATTCTAATTCCAAGGCGGAGATTTTTGAAACTGATGAATTTTCTACGTTACTTATTGAAATGAAAAAAAGCTCGACATTCTTATTGCTGATAATCAAGCATTGAAAAAGGAGGTCGAGGTGTTAAAGAAAACAGTTGAAATTCAAGGTGCCGTGATTGAAAAGCATGAACGTGAAATTCGGAAAAATGATATAATTATCAGAGGAGTTGAAGAGTCTCACGATTTGAAAGCTGTTGTGGTTCGTATTGCCAACACCATCAATGTGCCTTTAAACACTGACGAAGACTGTCTCAGTATTCACAGAATTGGTCGACCATCTGGTAACAGAAAACGCCCCATCAGAGTTATTTTCCGAAATAGTTCTAAGAAATGGGAGATTTTGAAAGCCTCCAGAATGCTGAGGAGATCCGAAGAGTTCCCCAATGTTTACGTAAACTGCGATCTGACACCTTTTCAACAACATCAAGAAAGATATTTGAGACAAAGGAGAGATGCTGAAATTGCAAAACCTCAGAATGAAGGAAAATCTGTTCGTATATACAGAGGCGCTGTTTACATCGATAATATCAAGCTTCAGGATGACCAAACTCCTTTTCGGTAATATCTTTTAGCGAGTGTCATAATATACTTTCCAGAAAGTTGTATTTACCATCGTTTCTTTTAGCTAATGTTCGATCGCTTCTACCTAAAATAGATGATGTTCGTGCCATTGCAAGTTCCATTTCCCCTGATGTTTTACTATTTACTGAGACATGGCTTTTTTCTTCCATTTTGGATTCCCTTGTACATGTTCCAGGTTATACGATTGTGCGAAGCGACAGGTCTTCAAGTCATCGTGGGGGAGGAGCTGCAATCTATGTCAACAACAATATATATTTTGACCGTTTTTGTCCTTCAATATCTCATGATGATGTCGATGACGTTTGGGTAATTTTTCCACTGCTGAAAATTATTGTTCTTTGCATTTATGTCATTCCCAATCGAACTGTGTCTGCCAGTAACGATATTGATAATTATATTGTTGATAATTTTGATATTTTATTGTGCAGCAATCCAGATTTTCATATAGTAATTGGAGGGGATTTCAATCGTATTCGCTGCTCATTTTCTGATGATTTGGATGTGGTGAATCTTGTAACGACTGCAACTCGTGGTAATGCCATACTCGATTTATTTTTTGTAAGTGAAGATGTAAATTCACAATATCATATCACTGTTACTGCTCCTGTAGCTTCTTCAGATCATCGTTGCGTTTTAGCTTACCCTGATAATGACACTTACTTGAAAGGATGTATAAAAAGACGTGTTTACGATGTGCGCGAGTCCAATTTGAATATGTTATTGTCAGAAATGAGTAAAATCAATTGGAGAGACTTTTATTATTCAAATGAGTCAAGTGAAAACAAGTGTAATATTTTTCATGAGATGTTGTCAGATTTCGTGCATACCTTCATACCGCATTACACTGTTTTCCTAACTCCGAAGGATAAACCCTGGATTACGCCATTACTAAAGATGTTCATTCAACGGCGGTGGGATGCCTATCGTCGTCGAGACTTTGATGGCTATAATTACTGGAAGTTGAAAGTTCAGACTGAAATTACCAAAGCCAAGAAGAATTGGGCTGATGGAGTAAACCACGGTGGCAAAAACCTGTGGAGAGTGGTCAATCATGTTCGTGGCACAAAATCTATTGATCCTGTCTATCGTCTTTGCACTCAACTGGGAGGCACTCAGAATGCAGTCGAACTGATCAACAATACTTTCAAAGATGTCTACGTTAATGACAGTGGAAATTCTTTGAATTTTTCAAATCTTGAAGACGATGAGTGGTCGGTAGATTTCTCTTGTTTCGATATAGAACAATGGCTTGACAGGGTTAAAGCCACAAAAGCGCCTGGGAGTGATTGCATCCCAACTCAAGTCTACAAAGTCCTAGCACCCGTGATAGCTGGCCCACTATGTCACATTTTTCATCTGTGTATCAGCGAAAGACATGTACCAACCAGATGGAAATACAGTCATGTATCTCCAATCCCCAAACATGGCTGCTTCGATCTAGAGCATATTCGACCGATTTCGTTATTACCCCTGCCCGCAAAGCTCTTAGAATATCTTGTTCTTCAAAGTGGTGTTAAAAATGCTCTTATTCATCATTTCGGCAGTAATCAATTCGGTGGCCGTCCGGGTTCTTCTACTACGGCGGCATTGTTGAAGTTGATGGACGATACAACACGCCTCCTTGATAGGCATGACATTGGGGGAGTTCAAATCGTATCTTACGATTTCAAAAAAGCCTTTGACCAACTCCGACATGACATTGTCATTCAGAGACTGATTGAAATTGACGTACCTTTGGGATTTATTCATCTTATACGTGATTATTTATCAGGTCGTACTCAGGCGGTGAGAATTGGTGATTCAATCAGCAAAAAAGTTGAAGTTCCATCCGGTGTGCCACAGGGTTCTTTATTCGGCCCCTATCTGTACTGTATTGTTGCCGCATCTCTGTCATCGGTCGATTCAAGTTCAACTATCATCAAGTACATTGATGATTTAGCCTACTGTATCCCAGTTTTTCGTAGAGATAATTTGACTAACTTTATCGGTGAGCATTTACACTTGATCCAATGGTCCACATCTAACGGTCTCACTTTGAACAACGCGAAATCTAAGAAATTGTTCATCCAAAGATTTAATGATTGCTTTTCTCCCGTGCATTCTGATGTTGAGGACGTTGATACTCTTCGCATTTTGGGTGTTCAGCTGAATAGCCGCCTCACTTGGAATACTCACATCAACTCAGTGATAAAGGTTGCTAATCAGAGGATGTATGGGATTCACTTACTCAAGCCTCTCATCTTTTCCAATGAATTGACTGTTACCTATTACGCATTAATACGAAGTATTCTCGAATATGCTTCATGCGTTTTTGTTCATTTGCCGTCTTCTCTTGAGTACAAACTGGAACGTTGTCAAAATCGATATCACAAATTGATTTGTTCTTTGCCAAGATACTTTCGAACATCGAATTGTGGTTGCAACCGTTTCCCTGACTTAAAACAACGTCGGCTTGAAGCTGCTTGTAGACTGTTTCATGAAGCGTGTATTGACCAGAAGCATATTTTACACGATCTCATGCCTCAACGTTCTACTCGAACTCATCGCCTCTTACAGCCTTCTGCTAATACTACAAGACGTTTGAATTCCTTTGTTCCATTTTGTTGTGCGACTGCTTTAAATTCAAGAGTTGTGTGATTTTTCTTCTATTTTATTTTTGACTGCGTATATTTTTCCTTAATGCAACGATATACTGTAACTTAAATGATTTTCATTTATTGAATAAATTCTATTCTATTTCTATTTAATAATACTGAGTTGCTACTCTACCTAATATGCTTACTTATGGGCGTTGCCACCAGAGTTGATAGATCTGCTGACACTGACAGTATGCGGATTACAGTGTGTACAGCACGATATGGCGAATCAAGGAGAACACGGTGCTGCGATCGAATTGTTATATTCGAGGCCTCTCGACCTCCGCCGTCGATCATTTTCAAGATATTGTACAGACATTGATTATGGAGATGACACTTGTTCGACACAATTTTTGAATAACAACATACATTAATCAAAACACATATAAACGTGAATCAAACCAGACACTGAACAATGTAGTGAAGAAAAATGTGTGATGGTGTTAAACACACTTCACATACAATTTTCAACTTGTAAACGAGGTCCTTGGATAGAAATCGGCCGTATGAGCAGACCTTTCAGCGGTCTCAAGAGAATTTATTAAGGTCATGAAAGTTGCCAGTCTACTAGACCTGTTGAATGTTACAATACATTTGAAAAGAATGCATTTAATGATTTTCAATGTTCACTGACGTAATGCAGCTGTTCGCCAAAGTCGTAACAATAACTTAGAATCAATTAAAGATGAAAACAAACATTTGAAATTGCGAAACAAAGAAACAGAAAATGAAACAATTTGAAGCTACAGAAGTAGCAATGAACGAAGTAATTGAAAGGAATGGGCGAAAATGAATGTGATGATGCTACTCGTAGAAAACATATTTGCTCTTCAGTGTGCGAGAAGCTACTCACTACACTGGATATCCGATGAGATAAAAATGTACACAGAGTTGGTAAGCAAAGAAATGGGAAAATGCAAGCAGTCCTTAAGAACATCAAATGTCAAAAGTCAAAACGTTTATTTCCAATTTGATACAATGGACACTTGAATTTGGAACACTTGATGATGATATGAGTGATAAAATGATGAAATTGTTAGGAGCAATGAATGAGGTGCCAGATGGCATGTACAACTATACGTGATGTGATAAGGAGACGGATCGAACGAAGAGGCGATAATTCGTTATATGTATCATAAATTTAATGTCATAATTCATCATGCAAGTTAGTCATTGCCTTTGCGAAAATCCCTTTGAGAAGGAACGTTTTCAGTCTTGAATTTCATATTAAGAAATAAGTTTTAATGACACACTGGTTTTTTCTCTAGATTTAATTCTCGTTCGGACAACGATCGCAGTTTATTTATAAATTTTATTAGTAAGTTTCGGAGAGCCGGCCAATATATAATGCAGGAACACATGTACAGTTAGCATGCATTTAATCAGAGCGAAATATGAAGTTATCAAGTAACTCACCTGTAATCGAATTTACAATTTTGAAATACACAAGCATTTTAATTGCAATGATCGGCTCTCCAATGTCTTAGTTGTTTAGTCTTGGTTGTCAGAAAAACGAAACACATACTCAATGAAACCGAAGAATTTGCGAGACATTCCTGACTATGAAAGTGCCTTCACCAAGCCCGACTGACCTCAATGCCAGCAAGTACAGTTCAAAAATGTACAATGACGTAATGCAGCTGTTCGCCAAAGTTGCAACAATAACTTAGAATCAATCAAAGATGAAAACAAACATTTGAAATTGCGAAACAAAGAAACAGAAAATGAAACAATTTGAAGCTGACAACAGTAGCAATGAATGAAGTAATTGAAAGAAATGGGCGGAAATGAATGTGATGATGCTACTCGTAGAAAACATATTTGCTCTCCAGAGTGCGAGAAGCTACATGTACTTACTACACCGGATATCCGATGAGATAAAAAATGTACACAGAGTTGGTAAGCGAAGAAATGGGAAAATGCAAGCAGTCCTTAAGAACATCAAAACGAAACACATACTCAATGAAACCGAGGAATTTGCGAGATATTCCTGACTATGAAAAAGCCTTCACCAAGTCCGACAGACCTCAATGCCAGCAAGTGCAGTTCAAAGAAGGTGAGAGAAGAAATCAAGAGTCGTAGAGGTAAGGGTGACATCACTGTGTTTTTTCATGAAATCCTCTAATTCTCGTAGTTTATGTAGGCTCACTAAAGTAACAAGTGCAATCTGATGTGAATGGAATAATAAATGTATTGAGTCGCATCCTTAGTCGAGAAATGGGAGCATATCTGAATACATGTCATTTCATCCAATATCTTCAGTTCTTTCTCTCGCACCATCTTGTCTCATAGAGAAATACATGCTGCCTGAATAAACCAAAATCTAAAACTGTAAGATGCGCTTCTTCTTTTGTCCAACATTGCCCGTGACTGTGATGAATTTGTACCTTCTTTATAATTTAATGCAGCTTTTCATTTTCTTTACTATGTGATGTGTTCACCGCCCTTGTGAAATAATAAAGAATCATCAGCAGGTCTAGTTATCTTGATTGCTACTAAATGCAGAATGATTCTGTGAAGTACAGAGAAAATCGAAACGTCTGCTTCAATACAGAGTAATATATTTGAGTATTTTCCATAGAACACCAAGAAGTATGTATTTTTGATTTTGATAGACATCACAAAACTTAGGCATCTAGGATTTGCGCAGATTTTACGCCGAGATTCTTTTGTCTAAAGTCTGAAATCTGAAGTAGGCCTATAGGTGCGTCGCAAAATATTTTGCATCAAAGAAAAATAAGTCGAAGGCAGTATAAACCTGCACTTTGATTGGTCCACTCGAGGAAATCAGCTGCGTGGCCGACATTCACTTAATGAGAACAATCATATTGATTGCGACACTTCGAAAATCATTGAACATGAGGCAAATCCATGACAGACGCACGTTCCTTGAAGTGCAACATTCAAAACGTTTTAATTGCTTGAATTGTAGTGAACTGTCTATTCCATCCATTTTTGCTGACTTTTGACTCAACTTGTCAATTCATTCGATATTTTCTATATTCCATTATTTTACCATTCTTTTTGTATTGATCTGAAATTGTCATATCGTAGTGTTGCAAAATGTCATGCACGTTGATATCTGATGGAGTACTTAGATATCTATGACGAGCTTCCATGTCACCACCGTCATTAATCATTAACACATTTTTAACAGATTTCAGCACACGGCGTACTTGATGAGAATAATTCAAATTGATTTTACGAATACTTTTCGGCATGTTTTGTTCAAGAATATCATTGGCAAGAAGATAATATCATATTGAACTTGGTTTGATTAAAAAGTGTTTTAATGAGTATAATGATTGTGTAGCTTAAAAATGTGACAAATTTTTTCGTCATATCGGTCACATTTGGTCACATATGTGACAGATGATGAATCACCATAGATCATGCATATGAGGCGAGTGCTTGGTGAGAATAATTCAAATTGACTTTCCGAATACTTTACGGTGTGTTTTGTTCAATAATATCACTGGTAAGAAAATGGCATCATTTTGAAAACTGTTTTAATCAGGATAATAATTGAGTGACTGAAAAATGTGACACATGCCTTCGTTTAATCTGCTTGATCTCGCTGGGAAGTTGTATCATCGTGTTGTAAGTGAAGTTGTATTATCTTGCCTAGACAGCGTGAAACAAATGAGCTTCATGTTAATGGTCTGCCTGTTTATTACATTGAGAATGACAAACTGGGAGAAATTACATAATGACGTCCTATTCCCAAGTAGAATCTTCAATCGCAATGTCCTGAGAAGTGAGTCTATACAAAATTGAATTAGTGTATTGATGGTTCAATCAAACAATTTTATCGGTAAAAACAGTAATACATAGATGCTGCCACAGCCATCGATTGTTTCATTGGCGTATACATAAGGCGTTTATTACTTCAGCTTATTTATTTGTTTTTGAACATCAGGTAGCGGTTGGCATTGAGCAACACACAGTGATCAAGATACTCTGAATTAGGCATTGATGATTAATTTAAAAGTAAATGGTTAGTAGAATATGTATCTAATGATGTGCAAATATTTGTTGTTATTTCCACAAGTTCCTCAATTGAAAGAATGGTCTTTTCTTCCCACCACGAAGTGAAATCATTTAAACTATAATTTATAACTCAATTTGATTTAGAGGCAGCACTTCTTCTCTCCAAAACCTAAACAATTAGTGGTTTTAATTATCAGAATATTTGGAAGAAGCGATAATCATGAACGGTCGGGCACCTATTAGTCACATAAAGTCAAATATCAGCCGTGTTGAATGTGACCGATTTGGTCACATATCTGCCGAGCTGAATGTGACCGATTTGGGCACATTTGGTCACATAAAGGCAGTGGAAAACGTTACATGTGCTGGGCACGTAATCGGTCACATATTGGACACAGTTACTATCCATTCAAAATTGCCCAGTTCACGAAAACAGACCAATGGTGATGAAATGACAATATAACCTGCAGTTTCCTCCCGGATCATCTATTATGAAGAACAATCAACAAAGAAGCAAAAGGGAAGCTCAAAATCAAACTTAAAACTCTAAATTCAGAATCGCTGCAATGGAAATTTAACAAATCAGCCAGTTAAAGAACCAAAAAAGTCTGTTGAAAATAAGTGCCCTTGCGGCCATCGCTTGGCGTTTTCTGTATATTTCAGAATAAACATTTATGACTCATGACTTATGAAATACTAACGGCAAAATAAATGACAAGCGTTGACATTTATGACGATGGAGAAATCAATTTCGATAGGCCTTGATTTGACCCCCTCAATTTGGACCCACTTGTTTTGCTTCAGCTAGTACCGGTGCTTTGTGATTTCTATTTTGTCATGCTATATACATAAGAAATATTTGTGGTGCATTCACTTTCTGGTAATTGCACTCGTCTCCGCCCCGTTTTCAACAGAAATGTCTGTTTCCCGCGCAATTTCCCATCGTGAGTGAACAGCAAACCATACGAAGCAAAATGCAAACGTGAAATTTGAGTTGATGCGTTTGGTGCTGAACTGTGTGTTAGCCGTATAATTGCTGCCGAACACAACGAAATGGTTTATCTCGCTATTTTTTTAAAAATGTTTTGTAATGCAGAAAAAATGATCAAAATCTCGCTCGATTAACTGCATTGGTCCAAAACAAACAGAATTGAAGGAAAATATGGATAAACATCGGCCGACAAACAGTTGATTATTTCGTTACTGAATTGAATTGTCACATCAACAAAACGTTGACTATTCCTCAATGAGATTAAAAAAATCGGTGATTACAAGAATTAGAGAATTAGTTTTACCCGCATATCTTCTGATAAACGCCGGTCTCCATAGTCCCTGTGTCTGAATGATCGAGTATTTGATATTATTAAATACTTATTATTGCCTTATAAGGAGAATCCAAATATGCTAGAAATGTTGCCTGAAGAAATACTGGCATATCAACCATCAGGTGAGCCCGAAGATGATGTATTGTGTTTTGGACATGCACTATGACTGCAGTTGGTGTGACTCAGATGAAATCAATTGATGATATGTTGTGTCAAATAGATTGGAAGTGTATGAAAAACTATTTTTTCTTTACAGAAAATGTGCGATTATCACAGAATTTACTCCTGATATCCTATAGTTGCCAACATGGCCTAAATACTTAGAAATGTATAATCTAACTTACGTTATGTAAAAAGCTTAACACAAAAAGTAAAACTTGGTGAGTATAAATGTAACTGCTGCGCGAATTAATAATCGCTGGGTCTCCAGCAGACGCCGGGTCAGTTAAACTTTTGAAAACATACACGCCAGGGACTTTTATTAGAACATACACGGCAAGTCACTTCGTAGAATAACTGACGATATGTTGTGCCATGTTACCTCAAAGGTCTATTGAGGCTGCATTTCAACATTATTTGGTTGAATTACAACTTCAACGGTAATTTTTCTGGAACTTTGGCGAATGCTTCTCAAGGCGTCTCTCATTGTCTGTCTGATAGAGGAGTCTAGGAGAACATATAAAAAGAAATTCATCGAGGAATCGGCCGTCTTCAAGCAGTCAGAAAGTTTATACAACGCTGAACAGACTTCTGATTGAGGATATGGACAAAGGTAAATGATAAGCACCGCAGGCAATTCTAGAATTGTAAACACTACACTGATGATAAATAACGTCAGAAAAGTGCGCCGATATTGCAGTTTTTGTGCCGGTGCTTGATCAAGATTTGCGACCTGTTTCTTCATTTTCAAGTAAAGGACTGTAATGACACTTGATATAGTTACCAGTAATATTGGAATGATTTCACTTAGAGTAGTTGAAATCATGTAGAATAAACCAAATTCATTAATCAAACCAATCTTCAACGGATAGCGACTTTGCAATTCGTCATAACATCTGTCAATTACAAACATGAAATATACAGGAGTATACATCAAACCACTCAATGCTATAATGATGAAGTTTATCTTAATTACCACCTTACTTTTCATGCACCCTTGACCTGCTCTGCTTGTATTAGGAAGCAAAATGACCACCAATCGTTGCAATGAAATAAATGCAACACACCAATTTCTTGAGGTAAGGAACCAGATAAGTGCATGAAGTATCGCACAACAAATGTAACTGGCAATTAATAACTCAGTTTCATTCTTGTACACGAAATAATGGAGCAAGCTATTCACAAATACGGACAACATGAGAATAATTTCATTAGCTGACAAAAACAGGATTTGGAGTTGGTATACTTTTCGAACTGCTGTATTACCGATTTCCAATTTATGAACAAAATATAGCGACAATGTGTTGAGGACGATTCCTGCGACCACAAAGGTAGTCATGTACCATGAAGAATCCACCGTTGAATAAGTAAAAGTGGAGTTGTTACAGCTCCGGTTATACATGTTGCAAGATTGCTTCTGCAGTGGTGTTACAACGAATATATTCCCTGACTTTTGCTATTTGTTACGTTATTATTATTGTTGTTGTTGTTAATTACGTTATCATTTGACGACAAAAGACGCAATCAAAAAAAATCAGTGTAGCGTATGAAGAAGACTGGATGATTAGACAATCACGGCCTTTGATCTGTTGAAAAAAAAGAGCAGCTTGAAATGATTGTTAAAATTTCCAGAACTCATCATGTTTTTGCTTCTGAAACATTTCATTAAAATCTTTGTTACTAGGGCTTCGAAAGGATGCTTCAACCATCAATAGACAGAGATTAATGAGGAACATAAGATCTTCAAAATGACGTAATTCTGCGCAAAATGTCTTGCCTGACTGATTGTGATTCTGCGATTTTTCAATCTACAAAGAAATCTCATCTCATTAGTTACTTTCTGATGCATTCATCTCACCATACACGGAGTGTGAGCTTGCAAGCTGGAAATTTAAGAATAATTCCCAGCTTTGATGACACAAGCCCGCATTTCAAATGATGTGCAACACTGCAAATAATGCACAAATCTTATGGTTGTAGCAAGGATTGCAAATACCCGGGTTTTTGCAAGCACCCGGATCCCGGTTCCGGATCCCAGACCCAGGAACCCGGGCGGATCCCGGATCCTATCATGAAAAGTAATAAAATTGCATGTATTTCGTTTTCATTATCATGAAATATTGAATAGTCTGGTATCTGAGATTAATTTTAAATTATGCGTTTCATAATACATACTAATGAAGTGATAATGAAATCCTAGGATTTTGCTATCGCCAAATGTAGGTGTCACTATGGTTCTCAGTTGTTATTATACCATTTTTACGAAATATCATTACTAAATATTAATAGATAATTACAAGCATTTAAAACAACGATAGAGCCCGAGGATAGATAAATGTGTACTCTCTCTTGCAACATGATAACTAAAACTGAATTTCTGTATTAATTATCAATATGTGTATATTTACCATGATTGTCAATCAAAAAAAGAGATTAATCCAGAACAATTTCAATTGCGATCAGCACGTATATTCCATTAAAAGAAAAGAAAGACATCAAACTTGCTTTCACTTGTGCTTTCTTAACTAATAAGCCTATATTCTACTATTATAGACTTATTGATAATTACAGATATTGTTCATTGTAAGTATGTAGGAAGGTGGTTGGACCAATACCATGAGTCTGGAGAATCACAATGGATCTTACTTTATGTTATTGACTTTGAAATTCATGGATGTCCATTCATTCCTAAGTGTGGATTAGTAAAGTGGGTGCAGTGGTCACGGTAACATGACCGTTAGAATGAACAAAGCATGAAAACGTTACTTCGTCTTTTCTGTAACCTTAATAGATGATCATTCAATATCGAGCTACAGATATTCCTGGATAAAACATTTCTATTCAGATTTACAGTCGCATTCTTAGCTGCTCACATGCTCTCCCAACTCTGAGTGAGTAACGAGAAAAACTAGTATGAGTTTCCATAACTCTACAACTTCAATCAAGAAATAAGATTTTCCGCAGCATTAATGACCATCAACATTTTATCCTCAACGCTCTTCGCTGGATCCGGCGGATATCACACCGGATCCCGGATCCTTATCTTGACCCGTTGCAATGCCTGGGTTATAGAAAGCAAGTTAGTCCTAAAGAGGACTGATGAGCGTTCCCACAAGCAAAACAGGTAGAGTCAATCTTTCTGAAGACAAAATGAAAGCTATCATAAAAAAATGGTCGACTGAAATTGATCAGTAGATCAGTAGAATGCTTTTTCATCAGTTGGAGCAGTGTTCAAGCTCGCTATATATGTAGTACGTGTCATGACATCACTTAACTGTAAAATATTTCCTGGAACATAATCACACGACATGCTAACAACGCACAGTTTTGTTTTTGGTGATATTACCGGTCTCAACACCTTAGGAACCTTTATAGCATCTTTATCCATCTTTATTACATTCTTTATTAAATCTGTTATTACAATAAGTGAATTTTATTAGAGGCTTATTATGAACATTATTTCGGCTATTATGCATCATACTTCGTTATGATCGTACATTTCCCTACGGCGTTGATGTAATTACATTTTTGATCAGAATAATCTCCAAAACATTGCTGCAATACTTGTGTATTTTATTGGATATTATTCCAAATAAGTAAATAACGCTATTTGGTTTACTCCCGTTCTTCGACGTGATATTGAGAATTCAGTATTCTGTGAATTTTATTATCAAACCGGTAAAGTATCACTGATACATGCGGTGCATTTTCTGTCTACGAGCGTATATATTGTGATAGACTCATTTTATAGCTGGATACAATGCCTATTGTACGTAAACATTTTGTAAATTTGTATACCAAATCAACTAAATAATTGTTATAGCCACATTTAACTTATTAAAGACAGGTCGAGTAACAGTTTAGGCATTTCTTTAAGCCTATTCGTCTATTATGGAAGATAGCAGGTCTGAGGTTACAAGTTACGAAATGAGTTTTCTTGCTCTGAGAAGGTGCAGATCAAGCTATACGACCGGGACATTTGACTGGCATCCACAACGAGGTAAGAGAAATACGAGTATGTTGTCCAATGATTAGGATGCTTGTGAGATGTGTCATATTAGGTTGATTTAAGTATATGATAATTTTACATTAGCTCATGAGAAGTGTGTCAAGTTTGAACAGAGGATGTATCAGAACTGAATTTTTCCTTTAAGGCTAGGCAGAGCGAGCATTTAAAGTTTTGCCATAACTATATCAGTTTGTTATACAAAGGTGATGGCAGCATTTATTCAGATGATGTCAGTAATGCTGATAACTTTGAGAAGTCAAGATCAAGGAGGTCAAATGTGAAGACCGAATGTCCAACTTGATTTTAGTCAGGTAAATGAAAGAATGGCCGGTGTTACACCAGGTGGATACTTGATTTTGCAAGCCACATCAAGTAGCCCAAGCGCATATTTGCAACTTGACGGACAGATTTAGAAGTCCAATGACAGAAAGGGTTAGCAGACTGTAGCGTCCGAGATGAGAAACTGTCTGGTAACATCACAGAATTAGATTCATATGCGCGTGTTTTATATTTAATTCTGTGGGTAACACTAACGGTTGTTGGGTATATTGCCGATTTGAACGCCAGTGACAATCGATGTTAATCGCATTGTTAATCGATTGCCATATAACATGAAGCAGAAGTGGGTTTATGAAGCTGATAGACTTCGTGAGTGTGGAGCAATTAGTCCGGCAGCCAGAACGAGTTTATGCAGGGAACGAGACCGAAAGTGAGACTTTCACAGAATGATGTACACCCTATGCCTACCACGAATCGGCACGTCTGCCGAGTTCTAGTGAGCTCCTCTTCTTGTCAGACAGGATCAAAGAAAAACACATGCTAATCCAATGGGACGCATATTGCATTTTTTGGCTAAAATGAAATTTTACATGGTTTCTCTGATTAAACAAAAAGAACCAACCAGAGTCATAATTTTTGGCATGGAATGTCTTCATGTCATTTCCTTTCATGTTCATGCACCCGTGTCTATAAAGCTAAACACATTTAGATTTGGCGAGCCTCTTAATGTCGGCAAAAGCAAACATTTTGAGCAACTTTATCCACATTGAACCACATTCTCATATACATTGCCGATCAGAAGCATGATAATAGCACATGCACATAAAAAATCAAACATCAAATAACCTGAAAACATTCCATGCCAAAAATTATGACTCTAGACTTAATACTATTCAGTTGATAAGCGAAAACATAGAAAATTTCATTATAACCAAAAACTGCAATATGCGTCCCATTGGATTTACATGTGTTTTTCATGGATCCTGTCTGACAAGAAGAGGAACTCATTAGGACTCGGCAGACGCAGTAGACATATTCGTAGTAGACATAGAGTGTACATCATTCTGTGAAAGTCTCACTTTCGGCCTCGTTTCCTGCAGAAACTCGCTCTGGCTGCCGGACTAAATCCCAAACTTTGATGAATTGACAAAATTCATTGAAAGACAGGCAAGTAACTTGAATGATACAGTTTATGGGCCACTACTAGATAACAAGCAGAAGCCAGCAAAGACTTTTACCGGCTCTGTTGATATGGTTACTGGCAGTTGAGCTGATGTCAAGTCTAGTGTTGAGAATTCCAAAAATCGAGCTATGTATAGACCTACTCATTTATCCACTGAGAGCGCATCCAACACGGCGAAGCCGGATGTTTGCTATTATTGGAACGGCAACCATAGAAAAAATAACTGCCAGAAGCTGAAGCTTTAAGAGTACGAATGAAATTTGTTACTGAAAAATCTCTGTTCTTCAATTGCTTAGGGAAGAGTCGCACTTCCAAGAATTGTTTGAAGTCTGAGATTTGCCAATTTCCTGATTGTGCAGATAGGCGCCAACACCTACTTTGTTGTACCACGCTGAAAAATCCTCAGAGGATAATCAGCTAGAGAATAATTCAGGCTCGATATCGGCGGAGGTAGAATTACAGGAGAAAGATAAGGGAATTTTTTTCAGGTTCTCTTAATGAAAGTCGCAGGCCAAGATACTGGCTGGATTGAGACATATGCGTTATTAGATAATGGTTGGTTTTATTTATGATGTTAAGTTCACAAATTGTCGTAACAAAAAAGTAACAAATCTATTAGTGGAAGTGCTAAGAATTTTGCTAACTTCAGTCTATGTTCTACTAAAGTAAACAATTGCTTAGCAATATTTGTTAGCGTCTTGTTAACAGGAACATACCATAAGAATACAAACGATGTGATTAAGCGAGCTGGACCAATAAGAATTTATTTCGTCGTGCACTAGTTTTGAGGCCATAAATCTTGATATCGCGGGGCTTTTGTTTAAAAATAAGCAATATGACAGACAAGCGAGATATGAAAGATACGATAAGCAGTAAAGATCGCTTTGACGCACGGAACAATCAATCAGAACATTCGAAATATGCATCGAAAATATAAATATTTCTTTAAGTTCAAACGCAATAAATAAGAGGATGAATTCTACAAAAGTCTGTATTTTAATGAAGTGCATCATGACTGATGCAGCATAGCGAACCACGTTAACAATATGCGGCGAAACTATCGTAAGACTTTACAAGACCTCGGCAGACAAGCGGGGAACAACGACGAAATGCCTGCCATTAACGGCTCAGAGGAATTGTTTTCTGTCATCGAAGACTACGAAACAAATTTCAATCCTCGTGGTTCTCATGTTGCGCCTGAGTTGGTTATAGAACCCGGACACTCCGAGTCTTTCCCTGTGTCTTTGATAGGTGTGAATCAAGTAGTTGAGTGTCGGAAGGAAAATGATGGAAAAAAGATGGAGAAAGTGAAATTAATGCTGGAGCTACAACGAGAAAAGATGAACACGAAAGAGAACATAAGAAATAGAAACACCCGTAGACTAATAGCAACGCGTTGATGTAGGCTACTCAAAATTCATACAGCAATCTCGTCCGCTATCGCGAACTCACTATACTGTCACCTTCGGTTTTGGTATTCAAGACTGAAGAAACTGGATGGGACATTTTATGCGCTATCGACTATGACATGTGCCAGAGCAGCCATACGGCGATACGTATCAGAACAATCAAAAGTCAACATGATGGTCAACAAATGTTACCCTGAAATCAGCAATTGCTCTTGGTTTGAAAGAAAAGTCCAAAAATTCCAAGAATGACATGTAATTTAAATTAGTAAACATTATATTCTATTATAAATGGCTGCTGGGATGATTTTCATCATCGTTTGAGAATGTATAAGGCTCTCAAGGACGATGATTTGAAAAAACTTCAAGCATATTTTACTCGAAGCAATCCCATTCGACTGCAGTATGAGTGTTTTTCCTGATAATTTACCACTTCAGATTTTGAGGAAGAGAGTGTCTACGCAGCATAGAGAAAAATGATCTTGGATTTCGCACTGATAGCAATGTAAAGGACATTCAGAAAGGTGAGAAGAATTTTAAATGATCCCTCAGTAGAAAACATTAACAAGCTGATAAGAAATGTACCATATTCCATTCAAGATAATGCAACTTGTCCAGTGAGTGTGATCAAGTATTATTCATCCAAAATCCCCTTTGTGTATCTGCGCTGTTCCCAAAGCCGAAGACAGGTACAATGAAAAACAGGTTCTCGGAAAATATGCTCTTAATGGTATGATTGGAAAAATCTATGTATCTGCGGGTTTGAATTATGGTCATTTAATGTCCAGAAATATCATGGGCATATACTAAATGAAGAATTTAAATAAAGGACTATAGAACAGACATGAAAATTGAAAACAATATCAGCCTTAAAATAACCGAGGGCGTTGATAGACACCACCTCGCTAGCTGAAGAAAGATATTGCTTGCTGGACATCGAAATTGTTGACTTTGTTATTTTTGATATTCTGCTTATGATATACGATGCGCTGTTTAACTATGTTGCGATGTTATTGGTCATCAGGCGAACAACGTTGCTATACTTAGCGTCCACTCACACCGGACGCGGCGCGTCTCACACGTCCAGAATTTTCGTCCAGAACATTAACAAACCTATGGGACTGTTCCCACATAGACGCGCGCTACGACGCATCCAAGTAATTAAAGAAAAAAGTTCTGAAATGGCACACGGCTTGCTTACGAGATAGGAAAACCCAACCCGCGCCGAGCCACCCCGCGGCTTGCTCTACTCCCGCACTGCAACCTGACACTACAGGTTGACAGATGTTCGTGCATAGAAATGACTGACTTTCGACATAGCTATCCGACAATTCTGACCTTCTGTGAGGGCAATTTGACCAAATGAACAACAAAATCCCTTATCAATGCATTTGCATATTTTGTCAACCATGAAATCGAATTCATGACTGCATTTGGAAATGAATGGCATCTTGTTTAACGAAAAATGAACATCGGAAAAGAAGATGAGAAAGTTGTTATTGTTCCCAACTTATCTGATAATGATAATCTTCAATAGAGTGATACTCCCGATTACTATAGAATCGACGATGTAAGTTAATAAAGGAAGTTTTGTGAGCCAAGTTATGGCAAAGTCAAATTGACTTTGAATTGACGGATTGAGTCCGTACGTCAATTCTATTTCATGATGTGTCACCTGTGCCTTGTCACCCTATGAATGAAAATGTGTAAATTATATGTGTGTCCTTAAAAACCTTATTATTTGCAAATGCGAAATATCAAATGATTCGTTTTTGTAAATTATGTAGTTTATAGCAATCATCATTTTCCAAACGATTAATTTGCAATGTCAATCACTGAAAAGTATGCATTACTTCATTTTGCAATAGGAAAAATAACTTTAGCAATGTCGGTCTCTTTCATCTGTCTTTAATTGTTCGCCACTCTTCCAACCATTACAATGAAGTCATCAAAACGATATTTATCGTTTATTTGATGCAGATCGTAGAATTCCTAACCAATTTAATTGAAACACACTTCATTTAAAAGGAAATTTCACGAAGAAGATGATGGTGGTGTCTCTTTTGCAATCATTAACAAGTTGCTCTCCTCAAAAATGCTCGTTTGTATCGCTGTGCATGATAAAAGCCAATTAGTCTATACGCTGAACCTTAGACCGAGAATTATCCTACAAATTTACTGACAAAATGAACCGACGATTGTCACCTCCAATATCCTGCGATATCCGACGAATTTGTAGGTTCTCCACCGGCATCGAAACAAATGCTTTGTATGCAAATTAGCTAAACAAAAAATGTTGAACATTCATTGATTTTTTCGATTAGTGATTGCTTGACTTTTGGGCAATCTGTATTATTGTGTGGCAAAACCATGATCTACATTGACATAATTTAACTAATTGCCTAAATTTTTGATAAAATTTAAGCTATAATTCATTGTTATTCATCTTGTCACTTTTTGTCAGATATTGTAGGTGTTCAGTGGCAATCATCCTACAAGAGCTGACAATGACCGACAAAATTGATTTTGTATGATCAATGTCTGTCAATTGTCAGTCAGCGGTTTACAGTGATTGTGTTGATAGCTTGATAAATGATTGCTGTGAAATATCTGATTCGATATTTCCCCTATTATACGACAACCACAACTTGCAGACTTTGATACTCAAGAGAATAATTTCCGTAGATTCGGATTTACCTAGCGAAAATTAACAAGACGGAATGCCTTTTTATCACCATATAATACTGACCTCAGTAATATTCTCAGATTGACCCTAAACTGTAAAGGTTGGTCCACCAAAACTCATCGGATATTGCTCTAAAATAGACTGCCCTAGCAACATTTTCAAATATTCATCAGCGAACTATTCTCGGCGGATGAAACTTGCAGATCTAAGAACCTGATTGCATCACACATTGTTCACGCTCGTAAATCTAATGCAAAATGTATAAATTTGCATTTCCTCGAAAATTTGTCGTTTAGATATCAATTTCGAGTCTACTCATAATGCTTGAAATGTTACATTTGATTATGAAATCTGAGTACGTAATTTAACTATCTCGGGAAAATGTCATATAATCGTGTCTTGTTTGGGCTCATTCGAATGCATGTAACACAAGTAATGTGAATGAATATGCTAATTACTTAGCCTTAAGAAGTGTCCATCATGATATGGCATCTATAGTTGCATATTTTGTTATTGTGTGACATCCTCCTCTCTCGCCCCTCGCCACGCGACTCGGTGAGACCAGGCCGCGCCGCGTCCGGTGTGAATGGACCTTTACACATAATAACAAAGTCACACCATGTGATTATTCCTTTTTCAAATTCTGGATGCAGCATTACCGGCTACTGGTGCTTCAATAGCCTTGAAGTTGCTACCAGACTGAATGAGGACCTCTTTCTTGGGTACTACGCGGATAAATATTTTGAAAACACCGGAGTTAAAACGGATGGATGCCAATAACTAAATGTGCTACCAGCATGAAGTTAAAAAATCGAACTTAATACTAGCAGATGGTTAGCTTGTAAAACTTTTTCGACATTATTGGGGTGAACACAAGTAGCCTACTATCGTCGCCATCTGTAATATTGAAGCAAAGAAGACAAAAAGTGAGGTAGAAAAATTCTTTTGTTGGATTCGGTTGAATTATGTCTAGAGATGCATCACAAAAATGTTTGGCACCAGAAATTTCACCAATATTTCAACAATTGATTAAATCGTCGCTATGTTGACCAAGGGGCGTATGACAAAATGGTTTTGAGATAATCGGCTTTAAAGTTTTGGGTAATTTCGTTGTACATTATCCAAACCATTATTCATCCTTTTGTCTTGATTTTTAGTATATAAGTAATTTCGGGTATTTCAAATCGATTGATCTACTTTATTTTTGCATGCGAAATCACTATTTGCATCTTGTAAAAATCTCGAATTTAATAAGCATTTTTCTTTGCAGAACTTACAAGACCTCATAAATCCAAGTACAATTAGAACATTGAAGTTCGACTTTCAATACGGATTGTTTCATGTGAAATTGGACGAAAAAGTTTGCTTAAACCACCTGGTCGAAGCGTGCTCACCTTCATTGCAAGTGATTAATCAAGTCTGTAACGTATTTCGAGTATGTTCAATGTGACGTAAATGCAGGAAGGAATAAGAGTTTCCCGCTGAATATGACTGCTCATTTTCAATTAAGTTGATGACCATATAAATAACATGACGACGCGATGCCTCATTCTGTTCATTAGGTTCGGTTTGGAAGAACATCATGAGACTGTCTTCAATCAAGCGGCCACCCTCCGCACTCGACATTACAATAAATCCCTAATAAGCTGGTGCATCTTATGAAACTGCGAAGGGTACCAGTGACTCTTGTCTTCAAGCAAGTAGCTACCCTGCGTATCCGACACAAAGCCTTATCTACTGTTGCATCTTCTGGGACTACGGACGGTGCCCGTGGCTTAGTCATGAATCATCCAGCTACCCTACGTACTCGACGCTAAACCTAATAGGCTACATGATGCATTTCTTGGAATAAGTTCACAGTTCTTGGTTGGAATTGCAGTTCTTAGTTCTTCGCGTGTCTGCCAATGAAGATCAAATGACTCAATCAAACAAACAAAAACGAGAAGCTTATGCCTGTAGGCTTTGTAAACCAAATAGTTCTGGGGCTGAGGTGGATCTTGTGTGCAAAAATAAGTTCCCGCATTTTGACAGAGAACCGCTAGGATGTTGAAAAACGGTGGTAGACATTCCATACTGAGGACCCTGAAAATCAAGATGGTGTCCGAGATGGTCGCCATGTCATTGTTGTCATAACAGCAGAGTATAGAAGTCAAAATGCATCACACTCAGACAGATCGTGAGTTATTTAAATCTAGCTGATTTTCAATATGAAAATTTTCATGAGACATACAAGTTCAAATTATGGAGTGTTACAAAAATGAAACACAGTGCGATTCTGCATATTGCTGCGAAAGCACAACATTCATAAATTTTATCATATTTAAATAAAACTATTGTTTCAATATTTCGCGCTATGTAGATTTTGTTTGTGTTTATTTTGTTCAAATGACCTATAATTTTAACTTCAGGCATGCCTGCTATAGAGCTCTGTACGAAAATATATGAATTGAATAAAAATCCGAAAATATTTATCTAAAATATTTCACATTTACAAAGCATGGAACAATTCAACGCATACGGTCGACCTATGAACTGTCAGAATAATTGAAATCATCACAGGTTAAGAGATCAAAGGGCAGTGAATAGTAAATTTTGAGGATATTTGTGTTAATTTGGTGCCTAATTCCTATGTTGCAAGAATGAAGTTTAGGACTAAGCCGCTGAGGTGCGTTTTCATGACGAAAGGACCTTCAGAATGGCTGTTTTCAGTGACTGGCAATGGTTAGGTACCGGTACCTTATCAGTATAAAGACTCACGATTATTCTGATTTTTATTTTTTTCAAAATCATTTATAATAAAATGTTTTACAATCATTTGGCTTTGGGCAGGAATCTGCAAGTACTGTATGCATCACTGTATCAATTCTTCTTTATATCTAACTACACGGATCGGTGTATTAATGAGCAGCTGAATTGATCATCAGCAAACAATTTAGTCCTATCAGCTTAACAAAAACGAAAGGTCGGAATTTTCATGGATGAAACGCAACGGCTATCTGCAAATGAAATCATTGCATATTTTAGGTTCAAGTCTGTAGAAAGGCTAATCGAGGCTATTTGCAGGAGAACTGGCATTGTGCAATCTCTGATGATCATGCACTTCGATGACTGATCATTAGATCATCCCGAGCTGTCCTAGATAGCATTTTAAAGAAGTTCACAGAAAGGGTGGTATACGCTAGGTTTCATGAGTTATGTAACTTGTTTAGGCCATTGAAAAAGATCCTTGAATATCTGCTTAGTCGTCTCTTTTAACCCTTTTGCATTGTGGTAAAATGAATAATTAAACTGCGTCAGGCATCATCCTGCCTTGAACTTTTTAAATAGTCCATAATCAATCATTGGATAATCTCCACTTGCGTCACCAGATACATCATGTGAACGATGAAGCAATAACCAGCTAACACACAGTTTACAATGACGCCTGTTTTCAAATCATCACTTAAAGCATTTTGGGAATATCTGTATTTCAACATACATGTAGGCCTAAGACAAAATTACCGCATGCTTATTTTGCTTAAGTGGGATAATAAATGTTTCTTGCAGTTTATCAATTGAACATCTGTGTTTTCAAAGGAAAAATAGTAGTAATAAATTCTAGTTTCTAAAACTGTCTATGTCCTTTAGAAGGGACTTTGTCGAATTGAGATATTTTATGTTTCTGCAAGCTATGCTGATTTAATGCCATTATCTGAAAACATGGCCATTTTCAAAATGACCTGAATTTTTGACAGTAAACTATTCCGCTTATGTGAATACATGCGTAATTTATCTGCATACACAAGTATTACATAATACATACATATTTATTTATACTTAAATAAAAACTATTTGCGAATATGAACGTGAAATGCATCTATCTGCATGTACATAGAAACTGATGAATTGTAAAGAAACTTGGAACTCATGTTGCAATCTAGCCTCAAAGATACAGGGTCATTCATTTTAGTACTTTTCCCACATAGTTTTCTTTTTTCCATAAGATTTCATTTTTGTTTTGCATATGCCGTTTCACAATCATTTAATCAAAAAAGTCATCATCATCAGCCTTTCGTGCCACTGCAGGCAGATGGCCTTCACTCACTCCTCCAGCTTCTTCGATCTTGCGCTTTCTGAATCCAGTTGATTCCGCTCTTTTCCTCTATATCGTCTCTCCAACTTATCATTGGCCTTGGTCTTTCTAGTGGCGTCCATTCTGTTACTTTCTTGGCCCATTTGTTGTTGTTCATTCTGGCTAGGTGTCCTGCCGAGTGTCCCTTCATCGTTCTGATTTTACTCGTTATGTCAATGATTCTCGTCCTTTCTCTGATGCCCTCGTTCCGTATTTTGTCCTTCTTCGTGATGTTTGAACATTGCTCTTTCCATGCTTCTTTATGCCACAGCCAGTTTCCATTCTTGTCGTTTTGCTAGTGTCCACGCATCTGCACCAGACGTCATTGATGGCAGTATGACCGTATCAAACAACCTTCGTTTCAGACATATTGGGATGTTCCTGTGTTTGAGTAGTTTGTTGTATTGTCCGAACCTTCTCCAACCAGTATCTATTCTATGATCTATTTCTCTGCCAATTTCGTTATTTGCTGTTAGCCATCTTCCAAGGTATTGGTGTTCATTTACTTCTTCTAGTATTTCTCCATCAATTTGAATTCCTTGTCGCGTTGTTCGCTTTGTTATTTCATTGCACATAACTTTTGATTTCTTCTTGTTCATTTTCATACCATCTTTCCTTCTTCGCTTCATGATGTTATGATTCTCTGAAGGTCTTCTTCTGTATTCGCTAATAGTATTGTGTCATTCGCAAATCTGAGATTGTCTAGTCTTTCTCCGTTTATGGCGATTCCTTCTCTGATGTCTACTCTTCGAAATATTTCTTCTAATGCTGCTGTGAAGAGAATTGGTGATAAAGTATCACCCTGACGCACTCCCTTCATGATTTTCACCTTTTGGTTCACCAAAAAGTCAACTCTATAAAAAACAATTTTCTGACAGGTGTCCTATCTTTTAGGTGGCACTGTATGCGCTGTCTGATTTTTTGGTCCATTGCAAATGATGAAATACTTACTCATTATGCTTGCCGATATTTGTGGTGATATGCATCGTACATGCACATATTAACTATTGTGTAAACTTATTATGGTGCAGAAATCCGCAAACGTGAAAAAATCTGATTGGAATTCGGTGCTCTCAATTTTTCTCAATGCTGTCAAACTTGAATCCAATCTTTTCTTGGCACATTCATAGATTGAAATTCATTTATAAATTTTCTTGTGGCTGTGGATGCAGTTGCGTGGGCCGCACTCAACGTGCTTTGTCTGTCATGTCCGAGCATCTACCTGCATAGATATGCTCTTGTGGTTTTTGTCCTCGCTCAAAGTCTTTGCCAGATAGCGCAGTTACCAGGCATGCTATGTCCTGCAACCTCTTTGATAAGTCTGCTCCTGCAGTCAGTCACTTTTCTGTTCTGGCTCATTCTGATTCTGTTTTTCTTCTGTGGGTTTGGCACTACTGATAAAAGTGTACAAACCTACCTTGCACATCCAAAAACAATTCATTTTTCTCTTGCTTTACCATGGTAGAGATCTACTTTAGTTCCATCCGTCATCCGTCTTTTTGACTTGTTGTCACTTCACTGTGTCAGTGTCGATTGCATTACTGTATTCACAGAGATAAATTACTTTGTCTGAGTGTTTGGGTCTAGAGATGACTTTCCTCAATACCGATGGTCACAACCATAACTATAGTCTCGAAGGGCAAGAAGATGAATCTTCCATTGAACGCAATACAAATTCAAGCCTGAATTCTGACGAAACAGAATGTTGGCACCACATTAAACGTGCGCAGTCAGTAAATGTAGACAATGAAGAATCGATTGGTGTGAATAATATTTCCATTTGACGAATTTATCCGTAAGAAAAAAAAGTTTAAAGAAATGTACTTTGAAAATTTAAAGAGTTAAAGAAATGTACTTTCACTTGACAGGCCTGTCTGCAATCTGACGGTCGAAGGTTTTCTGATACGAGATGCTTCTGCAATCGCACAAGCCAAAGAGAATATCTATATCAATTTCTATCGCTTGCTACCATTGCAAGCAATGGCTGGGATACAGTGGCGGGAGCAGTTAATCGATTCCGCACGATTCTTGAATGACTAGGAATCGCGCGATTTTTTTGCAAAAAAAAGTTTCACTTCACTCTTTCATCGTTTGAGATAATTCCAATGCACGGGTGAGATATTGCATAGCTACACCATTTATACGAATCATAGGCCTACATGTTGTCACGAAGGTCAAACACAGACTGTTCTTGATTTTATGTCTCCGTATTGAAATCATATAAATACATCGATAACAAAGCGTATTGATGCCTGATTTACATTTAACATGCACAGTATGAACACAACCCGGTGCAATTGTAGTCTACTTGCAGATTCGCTTATTATGAAGATTGCAGAGTTCCAGTTCGCCGAGAATAGAATGATGTTCTCAGACTTGAACTACGAGCACAAAAATTCTATGGCAGCAGTAGACGCTGCGCTTTTCTCCCTACTGGGGCTCGTCAGTTCGGCTCGGGAAAGATCAAAGTAGCTTAAAGTATCTGGAATGGTTGAGCAAGGGACTGCACAACGGGCTGCTCTGTTTTTACCTGTCCTGACTATGCCGTGCGGCTGATAGTCATAAAGATTATAGAGTGCCAATTGTAGATATTTTAAGCTAGTCGGAGCCATTCCAAGCCGTCCTGACGAACCCTTGTAAGGTGAAACGCAGTATACAAGCCTGTCATATAACGTTTGTGCTTGAAATGGTTCAAGCCCGAGGACATCTCCCCACTAGATTTGCTAATGTTTTGCAAATGTTATAAGTCAAGTAGTTCGATTTGATTGATGCATAATTATGCTTATTTCAGAGCTGATAGAAGAAAGCGCAAATACCTACACCACTGCAGCTATATTCGATAAAATGTAATTGATAAAGACCAAAAGAACCAAAACTGGGAAGTAAAAATATTAATAAAATACTAGTACTTCATCGTACATGTACAAGAAATATGTAGTACTTGCAGTACTTCTATGATGGCAGATTTGCAGTAGAATCTTATAAACAGATTATCAAGACTTTTCATGTCTTGCTTGCGACTTTTTACGTGTTCTGATTTATTATGCTGTTTTCCCAAACATTTACAAATAGAGTATCGCATTGATTAATATGGTAGTCATAAATTCAGTCTAAGTAGACTAGGCCTATGTGTGTCACCCGCTCTCAATTTTGATGGAAATAATCAAATCTTTATTAGAAACTTGTCTAGAAATGAGATATACTGTCAGCTAGATTAACTGTAACCTTAGAGTCACTGAATCTCAAAATATTCAGAATCGCGTGATTTTTGATTAATCATGCGCTGAGTCGCACGATTCGGAATCGCGCGAAAATCGAATCTTGACCGCCACTGCTGTGATAAGATTATGTCGGCTCCAGACTAATCCACACGCAAATGAATCTACCTCTATGACTGCATAACTCACAGCAAGGTTGGATCTTGGGTCTTGGGTGATCTTGGGGGTACCCAAGAAACTTGGGGTGCCGAACCAAGATCTTGGGTGACACCCAAGATTTAAAACCCAAGATTAAAAAATATATAGTGCAAAAAATGCAAGTGTAATACATACCTGTAGGCCTATGTAGAATTTACCCGGAAAATCAAAAAAGTCGTAGTCCTTGAATCAGTATGTTAGCACCTGCAACCAAATCAAAGAATCTAACATTTTGAGTACTTTACAATATTTGGCCTAAATGTGTATTTGTCTACACTTGATTATTGTAGTCGTTTTGAGTCAAAATTATATCTACACATGGTAATCAAACATATGCCTATGTTTTACAACATCTAATAATAGTTAGCCTAATTATCATTTTTGTATAGGTTATCGTTATTATATTTATAAAACCGTTAATATTATTTAGGCCTACACTATACTTCATTTATGCTGCATATGTGAAACTAAGAAATGCTAAAGGCTTAATACAATGTTAAGCTTTTTATCATTTGCTTTTATTAGCATAAACATTTAAAGCCTTGTAAAATCGGTCAAGTTCTGACAGAAAACTATAATAACACATTAATGAAGTACAGATATACCGTAAGCTTATGTATATAGGCTAACCCAAAGTAAGTAGGGCTAACCCGTGATTAATTTATTGGTTTCCTTTTTATGAATTTCATATTATCACCACAAGTCCGTGTAGCCTATTTTCTAGATATATTTTTCATTCTTCATTTATATGCACTTACCATCATTATATCATATTTTCAGGTCTTTTTATGAATAAACACATTGAACTGTTTAAAGAATGAATTGATATTTGTATTAATTTGAATATATTAAAATAATGAGCTTATAAATGTAGGCCTATATACTATGTATAGAAGGAGGTGTACTAAGAAGATCATGATTACAAAACACGAATTTATTATATCATCTGACACTTCACTGCAATCGCTAAAACAAGAATTTTACGAGTTCCATATAAAAATATCAACGTATTCTACAAAAGAATCTTTCGAGTTATGTACAATCATCACTCCACGTACTGTATACTTTTGTTTGATACCATGTTTAATAACCAAATATATTCGAAATAAGATAAGCCTGTAGAATTATCAGATATTTGGCTATCAACATTAAATCAAAGCTGAATATCGGCCGAATATTGTAAGCCAATGACGAATATCATGCCAAGACGATGGATAAATATGCTAATAGAAAAATATGCTTCGTATCAACAAAATAAATTTCAAAGTCTGTCTTCAAGATTTGCCAGTTGTACATCTTTTACTGAAATCTGGTCAATCTTGGTCTTGGGTCTTGGGGTCTACCCCAAGATTCAATCTTGGTCTTGGGGATTAGACCCAACCTTGCTGACAGTGACCGGCCTGGAGACGAGCCGGCGAAAACGCTCGGGTGCTACTTTCACTTTTTCATTTGTTATATTTTAAATTTTAATGAAGTATGAACTCGAGAATAGAACATTTATCAACGACAGATGTTGTTTCAATTATTTGAACTTTGCGGTGCAAAGCAGGTTGAAGCACATGATCGTGTCGCTTTACTTGAGTTTGATGTTTGCCGCATTGCTAAATTATACAAGTTACAAAATCATATTTATTCGATAGCACTACTGCCTCACATAATGTACCATCAAATAATTTAGCGGCCACAACTTTCTACAGTTCATTTTACTTCTAATGTGCATGTTCTGAAAATTTTATGGGGCATCATTTGCATGTCGAAAATGAATACATTGAGCTTGCTGATATCGAGCATCTACATTTACATATAATTTCTATACAATGAAATCAACTCGGGGTAAAATGCAATTATGTTCCGAATACATTTGAATGCACTCGTACACTCTTATCTCAGTGGAACTGCGTCGCATATGTTCGATTTGACATTGATTTATAGAATGATCAGAAATCTGATAGATTTATGCATCTATAGATGACTTATCTTTGGCTGGGAAAAGGCGCCCACACGAGAGCACCGCTCGCTATAAAATATCGGTCTCTGATCTAGTAGTAGTAGTAGTGTTTATTTCATTTTTGTGAATATAAATCAAACATTTCATGGATACAGTATTTTCGTCATGATGAAGAACATGTGCAAAAAATATAAAGTCAGTTAGCGTTCTTGTAACGTATCATAAAAGGCACGAAGGAGTTGTAACGCATCGAAGTTCTTGAAAAGTCAGCGTAATATTGAGAAATACGAGGAAGTTTCTCGGGGATGAGGTAATGCAGGATATGACTCCGGTCACTAACTATGTGATCAAAAAGACGAGCGCTCAATATGTTACGGCGACGCGTTATGACGTCACTTGAGCATAAACAGCTGCTTTCTTCGATGTTCATTATTCTGTGGGCTCTCTTGTCTATTGAAGCCAAAACACCTGCCAGTGGGTTGCTTATGCCGACGAAACACGGACAGACATATTCCACAGTCGATCTTATAAAGGAGGCATATACTGTATGCAATTCTCTTCAGTCTACGAAGGGATTCAGTCTACGGAGTACGTGAAAACGAGACGCTGCCTTCTTTTTTTATCTCTGTGATATGCGTTCGAAAACCAAGATTTCTATCGATGGTCACTCCGAGGATTTCTTGCGAGGATCTTGCGAATGCAAACGTCGTTGTCATTTTCTAACCACAGACTTGTGTCGATTTAGAATGCACTGCCTGAACTGTTAGTCCGGGAGCCAGCGTGAAGTTGTGCAGGGAACGAGGTAGTACATAAAACTTTCACATAGCATAGTACACCTCTAACCTACTGCAAAACTTCGCGTCTGGCGGATCAGATCATTTGCTTTTAAGAAATAGAGAGGATAACACAATCCTATGTATTTCCAATGGTGAAATTGTGACATTTAAGGTGTTGACTCCATTTTTTCGAGTTTTTGCTCATAAAAGTTACACAAATTGGTATTTTGTTGAACTGGTTATTATAGAAAACATCTACAGATCATGATCTTTCAAATGAGTTATCATTCAGTGACAGAGGATGAAGTAAAGTGTACAAACAGACACTTTTCGTTGGTGTAACTGCAAATTTTAACATAGAAATTTCAGGAAAATTGTTGATATACTTGAACGAAAAGTGTCTGTTTGTACACTTTACTTCATCCTCTGTCACTGAATGATAACTCATTTGAAAGATCATGATCTGTAGATGATTTCTATAATAACCAGTTCAACAAAATACCAATTTGTGTAACTTTTATGACCAAAAATTCGAAAAAATGGAGTCAACACCTTAAATGTCACAATTTCACCATTGGAAATACATAGGATTTTGTTATCCTCTCTATTTCTGAAAAGCAAATGATCTGATCCGCCAGACGCGAAGTTTTGCAGTAGGTTAGAGGTGTACTATGCTATGTGAAAGTTTTATGTACTACCTCGTTCCCTGCACAACTTCACGCTGGCTCCCGGACTATGTCTCTTTCACTTCAAATTTTCAAACGAAACTTACTAAATTGCCATGGAATTGACTGATGATGAAATCAGTACAGAAGGAATAATGATGGTATTCTACAATTCCTCTGTGTCATGACAACCTTGGACAGGCAATTTTTGCTAAAGTAACAAATCGATGGATGACAATCACTTTAATACTCAGCCTTGTTAATAAGAGTATTTTCTCAAGCGCGATCATATCACAAACTACCTGCCATTGAGGGAGCAAAATATTATTATAATCAAAGACAATGATCATCATTATCTTAAAAGATGCAAATGGGTCCACATACTCTATGGTCCACATTGTCATTCAGATTCAAGAAATAAAAGATAAATTTAGGGAATCAAATAATCATGCCAATGAAAATTCAATTATAAACTTGAAACTTCAACCAAGAAGGACAATAAGATCAAAACTTTTCGTGAAGACTTGCATTAGAATGCGTTTCATGAAATTTCCCTGATAATCAATCAACTTGATTTCCGCTTAATTAAGATACCTGTTTGTAAATGTTCATTCCTTTTGGTGTCTAATAAATTTCATACTACTTATATAGTGGTTTCACGTCGCTAGTATATAAACACAGGAACAATTTGTGAAAATTTAGCATCCTAAAAGGTGATCAAATATATTTTTTGGACCACAGGAACGCAATCTCCGCAAAAAACTGAATCTTTTGATATAAGAATTTTCACTGTATGCTGACATTATTTGAGCCAACACTCTACCTATATATCCTTACTCTATGATTCAATGGATATCATTAATATAAATTTCAATTTAATGATATATCTGTTTGGATATGCAAATGATACAAGTGGATACCCACGGATATCAAATCGATATCCAATAGGTGGATAAATTTTGTACTTTCCCGATTTACTGGTTCCCGATTCACAAGAAAGCAAATGCTAATATGCATCTGATACTTCAACAAAAACTCTTCCGCGAAGTTGGAATTGTCATCTTCCACAAGTGTAAAAATAGGCATCTGGAGGGAAATTCAGCTAATAATTAGCGAAGACATGGCAAAGTAATTACAGAGTTGATGCTGTATCCGTGTTTGCCACTGTTGCTCACTGAAAGAGATGCGAAGCCTTATCAAAGAGATTGAACCTTCAAAAGATAGTTTTGAGGCTTTAGTTTATCACGATGAATCTGTAAATTGTCAAGTTCCACATTTCTGTAGAGACACTTAATTACATAGCACATCTATGATTATGCTGACTAAATGATAGGGGATAAGAGGTGTAACGAGGAATATCATTAGGAAGTTATTATAAAAATAGTCTTTCATCCTTGATGAAAGAAAATTAGATAGGATGAATTCACATGTTGTTCACATGTTCCATCTTCAGTCGCATCAGCAGATAAGAGATAATCCATACACATTTTCTGCAAGTCATTGACCACAAATCAAGAAATTGTATTTTGGTCAACTTGTTCCACAAATTCCACTTGTATTTTGCTCAGACTGATTGGTTTGGTTTTGTGAATTGCTGAGTTCTTAATCTAATATATTGTGGTCTCCGTGGTACAGTGTTTAAGTGCTTGGCCTAGCGATCTCTTGGTCCAGAGGTCGAGCCCCGAAGGTGTCATTGGAAGTCGGCAGGAAGGGCATCCGGACTAAAAGTACTACCACGCTCCATAAGTCTGACTATGTCAGCACTTTCCATTTTTTTCATTTTTTCCCGATTTATCCCATCACGGATATCTATTGCAGATTCTTATTAGAAATCGAATAGAAAAGTTTGTGCTCGATGATAATCCTAGCATCGTTCTTAAACAAGCAGTAAGTTATGCCCAGCGCACTTGAGTCTACAATAAATTATCAGATGCAAAATTTTGCAATATCTGTCAAAGACTGGTTGAATGAAATATTGTTAAGAGTAAATTTCACGAGAAAGGTTACAGTCTCGACGAGACACGGTCAATACTTCACTACCATGCATGTCTGCACTCCAGGGATGCGGAGTCCTATCATTTTGATAGAACTCCGACTACGGGGGTTGATAGGACTCCGACTCCGGGTGGCAAGTAAATATAGCCTAGTTTTTGAAAAAAGCTGGTAACCTGCATCATAGACAGTGCTGCCACTCTGATATTTAGAAAATCCCACGCAGGTGAATTTTTTTCACGCAGGCGTATTAAACAGTTACATGTAGCGCTGCATCTACTTACAAGACAAGGTTTATAAGTTCAACTTTTCCTTTCAATTTTGTTTTGACTCATCACAACTACATGTAACCGTATTTGTAGGCTGTGTGGTGGTTATGTTCTGATAAATTTGATCTTAAATTAGTATCTGTGAAACTGCTTCAATTCGACCGGACAAGGACGAAACGTTGTCACCGACATTTTTGCGAAAATGAGACTTTTGTATATTCGGAATGCGTATTGTCGAGCTGTCACGTACCCTAATTTCTGTGTTCAAACCCTTTGAAGCATGAAGGTGAGGAGCGTAAAGGAACAAGAAGCCATAAAGACCATAAAGAACAATAAAATTTTTAATTCTATTTCGACTCTCCTGAAAAATCGTCATATGGTGCTTACAACGTTTCGTCTTGATACGGCCAAATTATGCTTCAACATGCGTTGAGAATATGTTATGGAAGTACATGTACGGTAAGTCTAAAGAGTGCACAATCTATTTTTTTCTGTACTTATTCTCTTGCTTCCTTCAGACGATTAGCTCCGCATTTGAATCTATATCAATCATACATTAGATATTGCAGCTGGGCAATCCAACGAAAAACAAATGCTTTCCATTCATCAATACATGTATTTTAAAAACAACAAATATCGGTAGAGAGTATCTATCAAAAGACTTAACAAACGCAAGACTCGTAAAAACAAAATATAACAACAGAATATATCTATCAAAAGACTATAATAGCAAAAAAACAAACTCAAAGAGCTAGGCAGCTCTAGTGTACAGTCTACTAAAATGCTCATAAATGAAATTATTCGATTAAAAATAAGCTCAAACGAATTATGCTCAGCTCTACTAGTTTCTATAAAAATGTCCAAACTTTCGAATACAAAATACAACAAGAGTACCTACTGATTATACGTACTGACAACGCATGCACATGCTACTACTACACACTGTACAAAATATACTGTATAATTCAACTAAAAAAACTTTGAAGATAACAATATTTGAGAAAATGTAAAAAACCGGGTACTGTTAGTTTTTGGCAAACTGTTCAATTGTTTTCTTTATGATTCTTTCTTTTGATTTTATCTGTTCCGCTGTCAATTTCTTTTCGTCTTTTTCAATCTTCTTGCGTTTCATCTGAATAAGCGACAGTTTCTTTTGATACTCAGCTATCATCAATAAAGCAGATGATTGTTCTTCTTGGAGTTCGCTTTTATTTGATGCTATTTGCTTTTGCTTGTTCAACAATGCCATCTGCTCTTTCGATCTTTCCATTTCTTCCTCCAATTTCCTCTTCCGCGCTGCTTGTTCCGATTTTTTCTTGTCGGCCTCTTTCTCCTGTTTCAGCCTCTTCTGGTATGATGCATGAGCATTGAAGCCCATTTGGACCAAGTCTTCACTCAAAGGAAAATTGTAACAACAGTAGTTAGAAGCCCGCAGATAGCCACTGATAACCAAGCATGAGTTCACTGAGATTTCATTATAAGTTTCGCTTTTTAGTAACTGTATCTGACAGACAACTAAAAGCTCGTTCTACCGCATCATTTCCGTGAGGTATTGACAAAACAGAGGTGGATAATCGTGTGAGAATCGGATAGGCTTGTTGCGAAGTGTTGCAGTCACCGATGGCAGTCGATTTCAGACTCCCGACATGAAGCCAGTGCTGAACTATATCGTTCAGTTCTTCAACTGCGCGTGAAATCCCATATTGACGCCACTCCGTTATCAAGGATGTGACATCTTCACTGCTGTACTTCATTTCTTAGGCAATGGAAACAACTGCTGTTTCATCTTCGGTTTTCCGAAGAGCAGGATCCAGAAAACGAAGTTGCCTCACTCGCTTGTCGGCCAGCGGTAAATAGCCTTGAAGTTTACTGGACAAAGTACAATAAAACTTTCGGACACGGTTGAAAAATTCAGTGCGCACTGATTCACTAACAGAATCCAGTTTCCTTCCGGTGTCTTCACCGATAAATATGGCAGAATCTGGAAGTCGTGAATCTCGATCAAATGAAATTTTCTTCAATCTTTTTGTGTTTTTATCAACAAATTCTTTCTTCAAAAAACATAAAAGAACATTTACAAACAGTTCGCGAACGTCAGAATACATTTTATGAACAAGAACAGAATTTCTTTGATAAGCTTTTTAAAATTTGTTCAAAAGAGGAAGAACGGATTGCATGAGCAACAGGTCCAAATGTATCAATATCAACGCAATGTCGTAACGATCGCAACACAACATACAATGTTCACTATCCATGCTACCCGCCACCACAATCAGCCATTGGACCAAAGAACAATACTGAAAGCAGAAAACTTAGTTTTAAATAATTGTAGGGGCTACTGTATGTATATTCTTATGGAAAATAGGAAACCATGGAAAATTCATGATACGATACAAAATTATATAATATTCCTTTACAGATCATATGTATTATCCATATTTCCCTTCACGCACCTCTTCAAAATCCCACGCATTTCACGCAGAAATATTTTTTTTCACGCACTGCGTAAATTCACGCAGGAGTGGCAGCACTGATCATAGATCAATATAGGTTACCTGAACCTATCTTTAGTGATCATTGCTTTATCAATTATCAATCATTTTATCAAATGTCGCTTTGAGTTGGATGCATGCGACTCGGCTCCTCCCATCTTGTTCAGCTTTTGTTGTGCTTCACACGGTTTTCTCCAGTCTGTACCACGCTGGACAATTCCCCATCCTTCTTCAAAAGATATGACTCCGTGCACTTTCGATTTTAATATGCGCTTTGGAGGAGAGATGACACACGATTAATGTGAGGGTAAGAGGTAATGTTCTCCTAACAAACTAGTATTTCATTTCTGTCTCTGACGTGACCTTTGGCGGGCAGGTGTGATCGAGGCTAGGAAGCCTTGTCTTCTCTACTAAATCACCGAGTGAAAGACAATCCTTTTTTCACTTTCACGGTTCATTCCATCAACTATTACAAGCTTTGCATGCAGCAATGTCCCCGTACTTTTGTTTGACGGAGAAAGTTGACATCAAGACAGTGACAGCTATGCACGAGGATAAATAATTTGTTTGTATTATATTTCGGGTCTAGTCATAAGCCGGAGTCCGGAGTCCTATCATTTGATAGGACTCCGAGTCCAGCAAAAATGATAGGACTCCGGGACTCCGACTCCGCATCCCTGCTGCACTCTGCATAGTATTTGAATACCATGACCTATATAAATCGATGTCGCTACTATTTTGAGTTAGATGTAAAGTCCCGTATGATGATTTGTGATAACATACAATTTTGATTTTCAAGCTACAAGAATTGTAATTTTCACAAATTTGCTTGTTACCAAATCTTAGCACATCCCTTACGTATTGTCCAGTGAACAATGCAGAACAGAGCAGAACTTGCTCTTCCTCCGTCTGATTATACCTCGGAATTACTGTTTTGAGGAATACTTTGTTCATGATCTATAGAATGTATGATTTAGAACGTAGCTATCAGTTACAGCAAGTGCCGATTTCTAATGACCTCGCGTCTGCCACTCTTCATCCTCGTTCTTTTGCATTAGGAAATCAACAACACAAATCTGCACTTTACCATCTGTTAATCATTATACGACATGTAAATTTGCTTAACACTAGAAATACGGTGGAAAATGTATTACTAAAACTACGGACTGAGGTCAAAATGACCTCACATACAGAATATTATCATTTAATTGTCGGAATTGCTTTCCATAAGCTAATATACATGTATTCAAAACTTTCTAGTACTTGATTGAGGATGTAGACTATATTTATAACATGTAAAAAATTTAAGAGTATGAAATAGGAGCACGAACAGTGACAAAGCATGAACGAAAAAACATCATTATTTTCTACAGTGTAGACAAACTATGGTTTTTTCAGCGTGTTTACCACAGACGTGAGAAGCACAGGAAACACACATATTTTGAGTTTTGTTTCGGCATCCACGCTCAGCACAAAATCGACGTGACTGTGAAGGAGTAGACGGAAGGCTTGTTGTTTGAGTGTTGAAGCCTGTCAGTTCCTTACCGAGATCAAGGATAAAATGTCGTCGGCTGATGAATGAGTTGTTTGCATATCTGAACAAAATCCAAGCATTGATAGCGGCCATGTCCAGTATGTTGAAAAATACAGCGACTGGCCAGCGTCTCGAAGCAGATTTGGTGGAATACAACCGAGCCATCTGATCTGTGCAATCAACGCCGACCTTTGTTGTGTTATAATGCAAGATTGTTTCTGGTTTTCGCTTCTCACTGTCTGCGATGTTGACATTATCGTGTAAAGTGCTCAACAAAGCGACAACTTTGGTCTTTTTGGCTTTGTAGACTGTCAACGTACACCCAGATTTCGAGCGAAGAATTTTAGAGTCATATACATGATTCTTTGTCATGATTTTTGAACGTCGGGTAACTCACGTCTGCTTTTCTTTACTGTTCCAATCAAGCTGGTGTTTTTAGACTTCAAATCGTCGCATAATTTGAGAGATGTAAAATAATTGTCGGTTGTGACACCATATCCAAGGCCATAATAAGGCTTCATCAGCTCAAGAACAACGAAGTCGCCGAAAGGCTTCTTTTGAGAATTTGGATCATATTTTCCTAGATAAGGAAACCCGTTGCACAAATATTTGGTCTCGACATCAACAAGCAGAAAGAACTTGATGCCGTATTTATCAGGTTTGTTCGGTAAAAACTGTGTAAACGGACATCTTGATTTACAGGGCAGTAATTGTTCATCTACTGTTAAGTTTTCAAATGGCACGAAACATTGTTGACAGTTATGAATAAAGGGTTTCCATACATCTGAAGCTAGTGCAAATTTATCAGCAGAAAGTCGAGCTTTGCGAGAGGATTTTACATCAAAGCGAAGGAACTTCATAATTGCAGAAAAGCGGTCTCTGGACATGGCAGCTTTGAAAATCGGCAACCCAAATTCGTTGCTCCAGAAGCTATGTAGAGGTATATTTTTCCCATCAAAAACGCCTCGTAAATAGCATAATCCAATAAATTTTTCTAATTCATCAAGTGTCAATGTCCAATCACTGTTACCTAACACACGTTTAGCTTCCATCTCAGTGCAGCTTCTTACGTATCTGAGCATCTTCTCATCCATCAATAATGAAAAAGCACTTTGTTTGGAATCATTTACGGCAGCTCGAGTCTTTGTGGTAATTCCCGCATTCGCACGAAATATATTATGTGATGGCAAGCGTCCAACACCCACCGACTTGTGCTCTTGCCACACTTTGCCACTACGACTGGTGAAAGTCGGTACGTCATCATGCGTCAAGTTATCGTCACGCTGGGTAACCATAGGTGTAGCTAGTTCATCACCACCACTGCCGATTTCCGGATGCATATGTACTCGTACATTCAACTGCTTTCGTAGTGGCTCGATATTTTTCGACAGATCCTGTGTCAGTGCAAGATGATGTTGAGTCACATTCATCATTGTTTGCTTGTGTTATCTCGTCTTCACTGTTGGATTCACAACTAGAACCACTATCGCTCAATTGTGCGAGGAGTGCTGCTTTTTCTGCGGAATGTCGCCGACGTTTCATAGCGTATGAACTCACTCTTCAGGCTTTTGATACTTAGTGTTGAATATCAGTGATTTTATGAGAAGCAATACAATGACAAATAAGAAATCAATGGTATTGTCATGGAGAGTGCAACATAGATCTACAATATGAAAAGTGTTTTGAACAACAGTATGTCATTCAAAGTGAAATTCATGTTGCCATAAATCATAGAGATCTTTGTAGATCGTGAACTATCAATTATATACATCCGGCTGTCATAGATTTCGAATTTGAAAGGCAATTCAGTTTTGCGAAAATTTTCTCACACAGGAGAGGTCAAAATGACATCACTCCGTAGTTGCAGGGTAACAGGTGAATTTAAGTGTGAAGGGAATCACCAATTTAAATGAAATTTCATCTACGATAGAACAGACAAAATATATTAAAAGTCGGTAAATATAAATTCCTAGAGAAGCTTAGTTCGCCAAGTATGAAATTTCAAAATGTGACTGAGGTCGTTTTGACCTCATCCGTAGTTCTAGTGTTAAAAAATTGATCATTTTTAAACTTTCAAATGAATAAAAAAATTGATTCAGTAGAAAGAAAATCTTGCACCCTAAGATGAGAATGGCAACAAAGCGCAGAACTATTTTCATTGGCATGTCATTGTTTTCATTTTTTACCAGTTGTTGTATTTGAATGTCGATAATCAACAATGTCGATAAGAAATTAACAGAATATATTATCTGAAAATTGTTTTCTTAACATGCACTCCAAAATCCGATGTGAGTACATGCCCGTACATTTAGCAGTCAAGTTAGCAGTTAAATTTCTTAATCGATGGTTGTATCGACGATTTTCAGGGAATACACAATATACTGTTGAGACCTCAGTTGAGATTCAAATACAAGATATCTTCAATGGGAGGTATCTAATCCTCGCAACATTTCAAATGAATCAGAATTTCTTGAGAAAGTGCATGACAGTGACAGCGCGTGAACGACAGTAGTGACAGACACATTATGAAGCGATTACGTGTGACTCATCTTTAGCAGGACATGGAACAACGTAGAGTCACCACAACAGAGCCTACGCTATTAATTTTAACCTTTGAGAGAAATGAAGGATGTTCTGCAGGAGCGATTTCCGTAGCTTGATCTGACTTCTTCTGACCTCACCGTATAAGCAGAAAGCACTTGAGGCCAACAAAGTCATTTCCCGACAACTCGTGAAGTGACTATGGCGACGTCACATCCCTTATAGGCCCCTACTAACATTTTTACTTAAAAGAGGTGTGGCAAGGTTGTGGTCGTGGAAGATTTGAAATAACAGTGGATGAGAGACGAAGAGGGAGAGAGAACAATGCACACACGAACGAGTAGCAATAATGTGTCGGTTATTTATGTGTTCACGTTATCGTGTCTAATGCAAAAAATGCTGGTACTTATGGGGTTATTTCCACCCCAAGTTTTCAGATTTGTCTAAAATCTGCAAAAATGAATCAATCATCACCAAACTTCAAATGCACGTACTTAAGCATATTTTCTACCCACATACAAAATTTTATGCAGATCAGACATTTTTTGCGCATTTTCAGACATTTTCAGCAAATCTTACTTTTTGAATGAGAGACGATATCGTGAAGTGCAGCGAAGTCTGCAGCTTGATCTAACTTGGTCTGTTCGGCGCATTATTGTTCTCTCTCCCTCTTCGTCTCATCCACTGTTATTTGAAATCTTCCCACGACCACTACCTCGCCACACCTTTATTAAGCCAAGCCTATTAATATAAGGGATGTGGCTTGGTCATCATCGCTTCACGAGTTGTCGGGAAATGACTTTGTTGACCTTAAGTGCTTTCTGCTCCGACGGTGAGATCATAAGAAGTCAGATCAAGCTACCGGCATCCCTGCACTTCAAGTTATTGCTCCTAATTCAAAAAGTACTTGTCCGATTTGCACAAATTTTTGTATGTGGGTAGAAAATGACCTCACTTACCTATACTTAAAGTTTTGTGACGATTGATTCATTTCTGAGGATTTTAGACAAAATTTGAAAACGTAGGAGGGGGGAGATAACCCATAAGTACCAAAATACTTGTCCAATCTGCATAAATTTTAGTATGGCGACTATTGATTCTTTTTTTGTCGATTTTATACTAATTTAAAAACGGGGGGAGGTGGCCCACAAGTATCCCCGTCGGATATTATGTGTGATATTAGCCCTACATAATGTGTGAAAATCATGATATTCACACCAATGTCTGAAATACAGGTCCTAAAACGAACACTACTTTTTGGACTCAAATTTTCCAATTTTCTGAGAGAATCGAAAAAAGAGAAAGTTGTGAGAATCGATGATCCTGGATGTTTCCATTTGCAAACGCAGTGGATTATTTTTACCTCTTACATCGAATTTGCACTTGCATGTCTATTCAGTTAGCTTATGTGTATTGCCTGATGATGACATTTACCTAACGGATGCGAAATTTTCAATTATTTGCCGAATTCTGTTTCACTGATAGATCTGTTTGAAGCAAAGCGGTTAAATGAAATGCTAGTGAGATTCGGTAAACATCATCAGAAAGGTTATCATAGTCTAGGCGACCGATCAAAGATCATCTACCTGTTACTTTAACGTTCTGAGAATGCTGGAATCAAATTTATCACCAACGATGCCATGTTGTCACTTGTCACAATATCAAAACGTTTATTTCTCAAATTATAAATCCACCGAGAAAAAGTATTTTGCTATACTTTGATAGTCACTTTCTTTTAGTGACATTCTTTTTTTGCTGTAACATGAACAAGATCATGTCAAGATCTGCTAGCAACCTTTAACCCAAAAAGAGGCAAAAAGGGCCCATGTAGATCTCATGGATGTAAATCTGTGTGTTCGGATTTACCTAGGCGAGCTTCAAAACTGTACTTTTCCCTGTTTACACATCTTTTACTTGTGAATAATTCTGCATGTAATCTCTACTGTATGACATGCTTTTGAATTTTGCTTTGCGTCACTTAAGTTGTTTTGGGTCCACTTCGCCTACTGCTGTTAAAAAAAACAGCAACATTTTTTAAACTTGTACGATGAGTATCTGACGGTACAAAACGACGAAGTCACACTTGCTATTTGCACACAGACAATGAACTTGTTGGTCCAGCAGCTACAATGAGTTTCTGAGGGAACGAGGCCGAAAATGAGACTTTCACAGAATGATGTACACCCTATACCTATTACGAATCTCCGCGTCTGCCGAGTTCTAGTTTGTTCCTCTTCTTGTCAGACAGGATCAAAGAAGACACATGTTAATCCAATGCGACGCAGATTGCAGTTTATAGCAAAAAGAAATTCTCTATGCTTCTCTAATTAACTGAAAAGTAGTAAGTCTAGAACCACAAGTTTTGACATGGAATGTCTTCAGGTAGTTTTCTATCATGTTCATGCACCCCTGTCTATGAAGCTACACACATTCAGATTTGGCAAGCCTCCTAATGTCGGCAAACACTAACATGTTGACCCACTTTATTCACATTGAACTACATTCTCGCATACATCGCCGATCAGAAGCATGATAATAGCACATGCACATCAAAGGAGATGATGACGTGAAGACATTACATGCCAAAAATTATGGCACTAGACCTTGTATTTTTTGTTTAATCAGAGAAAACAAGGAAAATTACACTTTGAACAAAAATTTCAATCTGCGTCCCATTGGATTTACATCTGTTTTTCTTTGATCCTGTCTGACAAGAAGAGGAATCAACTAGAACCAGGCTGACGTGCAGATTCGTAGTAGGCATAGGGTATATTTGATTATGTGAAAGTCTCATTTTCGGCCTCGTTCCCTACAGAAACTCATTGTGGCTGCCGGACTATGTCCTAAAACGTGTCATTTATTAAATGAAAGCTAAATAAGGCCTCATTAAAAACGAATATTTAAAGGACGGTAAGACCTTCATTGTGGTCTCCGTGGCACAGCGTTTATGTGCTTGGCCTAGCAATCTTCTGGTCCTGAGGTCGAGCCCCGGATGTGTCATTGGAAGTCTTCAGGAAGGGCATCCGGACATAAAGATCACAACACTCCAGATAAAAGTCTGACTTTGTCAGCACCGTCCAAGTCCCCAGTAAGGGGAGTAGTGACGCTAAACCATCATAAGACCCTCAGTAACGTATAACTGACTGGTATATCGAACCAGGATTATCTATGATAATTGATCAAATCTTGTTGAATTATCTCTTTCAAACGTACTGTAGAACATAGTCCACGGGATAATTTGCCTTCATAATCAGTTAATCAAAGATCGAATCTTGGTCTTGGTTATTTCATAAAATATCGATGAAAACACCATGCAGTAAAACAACAGAATTTAGACATTATGTTTTATCTAAATATTTTGAATGAAACTAAATCACAAATAACACGCGATCACAATTTCCTATTTTGTTTTCAAACTTAGAATTGAAGTTTCTTCAAAATAATCGAGCTCTTGACAAATCAAAGAACCCTTGTCAAATCAAGAGACCTTGACAAAGTTCATGTAAAAAGCGCAAATTTTTACAAATAATCACCTTTTCGAGCTGCGAAGGTCACATCGATCTGGCAATTCGAAAAGGGCCATAGATGACGCTGGTGTTTCCAAAATTATCAGTGGGGAAGAAGGTGAGCTAGAGTGTGGAGAAGAGCATAAATACGAATCATCTCTAAGAAAAGCTTCTCATCAGATTCGGACGATGATATTCGTGATTTGTCTTGGAGGGAAAAATGCCACAGGTGAACCTGCATTCCACCACATTCAGCAGCATGCAACACGATATTATCCATGTTCGTCCTGGACTCGCGTCATTTCTAAGGTGGTATGGTGGTATTTTCTGTTGCTAGAAGAAAGGTGGAATTTTGTTCACATTGATGCCGGTGCGAAGGGCCGGTGCTATCCTTTCCCCGGAATCTGGACAGGAAAAGCAAAAATTGCAACAGAAAGGTATGCAGGGATCATGTTGTGCAAGTGTGCACAAATGATCTGCACGTAGTGCACGGACGACTAGAACTTTCCTTTCATGCTTTCATTACATGTCGGCAACAGATCATGTTATGCAGTTTTGTACAATATACAGTATGCTCTGTATGACAGTATTGTCATTTTTCAATCATTTATGCATGCAGCACAATAGATGGAGAAAAGTGGTAGAGAACATAAAATATTAATGGGGTCTGTACAGACCTCTATTGGCATTACTTGTGCGCGAAAAGGCTCTGGCATTGCGGAGGTTAAAGTGAAATGTGGGAATGATTATATGACTCAATTTTCAGTTTGCTATCCGCTATGCTTGCTTTCATGACTTTTTGACGGTATAATTTCGGCTCTGATGATGTCGCTTCGTCAGTGCTTGCAGTCATTATTGACAGCGTATTCCTCTTCCCCGACTCATATAACTACTCCCCTTGTAAATACAAACATCCCTCGGTGTCTCAGACTTTGTGGATTTACGTCAGATAAAGCAGGGATGCGGAGTCCTATCATTTTGACAGGACTCCGACTCCGGGGGTTGATAGGACTCCGACTCAGAGTGGCAGTTACATAAGGCCTAGTTTTTTTAAAAAACTGGCAACCTGCATCATAGATCCTTATAGGCTTACCTGAACCTATCTTTAGTGATCATTACTAAATCACTGAGTGAAAAGACAATCCTTTTTTCACTATCACGGTTCATTCCATCACCTATCACAAGCTTAGCATGCACTTCTGTCTTTGTACTTTTGCTTGACGGAGAAAGTTGACATCATGACAGCGACAGGTACGAGTATATGCACGAGCATAAATAATTTGCTTGTATTATATTTCGGGTCTAGTTATAGGCCGGAGTCCGGAGTCCCATCATTTGATAGGACTCCGACTGCATAAAAAATGATAGGACTCCCGGACTCCGACTCCGCATCCCTGAGATAAAGTGTCTTTGCTCTCTACACCTGCATGACGAATGTTCACATTTTTTCAACATTTTTGGCCAACGCTCTCTTGCCGAAATTACACTATGGCATAGCGATCATAGGCAGATATTTTTGGCACTTATTGGCAAGCCGCAACTGTGAACCGCAACTTTTCAAAAATATTTGACCTAAACACATTGAAGTTGAGTTGCAGTTCAACGAATGCCTAATGTATGCAGCCTACTTGTGTCCTCAGAGATAATCACATGTAACGCTTCAAATTACACTTTTCACATTTTATACTCTTTATACTTTTTATATTGCAAATTTACTATTTTTAATTGAAAAATGATAAATCGGTATAAGTGAATGCAGCTTCAAATTAAGGCATGCTAATTACTCTATAAGGCAATATATATGTTCAATCTAATTAGTGGAACACATTGAATTTTCCACTTCAAGTTACGATTTTTTTCGGAATGTAATGACCGGTTTGGTGATGCGTTTACTCCAATGAAATCGCAGATAGAGATCGCAACAGCCAATCAAAATGATGCGTTACAAATTTGTCTCACTTTCTTTAATTGTTTTCACCGTTTCCAGCTATGTTTTCTATGTCATTTCTATATGATTGGATTTCTCGGTCGCCAGCTCAAAGACACTTGTAGACATCAGTTGATGCAGATTTAAACAAGCTAAGTCTCAAAAACCTACGAGTTTTACCATCAATAAGCGATTACTTTATGCGTCTATCTACCGTCTTATGAAAACGCGTAGGTGATCAAGCCACTAGATCAAAAACACGTTTACGCACCAGTACATTGTAGGCAACTTTCTCAGGTACCTGTAAGGTGTAAATTGATAAAGATATATACAAGTTGATCGCAAATTTGCATGCTCATCATCAATAAAGGAGATAGTTTTTACAAACGCTCTTGTGACCACCCATAGAAATTCAAGTATCGACATCAAAAACACATTCACGCAATCTTATCATCTAATGCACATTCTAAGGTATATCTATAGAGTCTACATGCATCTACAGGTAACAGCCTACACATTCTATATGTAAATTGATGCAGATCTGCATAATTATGAGGGGAAATCTTTATTTATTTCTATCACCATACAACTGCGCGGTCATCTAGAATTTCAAATCTCTACGTAAATTTATGCATGTTGTAAACTTGCTTTTTGCCTTAGCTTATTTGGCAGAAGTGGTGAATTGACTTTAAAGATAACCCTTCTTTGCCATTTTATAACAAGCTTATGAAAAGGATTATGTGGCGATAATCCTAATTGGATGTAAATATTGATAAATTTTGTACAGCCCCATAATTATAGTGATGATCAATTATTGAAACAATGAATAAATAATAACACGTGTCTATAACATAAAATAAAATAACGCTTTAGAAGTTCTCATAGAAGTTTTCTAATATCGACACGTTAAAAATGAACCTTACTACATTCCTAACAAGAATTCTGAAAGCAATCAGTTGTGAATAATATGTGCGTAGAGAGTTTCGTTACTAAATGAATTACTGAGGTTGGTATTTTTCCCGTTCAATTGTGAATTATGACGGCATTGCAAGCAAATCAGTCAATCTAAAAAATAGATAAAACGTACCCACCCATAATTGCACAAATCAATGAATCAATTATTTGCAATTTTTCGATGACAGCAATCAATTAATTGTAAATGTTTGATGGCAGCGATCAATTAACTGCGACAAAATATTTTTCAGACCAACAGTTCACGAAAATACTTGATATTTTCGGAGCTGCACAATTTTTGCATCAATCAAAATGCCAGGAAAGAGTAGAAAATAGCCTACAACAGGATAACACTGGTACGGCGTAACATTGAAGGGCTCAGTGTAGATTCTCAATGTCAGTTGTCTTTCATTCTAACTTAAGTGAATGAAGGCCCTGATGTTAGTAACAATTGTTGCTGCAGGTTGACTTGAATTGTTTTTAAGTTTAGCGATAAACTTACTGCTCCAGAATGAAATCTTACAAAGCATTTGAAGACGCGCAAGTGGATGACGTACCAGCATAAGCATGCGTGACTGACCAACAACAAGCTGCGTGGCTTCTAAATCTAATTCCGTGAATTGAAATGACACTAACCTGGAGAGAATGTACTAAATGCTTCTATGGTGATTGATGTGCTGAGTGAGGTCAAACATTCACGCCAATCCCTGTTATCTTATTGGCATCAATCCGCGAACGTTATATAAAACGTGAATGAAAAGCATCTCTCACTCATTTCAGCGCGGATATAACTAATATCGTTATTGCTTTAATCGGTGACAGAATTTGAAATGGGTTCATATTTATCATCTCAGACTCTACAAGAGATTCAAGAAGAAACATTTTCATACCCTCTTGGTGACTCTAGTATCCGAGTGTCCACTTTCTGCAAGGATGGAGAGCTTACTGGTTGGATTTATGAGGATGCCAAAACTGTTTACGAAGCCTTTCAAAGAGGACAGCGAATATCTGATGACGGGCCGTTCCTCGGCCGCAGGCAAAATGGGGATGGTGCTTACGAATGGCTGACTTATTCGCAAATATCTACAATGGCTGATAACTTCGGATCCGGGCTGATTAATGAATGCAAGTTGCAATCTAACAATGACACCTACGTTGGGATATTTTCACAGAATCGTGTAGAATGGATAGTGTGTGATCAAGCTACAGCGAGATTCTCATGGGTGCTTGTTCCTTTATACAATACACTTGGGAAGGAAGCATGCAAACACATCATCAATGAAGCAGAGCTGACAGTGATCTTGTGTGATACCAAAGACAAAGTGGTCACATTATTGGAGATGAAGGACTCTTTGCCATCGCTTCAACACATTGTTTCGATGGAGCTAGTTTCGGAAGATATTGAAAAACAAGTAACTGATCTCGGAATGAGCATCCATTCCTTTGAAGTTATAATGGCTTCAGGAAAGGATACTCCACATCCATTAAACCCGGCAAGCCCTGATGATGTTTGTACTATTTGCTACACCAGCGGCACTACAGATAGACCAAAAGGAGTAATTATCACTCATGAATCTCTGCTTATCAATAGTGTCACAACAGCAGACTTGATGGAAAAATTTGATATCGGAATAACGAAAGATGATACTTTTATGTCATATTTGCCCTTAGCGCATATTTTTGAGAGAATGAATATGGTAGTTGCTGCACTCGTCGGAACAAAGGCTGGCTTTTATAGTGGAAATATATTGAAGTTCATGGAAGATGTACAAGTTCTGCAGCCTACTATCCTCCCAGCAGTGCCGCGTCTATTGTATAAAGTATATGATAATATCTATGCTGCTGTCAGTGAAAGCTATGTAAAGCAATACCTTCTCAACTGGGCAGTCAGTAGCAAGACAAATTCTCTAAAAATGGGAATTAATCGTAGTGATACGATTTGGGATACACTTATTTTCTCTAAAATCCGTCAGATGTTTGGAGGCCGTGTCAGACATATAGGCATAGGAGGTGCGCCAACTTCTCCTCAAGTTCTTAACTTTTTCTGCATAGCTTTGTCATGTACAATAGTTATTGGCTATGGGCAAACTGAGCTTTGTGGAGCGTGTAATGTTACATCGCCTTATGATCCTTCATTTGACACTGTAGGTAGTCCAATGCCATGTAATATGGTTAAGTTAGTTGATGTACCCGAGTTAGGATACTACCAACAGAAAGGATTCGGGGAAGTTTGTGTCAAAGGTCGTAATGCCTTTACAGGTTACTTCAAACAGCCAGAGAAAACAAAGGAAACTATTGATGAAGAAGGTTGGGTGCATACTGGAGATATTGGCACGTGGACAACACAAGGAAATCTAAAGCTTATCGATCGATGCAAGCAAATCTTCAAACTCTCTCAAGGAGAATACATTGCACCTGAAAAAATTGAAAATATTTTTATCCGCTGTCCTCATGTCTCTCAAGTCTTCGTGCATGGAGAGAGTGATCAATCATTTCTTGTAGCTATTGTTGTTCCAGACTTCGATATTCTAAAGCGGACATTGTCTCTTGATTATGATCAGATATCTATGGAAGATGTCTGTAAAGACGTTGAAATTAGAAAATTAGTTAGAGATGAGATGGCAAGCTATGGAAAAGCAGACGATCTTAAAGGATTTGAAATTGTAAAGCGAGTTCATCTATGTCCAGAGCCATTTACAACAGAAAATGGACTTTTAACAGTGACTTTGAAGTCAAAACGTCATGCACTGAAGAAAAAATTCCAGGAAGAAATTAACTACATGTATAGCGAATAATAGTTAGCACGCATAGCGGCTGATTTAGAATTCACGCAAGCAATCCCTAGAATTTTCTGGAACCTTTGTAAATTTGAACACTATTTTTTAGAATTTATTCATTGTCAAGTGATGTTGATAAATGTATATTGTAATTGTAACCTAACAGGAAAGCGATTGTAATCTGTGATACATTTTATTAAATCTTTTACAAATTTGAATTAGAATTTTATCAATGGTCCGAGAAAGAATTTTGGCGATTATCTTAAGGCCGCAGCCACACACAATAAGGCGTCTTCCATCTTCCATGTCACTCGCCTTTTTGCACATTCTTTATAAAGCGTCTTCCATCAGACGCGATGAGACGATTTCATCTGAATTGGAGATATATAAACAACTTTCATAAAAATGACAGGTGAAATATGGGCTGACAAACCTTCTTGCTCAGTAGCAGTGGTCATTGTTTCACTTCGAGCCAAATCAATGAAAGGAAATGTGTGATTACACAACTTCTGTGGATGCTAACTGAATATACGAGTAAATTAGATTTTGGCCTGTATCAGCATGACTTTCATCGATCAATTGTTTCTGACTTGGAATTGGTGGTCGACTGACAGACCGGCTTTTGTAACTTTACTTTAAAATATCGGTATTTCATTACAATTTGTGTCCTCTTATGAAGCAACACATTCCTAATGTTTCGAGATCAGATTATAAGCAACTCATGTAGGACTGATTGGCAGCCGTTTATTGCCGTCTCGAATTCCAGTTTTGAAATATTATATTGCAATATTTGCCATATACAATGCGGTGTAGGAATGTAACTCAAGCGGTGTGAGAAATTGCGGACTAAAGCATAGAGTATAGTTTTCGCTAAGATTTCATCAAAGCATCCGATGATTTAAGTGCAAGACAAAACAAGATATATTTGCTGATAGGAAACTTAATATACATACATGTGCAGCAATTTCATTATGTGCTGATTGCATCAACGTTAAAAGAGATCATTTCAAGGATCAAATGACGCTCAGTGTGGGTTGGCGATCATTTTTAATAAAAGTAACAAATTTGATTTATTGTAGCTTGACTGGTACCGACAGGCAACCGTCTCCATAATCCAGGAAAACATCTTCTATAGTTGCTTTACGAATCGAATAACAAAATTAATTTCAGATTCATTATTTTGCTAGAAGGCTCTTAATAAAATCCTCGGTATAAAGAAACACTCAAATTGAAGGAGAGCAATTCTTTTAGCATCAGTGTTATTGACTATGTGTATAGTCTTCTTTGATGACCTCAGTATAAAGCAATGGCGGGAGCAGTTAATCGATTCCGCACGAATCAATCGCGCAATTCTTGAATGACCAGGAATCGTACTATTTTTTTGCAATGTGACTTCTCAATGAAATTCGCCTAATGAGGTAAAAATAATGTTTCTTTTCACTCTATCATCGCTTGAGATAATTGCAATGCGTGGATGCTCGCTGGGAAGCATAGTAGTATCTCTGCATTGAAATCATGCAGATACATTGATAACAAAGCGTATTAATGCTGGGGATCGACCGTGCTTGACTTGAAGTGTAGTTATTTGAATCTCTAACAGGAACGTGCCCGTGACCGGGTGCCCGTGTGAACACTAGGCACGGTCCATGCTCGGGTACTTGTTTTAACACCAGACCCAATCCGTATCCACTTCATGTTAACCGTATAGCGAATAGTTCCTACCCATAAACCCGTGCTCGGCTGCTCCTTATCCGTTTTTGACTAGTGGTGTAATCAGTCATGTGATTTTTCTGGTGATTACGGAAATTTCGGCTGCGCTTCCTATTCTGGTCTCTAATTCAAATTTCTTAAATTTAAATTGACCCAATGAAACTCCCTTCTATAATCAACTTGCGTCAGGGCCTTCTCTGACTAAGATCACATAACTATCTAATTAGAGATCGATTTCTAAATAAGGTACCCTCTCATTGGTTCGAATGATCTCGAATGGTTAAATTTGAATTATCATTTTTAAAGAAAAAAGCTTTATTAGACTTCTAATTAGTCTTGACACTCATATTGTTTTTCTATGTAAAAATAACTAGCTCTGATGTCTTGTATCGCAAAATAACGCTTAGGCGGCTAAATTAGGCCTTTATCAATTATTTATGTTTGAATTATAAACAGACATTTTTTTGTTGTCCTATGGAAAACCGTATTATTGTGTTATGCATAGAGAAAATAATTCTATCATGTAATCTAAATTTGTAGCTCAGCTATCTTGAATCGCTAGATAAACATTACATAATTATTGTGTTAGACCTATATCAATCTATTTTTGATCAACTATCTTATGTCTATCATTATAGATATGTAAACATTATCTGAACAGGTAAGTTATTACTAGACAGCGACAATTTAGGTGAATCAGCTAAAATGATTTTTTTACCTCAAATCGGGATATTTTGTAAAAACACCGAAATCACTTTAATATTGTCATTACGACAAAAACTTGCTATTTGATTAACTCATCTACGTGTACTCACATTGGAAAACATTGAGAAAATCGTGGTAACGAATTACTTTTATAATCGGAATAATGAAGACATTAATGAGTGATTCTGGGCACTGCCACATGTTTCTGGTCATAGTTTGTAATTCTTTTATATACATTAATAGAGTTTATAGTGCATTTGAAATACGAGTAATTTTGATCTGTTTGACACATCCACAATTGTACAATTGAATTGTCAATATACATTTTGAAACATGTATAGGCCTACTTAGTTGTTGCAGATTTGTGCAGTTGTTATAGCTTGAAATAAAATCGTTCGGAATTGCGATTAAATCTTTAAATCTATGACTTATTTGTCATTTTCTTTTCTCTAATTATTTTTTAAAACTCATACGTAGATTATTGTCGCGGTATCTGTTTACAAATTAGTCACCGAAAACAGCACAATTCATGAAAATATACAAAAAACACCATTGCTCTCAATGAATCTAGATATTTTAATGGATTTTTGATTCACCTAAATAAACAACCTAAATTTGTAAAATTATTCACCGATAAAAACCTAAAATGATAAAAATATGCTTACAAAAACATATCACAAAAATATGACAAAAATAACATAGTACATATTATGACAAAAATATACTAAGATGTCGCTGTCTGGTTATTACGATCTACTATGCATTGAGTAATAAATGCAGTTAAGCCATACGTTTGTCAGGCACGGCAACCAAGCACGGTTAAATTGTTTTCGAATGCTGGGTCCATGCTTGCTCCGTAAACGTACCCGTGCTTGGAAAAAAGCCGCGTAATGGCCGTGCCCGTGCCTGGGTACCCATCGATCCTTAGCTAATGCCTGATTCAAATTTAGATGCACACAATGAACATAACCGGTAGAAATTGCACTTGCAGATTTGCAAATTACGGTACAAAGATTGTAGAGTGCCAGTTCGCCTAGGCATATAATAGAAGTATGTCCTCAGACTTGAACTATTTAATCCCAAAAATTCCTTGACAATGATAGACGCTGCGCTTTTCTCCCTATATAGGCTCGTCAGTTAAGCTCAGAATTGCCCAAAGTAGCTTAAAATATCTGGAATGGCTGAGCAAGCTGGACTGCACAACTGAATGCTTTGTGTTTATCTATCTGGCTTTCCCGTGTGCTGATAATCAGAAGGATTATGGAGTGACAATTCTAGATATTTCAAGCTAGTCTGGACCATTCCGAACCGTGCTGACGAGTCTTTGCAACTTCCAGTCTGAGTACATCTCTCTATTACATTTGTTAATGTTTTGTAAACTTTATAGGTCTAATAGTTTGATTTAATTGATGTATAATTATGCTTATTTCAGAACTGATAGAATAAACGGCAAATGCCTACACTCCTACAACTCTGTTCGATGAAATATGATGGAACTGGGAAATAAAGATACATAGTGGTCCAGATTGACCTGATTAATAAAAAAATTTGAACCGACACAAATTCTATACCGTTCGAAAGTTTATTGATAGACAATTCTTTTTAGTCCTAATTTTAAAAAAATCTGTCGACGTCTTTAAGAGTAGTATGAGGAAACGCATTTTCGTATTTAGTGAGTAATATGTCATGTACATATCAGTTTGAATGATATATTTATAGTAAAATTGTATCTCATAAGCGTACAATAATTGATATCTGAATCTTGTTAAAGCATAAAAGAATGATAATATTGTCAAATTGACCGGCATTTTTAATGAGTAGTGTGATAAGTATTCGCTTTTACTATTTGCATTGAGAAATCAAATTGTTCTATACATTACCGATAATTTTGTCGGAAAACATAATAGATATACCGCCATCAATTCTTCCTCGTTTATTATTCACATTAGAACATTATTCAAAATGAGTTACCATTTATCGAAAGAAATTGAAACATATGTCTATGCATGCAACTGTCGAAACTTGCTTATTCGTTTTCTATTCTATTTCTACACATTGATTATCATATGCCTTTTTTTTCTTCACATATTTCCACATTACCTTTAACTTTAAGCTTTTGTGACATTGTTATATTTCTATGCTTGATTGATGTGTAATAAGACCATAGAGATCTAACTAACAGAGCGTAAGAACAGCATTGACAGCAGTCTGCTTAGAACTTCATACGTTTATAAACTCATTTCAAATTTAAATATCTTGAATCACTGTAACATAGCGATCGACTTGCATAGTTATAACTATATTTGCACATCTACGCTACAATAATCTGCATCGAACTCTACGTCGCTATGCCAAATCACATATAATAATAATATGATTTTACTTCATAGTTCAATCACATGATGTAGTACTTGCAGTGCTTCTGAGATGGCAGATTTGCAGTAGAATCTTATTAATGTATGATCAAGACTTTCCATGCCTTGTCTGCGACATTTTATATAGAGTATCGCATTAATTGATACAGTAGTCATAATTTCAGTATAAATAGACTATGAGTGTCACATGGTCTCAATTTTCAAGAAAATTTTTAATAAAAAATTGTCAAGAAATGAAAAGTAATGCAAGCTAGATTAACTGCGAACTTTTAGTCACTAAATTACAAAATATTCAGAATCGCACGATTTTCGATTAATCGTGCGCTGAGTCGCACAATTCGGAATCGCGCGAAAATCGCCAGTGGTTTAATTATAAAATTAACTTGATCTTCCTAATGGGCCGAAAAAAGCTCTGTTAATTGACTTACCTGGCTTTTTCCTTCCTTTGACAGTCGGCATGCTATTGACTTGTACCAAACCATTTGATTGAATGCCACATCATGGTGTCCTAGAGAGGAATTAATGTCCACATTTGCAATGCACTAAACCTACATGTGGAGAGGATGTCATTGAGGTCAAATGTGGCAACGATGTATTAATTCAAATAAAAATAATTGCACTTTGTCGGATTGAGACAGTAAATGGTTATGCATCAAATTTGGTCTGCTATAGTGCTGTGGAATCCTGAGGCATCAGTTTGCGACTGTGACAAAATATGTATCATTTTTTGGGTATGGAAACAGACATCTTTATTGCGCTACATTGAATGTACATTGACTACTGCCAGTCTGTTTCCATACGCAAAAAATCTTATATTGTCAAATGGGAGACATTTCAATTCAAGTGACAAAATATGTATGCATTGAATGCTGCATCAAAACAATTACTGAAGGTGTGATTCTCTCCCTACAATTGTGAGTTTTCGATGGTATTGCAAGGCAAGCACTCTTCAGTACCGCAACAATTTAATCAATCAATTAATTGTCATTACTCGATGACAGCAATCAATTAACTACATATTTGGAATTAAGTAATTAATCAATTGTAACTTGAAACAATCAGCTAATTGTGACTAGATAATTGCAATGTATTTCATTTTTGTGGCGACTGTTCCCAAACTGTGAAATGACCACAACGAATGCAAAAATTGATCAAAATATGCTTAACCCTATTTGAATTACCAGTTATTGATGATGTGATTAGACTTGTTGATAGGCGCCTGGATATTATCTTATCACCGAGGAAAGATTAAGATTACGACCAGTAAACTAATAATTCTGCTGTCCATCAATACCTTATTAGAGATCTAATGCGAATGCTTATAGAGTTGAAATACTACAGCAAGTGAGAAAGTCGAGTACGGCAAATATAGGTAAGATTAGCATGCTAGAAACAGGTTTCTTGAATGCAGTTGGACGGCTTATGTTGCAGCATAATATCTAAGAACCAGCAGAAATTTCACAGTAAGATTTCACCAGTTGATTTGATATAATCAGGGAAAAGATAATTTTCTCCATTCTCATTCTTCTAAATGACTAAAACTTACTTGGCCAACATAATATATAGAAATCGCATAAGAAGAAGTGTTTTCGTAATTTGGAATTTTGTGACAGTTTAAATTGTTGTAATTTCAACGTTTTTACTAGCTATTGAATACTTCATGCCCATTACATGTAAGATGTCAACTAATATAGACTACTCTTGTGATCATCTCTACGTCTCTAGCCACACATCAGCTGATACTGTTGAATTTGACACAATTTCTAGTGCTACCCTCCCGCAGAGTCTCATATTCTAAGCTGTTATCTCACAGGTCAAATTCTAACGAAATATTTTCGTTTACTTCTACACGATGCAACCGCATGTATGAGGAACAATCAATCATTCATGTCGAAAGGTCAGATGCTCCATTAATAAAAGCAAAAGTCATAAATGTACGGCTCTGCAGACATGATTAGCTTCAATCAAACCATAAGCTATGCATTATTACATGTAAGTCACAAGTCATAAAATCAATCGACCTCTTCACCGCGGTGACGCGCTGAGCAAGTCATGTCGTCATTCGCCAAAACTCGGATGATGTGCTGAGCAAGTCACGCATAAATGGAGCGTAAACTGCGGGAAGTTTCCTGCTTCCACACTCCTAAACTGCGGATGATTTTTGAGCTTTTTTGATGTGTTACGATTAGTATTATTGAGTTATCAAGATTTGATAAATAAAACCATTTTTTACTTGAACCTTTGTAATAAATCTTTAAGCCAATTCCCAAGTTGATTTATCCAAAGTTTATGCCGAATTCTTTAAGCTTAAGTTAAATTCTATTATTTATAATGTATGAAGTTAATTGTCTGCAATATTACTGAACGACCGAACCTCACGCAAAAACGGCCTTTCGATCTTCTTGTAGCTATCATTTTCAGTTAGCTCGTAATCAGCAAACGTATATAGAAAACGAGTCAAAGCGAGAAATCCATCTTTACAAAGAGCTTCTGTTCCGGAGAAGATAGATGAGGAATAGAGTTCGCGATTACTCCAACACATTTCGATCTCCAGTTTCTTGTTCAGGGACATAAAAACCTTAATCCAATGTATTTTTGATCTCAATGTACACGTATGTAGTAGGTCTCCAATTTGCCAATATGAGAGGGAGCTCAGCATTTTCTTTCATGTAAGATTGTAACTTAAGATCTACTCTCTTATTAGTCCATTCGGTTACTTTGTTGAGAAGTTCATCTTTGATGGAAACAATGTCTTCCGGTTTATCAGAAATGGTAATTTGAGGATTAAATCCAGAAAAACTAACGAATTCAGGAATAGGTTCAGGCAGAGCATCTTCGTTAACGTCTACAAATTCCAGTCTTGTTGAACACGCTGCTGAAGTACTTTCATTATTATTTAGGGCGACTTTCATCATCGTCGCTGTTATCAACCGGATTACACAGCAAAGAGACACAGTCGATATCAAGTTCTACAGAGAAGTTTGTGAACGTTTTTTCGTGAGCCCGCTAACTTTTTTCATAATGATCAGAGAAGAAATAGAATAGAATAGAAATTTTTATTTCTATAAATAGAAATCAAATGATAACACAAGTCATATGTCAAATTTTACAATCAAATCACATTAGAAATCAGCTTGACAGATCAATGTACCCATTCAAATACAATGACATAAACACAAAGAAAGCATCACGTTAAGAGGACACAACTTTATCAAGAAAACTTTTGCGCAATGATTAGAATTCTTCGAATCTGAAGGAATCGTGACGATCGGAGCATTTTGAAGGAATTCAGAGCAATCCGCAAGCGACGCACGACTATTTTTCCTATCTCTGCATGGTATTAAACATTTCTTTTTGCCCACTTAATAGGTTCCTGCATGCGCCATTGTTTTGAATCAGTTTGCACTTCTGGTAAAGTGATGCAGTTAAACAATATAATTCTGTGCGAAAATGTTTTCAGTCAACCTCATAGAAATCGACAACAATAGAACCTCTAGAACGGAGGTTAAGCTTCATGCAATACACGATAGTGGCACATAAATCGCACGCATTTTCACTTAGATACACTTGTCAACGGCTGTATCATTGGGTCAGAATCAGTCATATGTGTAAATCAAAGCTTTTCATTGGTCATTCATGCCTCAACTTAGTTCCCCCGGCGGTGCCGCGACCTTGAGTCAATTTCCATTGTAGTCAACTTCAGTTAAACAATCTGTTTCTATGGTCACCCTCGATTACACTTCAATCGCGCTTTTCACAAGCATCTTTCATTCATCCTTCATTGAATAGAAACATCCAATGAGAACATGACACGATAATGCAATCACGGCAATCACGTCATTATATCATCGATCATTGAAGTTTCAAGTTTTTTTCAAGATAATTTAGTGGCTCTGAGCTCATGACGACACAGAATGCTAACTTCTTTGTCATAAAATAACTTTAAAGACTCAAATAAATACATCTGAGGTTCTAGTGAAATTTCAGAAAATTTCTGGTTGATGGTTCCGAAGAAAATCATAACATAACCTATACCGCGAACTGAATCAGTTAGAAGAAGAAAGGAACAAGTTTCATGACTTGCTCAGCACGTCGTCGCGGTTTACAGAATGATACCCATGACGTAGGCTACTGAGCAAGTCATCGCGGATGACGCTATTGAATCTCATGACTTGCTCAGCACGTCGCCGTGGTGTCACGAATGCAACACGATTACAGTCGCGGTCAAGAGGTTAAGTCGAAATAAAAAAAATCAGAGACAGATCAGCTTTGCGATCATAGAAGTCAAAGCACGGAGCTGCAAGTACATGTGTTTTCATCATTTACTCCAACGGTAAGTGACTTTCGGCAAATCTCCTTGCTGCCTATTGTTCTGAAGTATTTGAAAAACTAATTTTGAATTCAATGAAAAGCACGTTCTTGAGATTTTTTGGCAATAATCAGCGCGCCTACCGTCCATTAGCATCGACTAACTAGTGCGCTCATAGACATACACAATAGTATAACGGCCTTCATGGAAGACCCGAGCAATATTGGTGTAAGGTTGACATGCCTTGATTTTTCTAAGGCTTTCGACAGACTACAGTTCAATCGACTAATTAATATCCTCTCGGCTCAAAAACTTAACTCTGGTTTTCTCTTGTGGCTGAAGTCCTACTTAGAGGGTCGGTGTATGAGAGTCAGTGTGGATGGTGACATTGGTCCCTTGGTGCATATACCGTCAGGCGTTCGTCAGGGCTCAGTATTGGGCCCCTTTATGTTTTCATTATTCATAGCCACACTAGAAGTTGAAGGAGAAAACGTCAAACTGGTAAAGTACGCAGACGATCTTACTCTCATCGAGTCTTGTAACAGAGCAAATCCAGAACAGAAGAATATATCTACTATCATTGGTTGGAGTGATGAGAACATGATGCAACTAAATCGCGAGAAGTGTCAGAAAATTGTTATACAACGCTCAAGGAGCTCTAGTACAGTAATCAAATACGACAATATCGAAGTCACATCGTCAGTCAACATCCTTGGTGTAATAGTAGTGAGTAACGACTTGAAATGGAATAAACATTTTGATCGTGTATTGCTATCTGCTTCTCGACGACTCCATCTTCTAGGTGCTCTGAAGCCCTTTGTTAAAACGAAGCAGCTGTTAGAAGTTTTCAATGGTTCCATTATGTCTGTTCTCACGTATGTGTCACCACTGTTTTGTACTTTACCAACATCGATAGAACATAAGATTGAAAGAATTGTAAAACGTGCACATTGTATCATTTGTGATCCATCATGTACATGTTCGCTGCTACCTAACTTTTGCAACTTCCGTAACAAACTGGCGCGTAACTTCTTTTATAGTTGTAAATCCTTATTGCACCCACTGAACTATTGTGTTCCACCTGTTTTGTTACGTAGTGGAAAATATTTCTTGCCTCACTTCTCTACGAACAGAAGGCAGAATTCATTTTTCCCTTGGATGAGTATCAAACTCAATGGTGAATACTGCGATCTCAATCAATAATAATAATCTCGTCCTTTTATGAGCTTTGAGAACTTGACCGCCCATTTTGAGCACTATGTGAATCATTTTAATTTCTATTTGAAACGTATAAACTTTGTGTAACTTGAATTTGTGATTTCCATTTCTTGAGAATATACGCCTTATTATTATTATCATGCTTGCTGGTGGGACGGAGTTTTCCATTGCATTTCCACTGAAAATACTAGAATTTCCATGAGATCCGTCCCATGCCATAAACCGACTATTACTCCAACCCTTTTTGATATTTTTCATGCCATGTTTTCCAAATGTGGACCATTGAACTAGATAATCCGATTATACGAACATTTGGAATTTGAATTTTTCTGCCCAACGAATCGGACTATCGGCAATGTTAAAGCGATTATCCCATTCGAGGAAGTCGGTACCACCAACGGCTATAGTCCAGTTCCTTATGTCGTAAAAATGTGTTCATTTAAGATTTTTGGAGATTAAGAAAACTACACATTTTTGGAATCCTAGGGACCTACTGAATCTGAAAAGCAATGTTTACATTTTTTCCAAGCACTTTATATGACCACCATTTTGGATTTTCAAAATGGAGGCTGTTTTTTCCAAATTCCAATTGTCAGCTGCTAAGCAGCCTGGACGCATGATATTCATGTATAACCATACATTTTGGAATTAATCTCGTGGAATTTGAAAATATCTCGTGGAATAACTTAAGATGTGATCCAATTGATGCAAGATGCCGTTCAGGTGAGGAAACTGCATTATATTTGGCATAAGGAGTAGAGAACATTAAGCAATTATGCATGTATCACTGATGTTATCAGAATCGCGTAATCCCTGTTAATTCAAATATTTTTGAAAACATGATGTCGATTACATATCTTGAACAGGAAGAACAGCGCATAGTAAGGTTGCACAGGCATTGATATATTTCGCCGGATCTCTACAATGGATGCACTCCGGAATGAAAATTGCACATTTGACACGAGATACAGAATATCGTTAACGATCGTCAGACGAAGTGGCGCCTAGCATGACGTCATAGTGGCATGAACAGAAGAAAGTAAGTAAACAATAAAAGTCAAAGGACGGAATGAAATTATCAAGGATTTGAGATTTAATACTGTCTCCTTCTGAACACAGAGGTCTGGCTTCATCCTGTGGATGTATAAGGCCTCGAGCACCCATAAATGAAGCTTCCCCCTACTTCGTTTGATGACGGAGAAACCTTGACTGGCCCTCGCAATCTCGCCACATTGCAAAAGGTGTTTAGCAATGCTGCTGGAGGGTCGCTTACCACTGTTGTTGCCCGTCTTTAGACACTGAGGGATATGCTCTGCCATTCTTTGGGACAACCTCCTCTCCGTACCACCAAGGTATCTACTACCGCAGACACAAGTAAATTGATAGATAATGTTTGATTCAATCGTAGGAGTGAGTTTGTCTTTGAGATTGGGGCTCCAAAGTCGGCGTATTATAGGAAGGACACGAATATCGACGGAACAATGCACCGAAGAGATTTCACTCCTCATTTTCTTCTTAAGCCAGTTGTGTTCTTGGTCACCCTTGAATGGCACGCGAAGAGTAGCCACAGGTTTCTGAGGCCTGAACACAATTGGTTTCACAATCTTTTCGGCACTATATGACTCGGGGTAGCCATTTATTTTTTGAGTTATATCAATTCCTTGTCTATTGTTTACTTACTTTCTTCTGTTCATGCCACTATGACGTCATGCTAGGCGCCACTTCGTCTGACGATCGTTAACGATATTCTGTATCTCGTGTCAAATGTGCAATTTTCATTCCGGAGTGCATCCATTGTAGATATCCGGCGAAATATATCAATGCCCGTGCAACCTTACTATGCGCTGTTCTTCAAATTCAAATATTCACTGGATACAATCACCGTCTCGTCCAACGATCTACCAATCACTCTTATCACTGTCTTCATGCAACGTTTTCATGCAGCATCGCTGGGATGGAGAGAATGCTAAGGTATTCTGCGGTACGATGCCGTACACTCCAATGACATCAACGATCTCCGGGATGAATGATGCTCATGCCAGTCGAATTCACAGTGGGGCTGGCTAAAACTCCCTGATGTCGACTAGGAAACCGCTGACTGAGGGTGGTGTAACTGTATTACCTTTTCTTCCAGAAATGGCACATAGTTGGTCAACTCTGCTGGCCAAATGAATGAATGGAATTCCACTTTTCATAATGTGAATAGGATAATCGAATCGCTGTAGAAAATGATGATCAAAAGGGAAGTACGAACAATCGCAGATCGAAACTTATTTTCTCGCACTGGAATCGGGTCATCGAAATGCAATTTGCATTTTTGAGTCGGTTAATCGAATTCATATTAATGGAACTTTCAATTTCTCGAAAAACGCGCGCTCACCTTTGATGTTTTTATGAACTTGGAGTCTTCTTGTCATGATTTCATTCTAATGCTTCCTACGTTACTATATTTTGCCTGCTGCTGTGCGGAGCTGGGCGCTGTTACTTGGTAAACTGGAATTCTCAATCCTGCGATCGCCATTCCATTATTACTTTCCTTGGTACGGGGAGTACAATTCACTTGCTGTCAATTTCAAAATGACTTTTTGCCTGTACTGCATCCGTCCCTACAACACACGGTGTGTATAACACATACGTATATTGTTTGCACTTTACCATCATATGACCATCAAAACAGTTGATTAGCAGCTCAAAATTCTTAGCTCACATCCATCTTAATGTGTAATAATATAATACAATTCCTCTATTATGAGAATGCAGGCAAGTTATGTCTTATCATTGCATCTAATGACTATCATCTATTAGTTCTAACGTGCGGTGTTTTCTTAATATCGAAAGAAAAGTTGCGTTTATTAGATCGCATTTCTAGTAAACTGACGCGATTGAAGAATCTAACTCTGTGGATAGAAATGATGCTTTGTCAGTGAGATTATGACTTCCAGTCAAAGAAATGAGCGTTTGTGTCGTGATCGAATTCGCAGAGGACTGACTGTCATCGCTTACAAGTGTACATATACACTGACATACTGAGAAATTTAGTTTTGATGTCGAATATTTCTCCCATTACCATCCCATTCTGTGAAAATAAATCTGAAAACGCTGCTGGCCCCAAGGTTGGATAAAATATTGGGTAGGTTCCCAAGGCCCAAGATTGAGAAATTAGAACCTGAAATTGTGAGATATTGCTTCTTATATTTCATCCTTCTTGGTAACTGTTTTCCAATAATGTAAAGTGATCAGCAGGTTTGTTAATATATGCTTTTAGTCGTGTATTTTTTAATTGAATACCGTATTTTTGGGAGAATTCATTCTATACATGTTCTAAGTGTTCAGTGTAGGTTAACTTACATGACTAACATGACGTATATTATTTAAAAAATAAGCAGATATATTCGCTAGCATCGATTTTGATGAAATCAAAGCTATCTCAAAAATAGCCCCGTCACTCATGCACTCATAGCATTCATGAAGTATTCATAGTGCTGTTGTAAGACGGGGTGAGCTTGTATATCCGCAAAAATTTACCAGAGGAAACCTAAAAAAGCAATTCAATAATTTCATTCAATTGTAAGAATTGCTATGCGTAATAGAAACTGACTTTATAAGTATTATTATCAATTAATTTATCAATATCAATAGAGACACTATAATGAAAAATAAGATTAGCAATAAAAAAAGGAATGAAATAAAATCTAGCCTTCAAATAATTCTTCTGATATTTCGTAAAATTCAAATCAATCAACAGCGACAGTCAATTAAAAAAAACCACTGACGTGACCTGTCTAAGCTAAGTCTTGAAAGCGCACCGCATTTTCTATTCAAATATTTGATGATAGGCAAACCTGTACTATTAGATTGCAAAAGACATTTTTTCAAAGTATTATATTATAATATGTGATATTTACCAGAAATTTATCATGTGCGACAACTTAAAGTGGTTTGCGAAATGAAGTCTAATGTAGCACATTTTTTCTGGGAGAACAACATAATTAGACCAGCAAAAGAGACCACTATCTTGCGCTAAGAACAATTCTATCCAGGGCCTAGATATATGAATAACAATGGCATGTTTTAAGCTCAAATGACAATCATGCAGACAGAGGATCATATGAGGCGACTTAAGGTATGCATCAAACAGTTTCATGTAGAAAATCATGACTAGACAAGTCAAATAAATTGACGCAAAAGTGCGGAACTCAGATTGGGTAATCAATCATTCTGTTTACCTTAATGTTCTTATGACTCTGCCTTTGATCTGTCTGATAACGATTGCAACCGGAATAAATAGTAATAATTCAATATCAAGTCGGAATTGCTTCCATCTAATCACTTTGATATTGAAGTTATCATGCACATATGAATCATATCTGTACATGATTTTGGACATAATCCTCACAGTCACTGATTGCATTTTCTGTTGAAAAGATACTGAGAGAGGAAATTGGAAAATGAAGATTCTACTAGAGATTATCAAACTGTCACCATAGGTTCCTTTTTACGCAGTCATTTAACAATGGGAATCGCGTATTTTGAAAATCAGTTAATGCTATAATTTTTAGCAATAGATCATCTTAAGCAAGCTAAATGTGTAGAATTCATTGTTAGAATATTGATTATAAAAGAAAATGCGTGCAAAAGCGAAGGCCATCATATGTTTGATGTTGCTCCTTTATCTGTCACCCGCATACTGTTGTAGGAATTTATGTGCTGTCGTAATAGTTGCTTTATAAGAGAGAGTTGGGGTCATCTTTATCCATATTCAGTATGTACTGCTCGGTCGTGTGTGTGATTTCATAAGACTTCATGCTGATAAATTGAAAACTTTTGAAAAGGAAGCATTCACTTGTGCAGCAGCATCCTTTGGATATAAAATAATTGAGTGTAATTAAGATATCAATCAACATGGAAATCATTTTTCCTGATGATGATGAAATTCAAATACAATAAATGTTTCTGAACATTTGCGACCATTCTTGTCAAGGAATAACATGGTCATGATACAAAAGGATTTCAGACGATGATTCTACAGTCCGTTTCATAAAAAGTGTATATATATGTATATCCTGGTCAATTAACTTCTGACAAATGTACTTAAGTTTCTGTAAACTCCATTCATTCACACCTCTTCATAGTAAGCATCGATATAATTATTTCGTAATTGTGTATGATTTTTTGATTGTTTGATTCTTATATATATCATTTTTTTATTATGCCTATTATTATGATTACCTCTCTCATTTTCAACTCATATTGTGATGTAGATTTAATCTGAAGTTAAATATGTTTATCTGACAAATGCTTAGTAATCATGCTTAGTAAAACTATATACCTCATGCAACTCACGCTCCACTGGTCTGTATGAATTATTATGCAGCTAAATAAAAGACAATTTAATTCAGCGACCTGATGGATGAAACTTCAAAATCAATGACAATCATTGTAATAGAAAACATCGTTTACCATTGATGCCGCATTTTTCATGGCAATATTCTTTGCAAATGAAAGATTGCACACCGCTACTACAATGGTGTTGAGAAACATTGCAGAGTCAACTTTGAGACTCGGAAATAGAATCGGTTGTTTTTTAAGGAGACACAGGCGCACATAACGAAATTAGAAAATCAGTTTCATTGACCTATCCAAGATCCTGGGTTTATTACCCTATATTTTGGATACCTACCCAAGATTACCCAAGACCGAAGATTTTCATGATACCCAAGCCAACCTTGCTGGTCTATTCACATCGCATTCTCATGAGATCACCATTCGTGCCAGCAATCCAGAAGTTTATGCTAATCCATGCTAGCTAGAGCTGCTACTCTATTCTGATACACATGTGCCATACAAAATGGCATCACAGAAATTTTCTAGCATTCATGATCCCTCTAACTCTGCGAATTATGCAGCAAATTCCACATCCGAATGTTCCCCGCCGATTTTCTTGTGTAATGGAGTTGAAACTGAGTTAAATCGTCTTTCGTAATCATCCACAGGTCCTGACGGATTACTTCCTTGGATTCTGCGCAAATTTGCCTGTTACTTCGCACCTGCATTGACCTTCATATTCAATTAGCCGTTGTGTTGCGGAATTGTACCGGATTTCTACAAGATGGCGAACGCCCTACCCATTCCCAAGTGTGACAAACCCCAATCTACATCTGACTTCCGGCCAATTTCGATCCTATCTGCTATCTCAAAAGTGTTTGAGAAACTTGTTTCCAAAAATCTTATCGTCTCTTTTGTGAAAGCTTCTGCTGACAAATCACAATTCGCTCTTATTCCACGGTCAGGTTCGGGAGCTACATGTACGCTAGTCCTAGCCCACCATAAAATTGTGAGATTCCTGCATCCTTCTTCTGGTGCGGTGCGAATTTCTCAGTCGACATGTCAAAGGCTTTTGACAGACTAAGTCATGATGCGATTATACATGCTTGTATAGACTTCGAAATTCCATGTTTTACACTTGACTGGATTCGCAAACTGGATTTGTCAAACAAGCCGCGAGACGCGTGTACATTATGCAGTATTTCCTTATGATAAGATGTTGCAATGCTTTTATACGTTCCAAAAAAGTTAGAAAAAAAGTAGGCTGCTATACGCCTACCCCAGCTTTTGTAATGCTCCTCAATTTTTGTTGAACGATCTGTGGTGTCTTGAACGACGAGTTTACCGTATCATTGGTAAATCATCAACTTCAATCCTCGATACTGTAGACAAGACATGCAGAAAACTTTATGATAACAGTGTGAATGATAGAGCTCATCTGTTAAGGGAAATGTTTATATCTCGCGGTCAACGTGTTTCTTCTCGCTTCTATGTCTTGCTTCAGCCTCCTTTTGCTAAAACAAAGCGTTTTAGCAATTCATTCATAAAATTTTGTAAATAGCTTTTTCATTTCTTTATACCTCAAACTATGCGCATACCAATATTTAATATTATACTTGGATTCTCTGTCTGTATTTGCTCGGTTTCACGTTGTCAGTTTTCACCGAATAATATGCACTGTAGATGTTGTGAAAATAAGAATTTAATTTTATTACTTATTTATAGCAGAGAATAGAATAGAATATTTATTTACTCTTCAGATAACAAGTAATGAATTCATAGATACAAAGATACACATTGTGTTTGGTTTGATAAATGTCATAAAAAGGAGGAGAAAGGGACCGGAAGACCCATTGGGGTATATGAACCGCCCTGCAGGTGATGCTAACTATTTGGAAGTATGTATATCAACATTAACAATAAGTACATCACCATTAAACATAATTGCATAAACTTGTTGATTCACATTTTCAAGTCACTTATATTATTATGATTACATTTTGTAGTCAATCATTACAGGAACAATATTTACAACATTTTGTAGCCATGCATCAAAAACCACACAGTAAACATTTTACTATTTCTGGTCAAATCACGTCTTCTTTTTTAAACAGTTATTTTTACAAATAGTAAGAAGAGTTCTTGCTCTGTAAGGTAAGCTCAAAGAAAAACAAATCATAATTTCTTTAAGTATTTACATAGAATTCTAGAGTTCATGATCATCTTTTCAGATTTCAGGGAGGACCTATTTACATGTTTAATGATTCATTAGCATAAATGCAACAGCTTTCGTTTCTTATTTAATATTAAAATGATGAGGGATCATTTTCTCAAGGAAATAAAGCTTCAAATTTCGTTTAAATTCTCTTATTGATTGTAAAATTATAATTTTGGCTGTAGCATATTCCATTTGAAGGGAATGGCAAACGAAGCAAACATTTTTTTGACAGATCGAGGATCAAATCAAGTAATTAAAAAAAGCTCTAGTGCTGTAATCTATGTATTCTTGGTTCCTGTGGCTTGATTTGTGCAATTAATGGGGATTTTTTATATCAATACATGTATTATGTCAAATTTATGACAGCTCACGAGAGAGGTAAATTAATATTGTCATTTTTCAAAGTAGAATTTAGCACTCCTTTTTCATAGCCAAGATGTTTTGAAAGTTAAATGTCATGTTAAGATTCGAAACCAAACGTTTTGGTCGTCTTGGCCTTTATATGTGGTTACTCCACAATTCTCAATGGCATGCATTTGACAATTCAATATATTTCGATTACAGAATTTGGGTTTAAAAATGAAGTGTTCAATTCCATTTTGGAAAATTGCAGTATCATTGCATCCTCATAATGCTTTTTGTCATACAACCCAGTCCAATGAAACATATTTTATTGAAAGATATTTTATTTATCACTTCATTAATGTGACTAATTGCATCACATTTCAGCTTGTTGGAATAATTGGATATTGATGTTGCGAAGTTCAAAAGACACCTTCAAAAAATAATTATTAAAATTTTAAGCAGCCACGGAAAGGAAGCCCTTATTAGCCCAAGAATTATCCAAACCAACAGATGATTTAATGCGAGTTTCTTTTCACGCTATATTTGCATGTTAATTAATGTTAAAGAACGGAATTTAATGTGATTTATGACAAGTGCTCTTCACATTGTGTAATAAATATCACCATGAAGTTCGTATTACTCAACTTCACCTAACATTAGATGCTCATTTACGACGAAGGATATACAGTGTATAGCAAAATTATACGTCTCTTCAGTGCTCTCAGATCTTCAAGGATTTAATTTAATGAGATTAGTTTCACTCAATTTCCCATACCAGTTGCCTGATATGTCACAGCTGTGATGACGTTCTCTTTTTCATTGTGAATATCAGTTAAAGTGAACAATAAATATCTTTCAACGGATTTGGCATTTTTGTCACATATTCCGACCATCATTGATTAATTATTTAAAACATCTCAGAGAGCTCATTATTCATTCGTTCATTTATAGAGTAGATAGATTTAAGTGAAGGAAGGATATCGAAGAACGAATTTTTCGTATGAAATTGAACATAAGTATCTAGTTCACTGGGGAAAGTTCATATTTCTGGTACCAGCAGTTACAGCGTTAAATAAACACATCCGCGTCATATGTACAGTGTACACATTTTAAAGAGGAAGTTTTAGTCGAAATTTACTAATCACTTGCTTGTACGAACAGATTTCTATATAATGCAAGTGATCCAACTCTCTAGCTATGGGTGCAATTCAATTCACAACTCTCGCACCAAGTGCGATTATAACAGCTGTGAGGTACAAATTGAACCCAACAAGGAAATCTTGTCAATTTTTTTTCTCAATACAGTGGTGACTGGAATAATCGATATTTTGATTCCTTTCGGTGGCAGCTAAACATGGTTGAATTTCTTTGCTATCGAAGCATTTTGGGAAATTCATTCAAGATTAGAAGAGATACGGTGCTTACCGTCACGAAAATTCCTCATGATTTTTCATGAGATTTTTTCTCATATATGTCTCATGAAATTTCATGCGAATTCGGAACGTTTTGGCATAAAACAGCTCATTAAATTTCATGACATTCTCATAAAAATATCAGTAATAAATTAACAGTCTCCCTTTCATACTTCCGAATTTATTTTTCTAGCCTTCACTGAGCATTCCCACGCCATGTCCACAATACTATTTCAGTACTCGCACTAATGAACAACTATTGTTTTTACAAGATTGAACTGTGATTGTATATATCTCTATTTTCAACATCTTTCATTGAAATCTAATTGTAAAGTAAAATGATATATGCATAATTTCGAAAGGGCTGTTGCAGATCGCCATGATATATTCTATATTGTTGCTTTTTATCATTTGTAGACTAAACTTGGAGATCCTTATCGATTGAGTAACCTTTCTCATGACTCTCTCCTTTCGCGCCTGGCATGCATACCCAACTACTTATGAACTAATTTTCACAAAACCCTCATGAATGCTCATGATTTTCCCTTGAGGACATCATGAGTTAAATATTATCTTATGAGAATATCATGAGAAACCTCAAAACCTCGTGAGCTCTCATGAAAATCTCATGAATCCGCATTAAATTTAACGAGTTCTCATGAAAAATTTTCGTGAGGGTATATTGAACAATATCTGTATTCCTTTACTGCATCCGGATGTGTTATTTTGGGCATGCATCTGGCATATGGATGCATTCCAGAATGCATCTCCCTCCAATGCATGCCCAAAATAATGCAACCAGCTCAATGCATCTGAAATGATATGGTTGCTACGGGCTTCTACAGCGGCAGCTTAGTCATGTATGTGTGAAGTATCGCAAGCGCAAGACTAGAGTTAAGAAGCGCTTCATGAAAAGCGAATGAAAACATTGTAACGATCTTCATGATCTTCAGAGCAAGTGATAGAGGCGGAATGGAGGATTCAGGAAGACAACCTTTGGAGATGACACCGATATGCGTTGAAGATGCGCAAGTTTTCATAGCAAGCCCACAGGCGGCCCACACTTCTTCGATAGTTTGAAATAGAATTCTACACAATAACATGTTCTGATCAGTGGAAGTATAAGTTGCATCTTCAGCCAGTGACTTCCGATTCATGAGCGAAGACGCTTTGAAAAAGTGCTGTACTTTGGTTGTGCGAAATTTTCTGTTGAAATGCAGGCGATAGTGTTTGAGATTTATCTCACTTCGGTTTGAATATCTGTTGCGCGCATGTAGCAATATTAATAAACGTTGGTCGACATGGCGAACATGCGGTATATCAGTTTTGTACGAGTTTTTCATGTTCAATAGTGGCCAGTGTGACTAATGTAAAATATATTGAACATGAAAAGCCGTACAAAACTGATTCATCAGAGTATTTGTGTAGCATATCGAAGCCAAATTTGCCACTGCATATGTTTTGAAAGATACTTCTCAGTTCGTTGAAGAGGTGAAAGCCGTTGATATCAAAAGTCAGAAATCCATCGAGATGTGCAGTTTTGATGTGATCAATTAGCTTGGCAACACCGATTTCCAGAACTATTGACCATGTCGTTACTCTCATAGATTTTGATCATTTTGAGTCATCGAGAATTGCGGTCAGAGAGTTGCTGCATTCGGCATGTACTAGTCATCTTTTCTTTTAACGGCAAGCTCTATTCGTACTTTGATGGTATGGCCATGGGCTCAAAGTTTGGTCCCAGCATGGCCACTTGCCATGAATATGATCGAAGGCAAATTTGATAACTTTTCTGGTAAAAAGCTGTACAAACAGTACGTAGATGATTATTTTTGTCTTTTTCGCAGCAACACTGATATTGACAATTCTTTCACGTATATGAGCTCAAGTATACATGCGATGCCTTGGCGTAACTATACGACATTTACCCTCTCGGATTAATGAGCATGTCACTGGAAAGCCCTTACCCACTGAGATATCTATGCATATGCACCGAACCATGAAAGAGAGCAGCATTTGGCAGATCGAGATTTCCAAAAATTCTGGAAATATTTTTTGATTAGAGATAACTTTGATGTCCTTTCTAATGAAAGAAGTGGGCTCACCTATACTTCGTCTGAACTTGAAAATTTGTATATTTTGCCGACTTGACTTATTATATGAATTTCGTCTCCACAGTAATCCTGATAGTAAGTCATCTATCTGTAGAGAGTTCTGACTCATCATGTTTTATATGCTATTATTATCCACATCAAGAAGAATAGCAAATTTGCTGTGCACATAGGCATGTTAAAAGATCAGTGAAGGATGGTTTAGTCAAGTATGAGGTTAAGTGTAGGGTCCTGTAGTGATACATGTTTTTAATAATTTCAGTTTCATTCTTATTCATTATCGTGCGTTTGAATGCAGACGAAGAAATACTGTTGAGTAAGTCTGCCTTGAGTCTATCCAAGCCGTGAGTTCCATTTATGCTTTAATGTCAGCATATACTCAAACTCAGTCAACATTCAAAAAAGAATAACAGATATCGCATTGAAGCTTCTCCATTAACATTCAGACAAATTACGATCATATTCTGAAGGAATTGTTGCCTAACCGCCTGTTTATACTCAGATCACTTTCCACTACATTACTGCCGAACTTTAAAGTTTAAGAACTCATTTTTACCTTATATTTTGGCGGTTGACAATAATTCGAAAAAAAGATATCTTTTGTGACTTACATGCATGTGCCATTTATAGACTCATTTTCGATTTGCGTTTCCGAAAAATATACAGTTGACATAATTATTATTAATATGAGTGCTGACTTTCTTTCTCAGACTGCAACTAAGTTTCTATCTGTTTCTTGCTTTCTGATGTATACGGCACCACTCGATGTGTTTCCATTACACAATGCTTTAAGAAGGGTAACACAAATGTGAACTATCTCATGTAAAATTTTCACTTAATAGGTTGGCATGAATAAATTCAAGCTATTAATGAACAGAAGTGACTTCAATTTAAATGAAAGACGAAACAGATGAATCAAATTATACGTGTAAATTGCAGGTGTATGCAGAGATGTGATATGTTTCTTAGGGGGTCACAGGTAAGTAGGCCATTCAAATTGTGTTCTAGTGAACAAATCCATGGACCTACTAAGAAGTATTTTCTAAGTATCAAAATGTAATGGAAAAATTTGAGGCTTGCGTTCGCATTGCGTAATTGCTACATTGAATATGTCCTCTATTAACTTTGAAAATATATGCTGTCAATCAGTCTTAGTAGCCTAAGCATTGTGTTGACTTAAAATGCGTTTTATTCACGAACTATTCTGAATGGCTATCTGCTCGTGTATAGGATCCTAAACAGGAATGCATTCTAATTAACTTTCATTGAAGTCTATCTTGTAAGGAAATTCGGAAATGAATTTTCTGAGTTCAAAAAAATGTAAGAACGATGTATGAATTCTACAATGATTGCATAGAAAGTGTTCATGAATAGTTAGTACACTGTATCAAGATTAAAGACGATTTTGAAATATGACTTGATTGATAGGGACATTCACTACGGGTAGAAAAATCAAACATTTAATGGCCTTACATATGTCAAATAGTGACAATTAATTGATATGCTTATCAAATACTTGACTTTTCCAACCACAAAAATCTCGATGACGATTCAGCAGTATTCAACAGCAGACGGATTAAAAAATTCCTGAAGCAGACATAAGTAACTCACTGGAAAAGAGTTTGTGGAAATTTCATTGATTTCTTTTTTCTATTAATCTGTTATGCCCCGATGACACGCAGTGCTCGTCATGAGATAATCTCTACATGTCTCTAGTTGGCAATGACGAGCGCTGTTCGTCATGGTGCTTTTGTTATTGCGAAAACTGGGCAGATAGGACAATGAACGAAATGACGAGCAGTGCTCGGCATTGTCATTTGCTGCAGTGCTGGAAATAGATAACAGGTTAAGAATAATCAATTTTGTTAATTTCTCAATTAAACGAAATGATTTAGTGATCGAAGGAAATTCTCATTTCCTATTCGAGGAAAAATAGTACATAAATACCACGAAGAAGTCAGTCGCAAAAATGTATTGTGTCACTTCAATGAACAAACAATGAATTGATAAGAGGAGTTTGGACTCCAGAAAGAAGGAATGTCGTTATGTGTTTAATACAGCTTTAATGCATAGAAGGGAAGTTCTGAGAAATGAAAATGTACTCAATTTAAGACCTACTACAAGTAACGATTAAAATTTCAAATCGCTAATTTTTTCGGAAATTTTGAAAAATAATCAAATTCTGTTTATTGATTCACGTATGGACCATCATAAAGAACATCCGCTGTAAGGGAGGGCGGACGGTGGCTTGCAAATGCAAATATTTTTGTATTACAAACGGGTATGGAGGAAAGGTCAAGAAGATGTAGAAAAATTGTGTTCAAAGAAAACTCAAGGACTAACATCCTGAATAGATAAGCGTAACGAAACATAACGACATGCGGTAAAGTCAGCTATAACATACTGATATATTGTCGATATATCGTATACGATCCGTCAGCAAAAAACACATTGTTGTACTAAAGCAACACTCTCAATGAGATGAATGCGAAGCTATCAATCCATGTGATCATGCATTCTATCTATGCTGCTGTCCTTCACTACCCCTTTTTTTAGACAGGATCCTCCTCAAAACGTATGAAAGTTTTACTAGTTCTTCGGTAAGGCGGCAACATTTTTTGCCCCTTGCTTTTATTCAAAGTCAAGATAAAGGAATGAAGCTAGGAATACATTTGAATCAACATAATAGTGTTTGTCACGATATGACCGATCAATTTCATTTCTCATTTCAATTTTAAGTTTGTGAAAAATGTCGGCATGAAGTTGACAACCCCAGCGGAGCTTCAAAGTACCACACAGAATATTTCTGCGCAGCCTCAAAGTTTCCTTGACTTGCCTTAAGCAAAAATGTAATGAATATTCGAATGTTTGAAGCAAAAAATTCAAGAAGAGACAATATCTCATGTTGATCGATGCCAGTGATTGTTTTGCTTATTTTGTAACTGGGAATGGAACTAATCGATTAGTTACATTATATTGGGTGTAAGAGTGTCACTGTCCACGTAGTTCAATTTCTTGCCTCCTGAATTTTTCCATTTTATCCATTAGCTTCATGTTATGTTACAACATCCTTTTTTAATTTCCTTAACCATTGGTAACTATTGTTCTCTTCTATTTCCACTACCAACACGTGTGCAGTAGAGGAGGCGTCTGTACGTGCATGCGGCTTTGCGTGAAATCAGTGTTAATATCACAGCAACAACGAGAATCAGCATCATTAGTCCTGTGGACAGTAGTATTAAGATCTCCGTTTTGCCAGTTATTGAACCAAATCTGATCAATTCATAAATCATTGCCACGAGAAAGCTAAGAGACTAAATTGGGCTCTTTTAAGAACTGTTTAATCCAATGGTTACAAAGGCATTGCAATTATAAACCTACACGGATTGGAGAATTGCTTCAAGAGAAAGGATTGCTTCAATTAATTATTCAAATTGACGAGAATGGTATATCGTATTATATATAGCCGAAGTGATAAGATGATTTTCATCATCGTGTGAGAATTATGTAACTTATAAACATCGTTTGAAATTATGAAGTCTTCATTTCCTTGCAAAGTAGAAAAATACTAGACTTGCATCCATTCCGATTTTCGAACACAGAATCAAGAAAATACGTTGTTCTAGTACAGCAGGCCTACGCACCATTAAAGTGCAAAAGCTTCAATCGAATATTCTATCGCGATAAAGAAGGGAAGGACAGAATGAAAGGCAGACAAATGATACCAAGCAAATGCCGATTGTCATTTACTGTTGGAGTGATTGTAGCTGCATGCACCGTCACGGTCGACATACAGCAGGAGCAGCTCAAGTTTTGACTAAGAGGAGGCCCAGCGAAATCTGTCAAAATTCTTAAAATCACACACCGTGTAACCGTTCACAATTCCTAAAGCAACAATAAAGCAATGTGTCATCAGTCAGTTATACATGCTTTTGCCACAAGAAAATCATAATAAGTCTAATTTGTCCAGCTTTGATATTAGCATACAGCACACATATAATAAAGATCCATCATCATTTAATGAAAAATGTTTCCGCAGCACGGTATTACACGTAAACATTATAGCAATTAAACTCTATCCCCTTTGTTCCCACCTCCTTAAAATAGGTCGGTGCTCAAAATAGGACTTGATGATATAAATACTCTAAGACCTGTGATAATTGTGTTATTAGATGCTGAGCGACCTATGTCACACAATATCATTTCGAAACTTAAAGAATTTGTTACATTGGTCTTTAACTTCATTTAGCCTATTTATAGGGTTTGAAGTAATATCTCGTTTTCTATATATCACTATTCAACTCATTATGACAGTAAGAATGATATATATACTGTATATAAATACTGCATCTTCTGTATATGACATACCCTATACAGTTGAAAGTTTCAAATAATTATTATCTACTTCAGCTCAGATATGATTCATGATATGGCGCAAGATCAACGACTAGTGTCGTATGGTGGTCATATGATGCGTCCGCATGGTAATTGGAAGGATGTGATGTAGACGCAGTTTCACAACTGTTGCCAAAGGATTAAAAAAGTCGTTGAAAGGAGTTGGTGGTGTCGCCGGAAAATAGAAAAAGATTTGGAAGAGAAGAAAGGATCAGGAAGAAGATCAAGGGTATATCCCAAGCGAACAGATGCACGCTTAAATAGCTGGCAAGAGGAACAGATTTGTCTGCTTACGGTCTCTACTAATCGATCAATCGAGCTCTGGAAGGTTGCTCTGCTAGAACTGCACATCTGAGCTGGAGGTATACAATCTCGATGATCAGCTTTGAGAATTCCGCTTAGTATTGAAAAGGCAAAACAGCGTATTTAAAAAGTAGCTGTTTTGAGAAATCCATGGTAGCAAAAGCAAACTGACCCTTTTAAGTTAAAAACAACGTATTCCAAAATGCGTTTTCAATTTGACCTCAGCAGAAGGCAAATTCATATCAGACAAATTGTAAAGCATCTTTAAATGCGTTGTTTGACTGTTTCATTACAAGATTAGGTTTCATGATCTCAATGAGATTGCTCAATATATCGGCGTGTGGCCTATAATATTGTGTAGCTTTTGTTGTCGTTCAATATCCTTGTTAAACGCATTCGGTTCAATTGTAGTGGCCAAAACAACATTGTTTGGCAGGCCTACACCGAACAGGTATTTTGTGCAAAATTCTTTTTGTTGGCCCGTTATATGTGATTTGAAAGTCTCATCAATGTGACAACGAAGCATAGTTTCATCTATGTTTCATCCGTTTCATCTAATACCTATTTGTATAGGAAGTTTCAGGTTTTTCGAGATGTCATCCCTTAGCAACGTCTTTCATTGTACGACCCAAGAATTCTCACACCGGAACTCAAAGAAAAACACCACAAATCACGTCATCAACGGAAAGTGTCTGTATTCGAATTAAGACACAAGACGGTCAAAAAATTCGAAGGATCCAGGAAACGGAAGATACCAAAGTTGAACAACAAACCTAGTGGAGAATCGTGTATTAGGCAATTAAAAGTCATGAACGAATGAATACAAATTAACACTAACTACATAGAGTAAGTAACCTACTCCAGTACAGAGTAGGGATTGAAATACGAATAAAGGCTAGCCGACCCAACTTACGACGGGAAGGCAAATAAATTGAAACTTATAATCAATTACATTTTAATCTAAGAACTAAAATGAGAGTTCGTCATGGACCTGACGAGAAGCTAACTTAAAAATAACAAATGGTGAAAATAAGAAATCTAAGAAACCAAAATTAAGTTTGCTATGTATGCAGTCATCAGGGACGTGCAATGTGGCTGCATGAAGCAAGGTCTCGGCCCCTAACCTCCAACCTATACCACATGGCGGGGCCAGGCCAACCATATTGAATGCACGAAATGGAAAGTCTCCAAGCCTGAGGAAACATAGCACAATCTAACCTAAAATAAAACTTTTGGAATTTTTAAGGCCAAAAGGAAGCAAATGAATCTGGAAGAGGTTTTTAGTCCAACATATCAATGATGGAAGGCATCTGGCGGGGCGAAAAGCAACCAAACTTAAAAGCGAGGAACCTATTCTTTGAGAAGGACTTTATGCAAGAATTAACTAGCAGATAAACCTTATAACCCCTTCCTTTGAAGATATCGAAAATGACCTTAGCTCTTGATGTGAAGGCGGAAGCATCAGATGAAATCCTGGCGAACCTGATGAGTTGGGCAGCAAAGATGTTTAAGCCAGTGTTCGAATGCATATTACTCTCGGGGAAAGTATACAGCACCACTGGGAAGCTGAATTCATCAACCTTATGGCAAACCTTTGTGGTCTATTGGCCACCATCTTGGATCTTGATTTTACATCCAAATATATAATAACTTATTTGTGAAATTTTCCAAATTGACCTGATTTTGTTATCATATTATGCTATATACCGCTATAGTTGTATTGGTATTTAAAGTTTCATTATCATTTCGGATATATTATCATATCAGATACTGCAAAAAAGAAGATAATTATAAACATATCCTTAATTTTATCAATGCTAGGTTGGCATCAATAATAACAATTTGTAGACCGGCTTGATCATCGGTGTTTCTTTTGTTCATTGAGAAGGAGTTCTCCGCGTGCCCGGTTCTATTATCGAATTTAAAGCTGAAAAATTTGAAGTTTTTCTTTCAGATTTTGTAGCAGTGCATGCTGTACATTAATGTATATTATACAGTGCATATTATTCAAGGTGGTGAACGATTCCAAGTTAGTAGCCTAATCATGTACATAAAGACAGTCTGAAAATGAAACCTGACAATAGCGCATTGTCGCACCATCTGAAGAATTGTTAGTTATGAATAAGAATTTACACAGCACATTGACGACCAATGTTTTTCACGCTGTGATAATGGATTTATTGACTCAGCAGACAGTAGATAGCACTAGAATTGTTCAAGCATTGAATTTCAGTGACCTTATCTAAACTAGTGTGCAGTAATTCACTACCAGAACCGTGTTCCTTTCTCATGAAAGCTTTCTCTTTAACTGCGCCTCTCGACCTTTTCGTCGTGTAAAAGGTTGTGGCATTGTAATTTGAGTAATTGCTTCAACAGCAGTACAATGGAGAGATCCCGAACAGCAAAAATCATTTTGCCGAATCACAAAAAATGTTAAGCTAACTTCTGCGTCCTGCAATAGTATTCAAGAACAGAAGTCTTCACAGAAATTTTGAATGCTACATGTACAGGGCAACTTTTCACATTTGAATATATATGAGATCCAGTTTCCATTTTTCTGTTGACATACTCTGATCATGTTTGCCTCTGACTAAGAGGCAAGACTCGGACCTCTGAAAAGATCTTCGTATATAACGGTTCAAATCCTGCGAGACAATTGGGTATCATAATTTCGTGTATGTTTTCAACGATGGTGACATTCCGTTTGTATTTTGAGTTTGCCGTTTTACTATAAACAACATGCTAAAATTCCAAATCGTGCTTGGTGGTTTGTATGACAACTGCTTATACCTGTATAGGTGCAGATCTCATGATTTGTCCCAATTTTGTACTTTAACAATCTTATTTATTGATGTTCCTTCATCATGTATGTTTCCCTGATGCAGCTATCCCTTGTTCACCTCAGCAAGTTTAATAGCAAAAAGTGTTGAACTTTATAAGCACAGGTGATGCTTTGATTAATTAGGATGAACCATCGAATAGCTGTTTATTTATTAAGCTTATTATTATTTGAATAGTATACCATGCATATTAGATGTTGAAACGCGGGCAAAGACTGGTCGGGTCGGTTCTGCCTCTCAGGCTCCATCCCATTGGTGATCCCTAGTAATCAGAAATATCTAATCAGCGAAGAATGTGCTTTGAATGTGAACTTTTATTATGATGTTTTCATCACTATATGATGGTAAATCATAATATGATTTTTATAAGTTGCATGTACATTGTGCTTAAAATTTCTCGACATTTATAAACTGACGCATGAAAGAAAGTGAAACCGATTGAGCCTAAATTATTTTGTTCTCTCGTCTGTACTTTTAAGTGTTGCCTTTTTCTTAGTATAGAAACTTTCAAGCGTTGTATAGAAGTTGCGTTCTTGTAATTGTCTAAGTTGACGGAGGAAAAACCACGGCTAGACGATGTAGTCTATTAGATAACATCGTCGAACCGTGATTTTCCCTCCGTTAACTTAGACAATGCAAAAAGAAGTCAAGTACACAATCTTTCAAGATATCCTGTAATTGTACCAATCTAATGGAACATCAATCGTTCAACCATAATACCTAAAAGTAGATTTCTAATGTCACTTGATACTCTGTATATACAGCTTCTATCATGTTCTATCGTGTAGATAGCCACTCATTACAGAGTGGGATTTTATTCATTTGGCGTCCTTCAGCTGGGCTTATATTGGAGAGTGGGCTTCAATTAGTAGAGGAAACGCGGTATACACTGTTAAGCAATATGGTCTGTATCCATAGATCTACAGAGCTACTACATGGGGACATGTGGTCCGTATTTAGCAAGGGTCCGCATTACTATGGGGTCCAAAAATGGGGACTGAAAGATTTATGGTCCGATTAAATGGTCCTGCTATTTTTAATTACCTTCAAATACTTGCCCATACCGTAGACTACTAACCCTTTCTTCACTTTCCACCACATTACCAAGAGGACAATTTGTCTTACAATTCCTCGGTTGATCGGTCAGTTTATATAAAATACTTAGCAAAATGTCTGCAAATAACATTTCCAATGAAGATATTAACTTTTTTTAACTTTTTCTACAGATTTTTCCAATTCTATGATCATTTGATAATTAATGTATGTACCATATCCATAGTAAAATGAAACTTAGATGAACTTTGTCTGTCATTTCAATTTTCAAAGAAGGTACTTTGGCACCTGTGAAATATGTTCATAACACTGCTTATAAGTTCATTAGACCCTTTTACTCTTTTGTGCCTCAAATACGTAACCATGCCGAATATGGACTGTTTTTGTTATTTCGGACCTTCATCTGTACCATTTAAAAGCGGACTTTATCCAGATTTTGCACAGAAGTGCATCTTTCTATCTTTCTAGCAATTTTTCTTTGCATTATCCTACATAATTAGTTATTTTCTTGTCATATCTGGACTAATCATTTACAAAGTATTTGCAATTCAGAAAGAGTGTCTGATAAATTTAGGGCCCTTGTTATACGGACGCGTTTATACCCTTAATACGGACCATTTTGCCTAATACTGTATGTTGAATTTAATAAAATCTGGTGACTATTGTCAGAATATCAAGAGTATTCTACAAAGTGCTAACAGAATCAACATATATGTATGCGCAATGATTTTATAGCGCGCATATGCACACATGTATTATGAAACAATTTCAATGAGTTGAGCGACTTGTTCTGTTCCCATCGGTTGCGAAATAATGCAGATGTCATTTAGTGGAAACCTTATATATAATGACGCGGACATGTAACAACAACAACTGATAGAAGTCTGTTAGTTAAGTGTCGAAACGTCCCTCGCGTGTAGAGGGTGACTTTACAAAGATGACCGCCGCGTGGAGCATCTATATTTTGATGCTTGCATTTCATGGCGGTATCTCAAGCGCGATTTCACCACCGCCACCAAACGTACCGCCAAAACTTAGTATTTGTGACATTTCAAAAGTAGAAGAATGCAGTATCAATGGTGCCAAATCCGTCCATGACTTTTCATTAAAAGATGGAGCAACAGGAAAATCTGTTCAGTTATCAACTTATTCTGGTAATGTTACGGTTATGGTCAATTTGGCTACCTTCTGAGGGGGAACCGCCCCCACGTATCTATCATTGAATGCACTCAATAGTGATAGATACAATTCTGGAGTTCGCATCATTGGAGTTCCATGCAATCAGTTCTTATTGCAAGAGCCTGGTGCCACTCACACAGAAATAATGAATGGCATTCGATACGTTCGACCAGGAGGCAATTACATACCAAGCTTCCAAATGATGGCCAAGACGAACGTAAATGGCGACGAGGCGGAGCCAGTGTACAAATTCATGAAATGTCTATGTCCTGCTCCAGACCCGAAGATTGGAGACCATAGAATGTTCTTCTGGAATAATGTCCAAAATTCTGACATTCGATGGAACTTCGCCAAGTTTATTATTGATCGAAATGGTCTCCCCAGATACCGCTTTGGACCTGCTGGACCAGTAGAAGACATGAAACCATATTTAGATTATGTTCTCACGTTGTAGATATCAAACATTGATGAAGAAACTGTATTGTTATATTTTACCGTGTCTAATAGTATAATTTACTACACTCATTTTTATAAATTAGAAATCTGGCAATGTCTTTTCTGGAAAAGATCAGCGCTGTTTGATGTCACTATTCAAAAGCTACAACGCAGATGGTGATGGATTTATTAAGTTTCTTGACGTATCTTTGTGCATTCAGATGGTCATTTGCTTAATTGCCTGAGTATAACTTTTCTAAGAATGACTGAACCAGTGGTAAATTCAATATATTTATGTGTAATAAAGAATAATCAAATACTGCTCGTGCTTGCTGTAAATAAGAATACACTGGCCACATTTGATCAGAATTGGGAGGAAATTAAATCACACGAAGGAATGTCACGCGACTTCTTTTATTCCTTTCTAATTTAGCAGCTCCGTTTTCCCTGAAAAAATGTAGGAGGAATGTCATACACAAAAAATAGCAACATGTATGCAATAGTCACATACAGTGCAAGAACGTAGTCACTTCATGTCTTCTACACTGTAAACTGTAAACCGTAAATATCCGCTAAAATTAACAGCTAAAATTAGTTTCACGGTTTTTTACAGTCTGAACTGTAAATATCCGTAAAAACAGACGTTTGTTTTATCTGTTATGAAAGGATTTGAACTGTTACGTCATCACTCATCATGTTATGACGTCACTATTTTAACAGATATTTACGGATATTTTCTGTGGAACGTTTCTGTGAAGTTTGACGGTTATTTTAGTTGTTTTTAACGGTGTACAATTTAGAGTGTACGTCGCAACCTTTCCCGCGTCCTTGACAAGATGCCGCCATTTCAATCTGTCCTTCGCCCTCTTCTTCCAAGTTCCCCAATCTTCTTTTGTGCTTTCCGAATCTCCTGATGCAATCTTTCCAGCGAATCCTTGGCCGTCCACTTCTTCTTGTCATTGTGTCATCCATATCTTCCACTTGTTTCACTACTCTTTCGTCTCCCATCCTTACCACATGTCCTGCCTACCTCAGTCTCCTTTCCACCACTTTCTGTGTCATCGTTTTCTTCAATGCTACTTCCTCTCTCAGCTCCGTGATTCTTCGTTTCTCCACCAACCTCACACCACAGATGCGCCATATCCAGTTATTTCTTTTTAGTGATAATTAATCGAATTTCTTCGATTAATTGTAAAAATACATTTAAGTTGCTCCACCGCGTGTAAACTTAATTTAACACAATTGCGTATACATTTCCACGTATGCATTTTATAAGAGAAGCAAATAGAAGTTAAGGACTGTAGGTTTTATTGACCATGCCACAGAAATACTCGCATGTGGGCGAAAAACTAATGTTTAGCAGCAATTTAAAAGGGCCAACTCTTTATATGGGAAAATAAATGAACTCTTATTAAAGAGAATTATGATGACATTTTTCCGATTCATATTCAATCGAAAGAAATCAGTCAGGGAATGTGCAAAACTACAGCACATTATCGACATGTATAGGGAGGCAGACAATGATTTAATTGCGGACGATTTTGGTGTATTTTGAGTTAACAAGTTTTAACTCTACACGACTGCGTTCTAAAAATTATTTTGGTTTGTGACATGCATTAATTCTAGGGATCACTCTGCTAAGCAAAATACTAAAATTAATAAATCTAATGAATGTAATTAAATCTGAAATTAATGAAAATTTCTCTATTAGAATTGACATATGTCGCTACAATATTATTCTTCAATAAAGAAAATAAACAAAAACCCCTCCTCACTAATACGTAGACACAATTAAGGGAAAGAGGATGAGCTGCGTCCAATTTAAAATTTGGTTATCTTTCTTTAATATCTGCGCTGTTTGATGTCATAAAATAAATATTATCATCAAGTAAATATATCAATTGCGTTCCTCCAATTGACACAGTTTAAGGAAAGCGGATGACGGCATTCAAAAACTGTCGGATGTGTTCACCTGAGCAAAATAGAGTGATATAATTCCTTCATTTACATCGGCCGCAATCAGTAAAAAATAAACAACAATATAAAGACTCAACATTAATTAAGTAATGATACATTACTAGTAATATTTTAATGATAATCAACTTTCTCCTCTATTTATGGGTAAATTCCCGTTATTTCAATCTACTAAATTTTAGTTGTACGAAATCTATGTTATCGTGGATGGAGTGCAAGCCACGATTCTTTGACAGCTATTGGTGCGCTTCTGTTCGGTTTCAAGAGTACTTTCCACAATCAAGAACCCATTCTCTAAAAAACATTTCTCTAGAAGCATTGGTCTATCGGCTCCATCGCTGAATATTTTCCAATGGCAAGAGGTGTGAGGATCTATACTGATAAGACAATCGACCACTTAATTACTGAACGGACATCCAAAAGATGTGTTTATGGAAGAGGGAAATTTATTTCACAGCATGAATTCATGGAATTGAATTTCACATGAACAGTCAAGGAATGAAAAGCGAAGGAAAATGATAGTGCGGTATTACAAAAGGCTTTTTGAATGACAATCTTTAAAATAACAAAAACAACCGATTGTGGCCTAAAAGTAATTTCAGAAATTCTAAATCAAAGTGACAACTTTCAAAATTTGAAGTTGCTCTGCTTATCCCAAATATTTTACAAAAAGTACAAATACATATGCAGCTATTATTAACCCAGCTACATACTAAAAATGTCACATAATGGCAAATTGCACTGCTCGTACTTTCTGGATATTCAGATTATGTTAAATTTTAATTTACAGTAGTGTGTATCATGTAGACGTAATTTTGAGGCATACCAGTACAGCACCAGTCAATTGGCTACACAGTGCTCGTTGTATATTGCTTCGAAGATTGTCTCGAGGTATGTGCTTAAAACAAAACATCAGTTGCTTAGTCCTAGAATTTATCACAAATTTTCTAATTTTCTGGTATCATTGTTTTTCATTTTCGTTGTACATGTGATGAATTTCTTCCTGGAATTTTTTCTTCAGTGCATGACGTTTTGACTTCAAAGTCACTGTCAAAAGTCCATTTTCTGTTGTAAATGGCTCTGGACATAGATGAACTCGTTGCACAATTTCAAATCCTTTAAGATCGTTTGCTTTTCCATAGCTTGCCATCTCATTTCTAACTAATTTTCTAATTTCAACGTCTTTACAGACATCTTCCATAGATATCTGATCATAATCAAGAGACAATGTCCGCTTTAGAATATCGAAGTCTGGAACAACAATAGCTACAAGATATGATTGATCACTCTCTCCATGCACGAAGACTTGAGAGACATGAGGACAGCGGATAAAAATATTTTCAATTTTTTCAGGTGCAATGTATTCTCCTTGAGAGAGTTTGAAGATTTGCTTGCATCGATCGATAAGCTTTAGATTTCCTTGTGGTGTCCACGTGCCAATATCTCCAGTATGCACCCAACCTTCTTCATCAATAGTTTCCTTTGTTTTCTCTGGCTGTTTGAAGTAACCTTTAAAGGCATTACGACCTTTGACACAAACTTCCCCGAATCCTTTCTGTTGGTAGTATCCTAACTCGGGTACATCAACTAACTTAACCATATTACATGGGAATGGGCTTCCAATATTATCAAATGAATACTCATAAGGCGAAGATGCAATACTACATCCAGAAAGCTCAGTTTGACCGTATCCAATTATTATTGTACATGATAGGGCTGCAGAGAAAAACTTCAGGACTTCTGCTGAGGTTGCAGCACCTCCAATGCCTATATGTCTGATACGACCTCCGAAGATTTGGCGAATTTTAGAGAACACCAATTTATCCCAAATCGCACCATTCTGACGCACTCCTTTTTTCAAAGAATTTGTCTTGCTTTTAAGAGCACACTTGAGAAGGTATTGTTTGGTGTGACTTGCACTTGCAGCTGCGTGGATAGTATCATATATTTTATACAATAGCCGCGGCACAGCAGGGAGGATGGTAGGCTGTAGAGCTTGAATGTCATCCATGAATTTTGAAATGTTCCCGCTAAAGAAGCCTGCCTTTGATCCGACGAGAGTAACAACAACTATATTCATTCGCTCAAAAATATGAGCTAAGGGTAGATATGAAATGAATGTATCATCCTTAATGAAAGGAATGTTATGTACTCCCATCATGTAAGTTCCTGTATGACTATTGATAAGCAGAGATTCATGAGTGATAATTACTCCTTTTGGTCTATCTGTAGTGCCGCTGGTGTAGCAAATAGTACAAACATCATCAGGGCTTGCCGGGTTTAATGGATGTGGAGCATCCTTTCCTGAAGCCATTATAACTTCAAAGGAATGGACACGTATTCCGAGATCAGTTGCTTGATTTTCAATATCTTCCGAAACTGGCTCCATCGAAACAATGTGTTGAAGCGATGGCAAAGAGTCCTTCATCTCCAATAATGTGACCACTTTGTCTTTGGTATCGCACACAATCACTGTCAGTTCAGTTTCATTGATCATATGTTTACAAGCTTCCTTCCCAAGTGTATTGTATAAAGGAACAAGCACCCATGAGAATCTCGCTGTAGCTTGATCACACACTATCCATTCTACACGGTTCTGTGAAAATATCCCAACGTAGGTGTCATTGTTAGATTGCAACTTGCATTCACTAATCAGCCCGGATCCGAAGTTATCAGCCATTGTAGATATTTGCGAATAAGTCAGCCATTCGTAAGCACCATCCCCATTTTGTCTTCGGCCGAGGAACGGCCCGTCATCAGATATTCGCTGTCCTCTTTGAAAGGCTTCGTAAACAGTTTTGGCATCCTCATAAATCCAACCAGTCAGTTCTCCATCCTTGCATGAATTAGATACTCGTATATCAGAATCGCCAAGAGAATATGAATATTTTCCATCTGATATCTCTTGTGTACGATGAGATGAAGCACACAACCCCATATTGCTGAAGCCAAGTGGGAGTGAAGTAATGTAAAGCAGTTGTGACGGTTTATAACGAGAATCTACTTTTTATTTTAGCACACGGAGACAACCAGCATAATCAACGGCGTTCAGTTTTCCATTCAGTTAAGCATTTCCACCACGTCTCCATGTCTCGCATGAATTATTGCGTATAAGCAAATCAGTTGAATCACGTTGAGGCAAAATTCACTTTAGTCACAATCGATTGTTTGTTAACCTTTAGACAGAAGTGGTCGTGTATATATAGTTGGAAGGATGCATTTAGGAATGAATACAAAAGAATTTAATGTCGAACGATGAGAGCCAATTGAAAGTAAATTTTCTCGCTCGACTGTGTGTTTGCAACCTAACCGATGCACTTAGTATTAATTCTCCTTGCAAGTATATACAATAAATTTATTTTCGTATTAATATATTTTATCACTTTCCTCATTTCTAAGTGCAGTCATAGCTGGACTTACGAAACATGCACATACGTAGGTGTGCCGCAGACATTTGGTCTGAATAACCGACATAATTTATCATAATAGAAGTCTCAGGACATCATTCTCTTCCCACGCGAGCTGGCAGTCTGCAATTTTTATGGCAAAGCCAGGATAAATAAATGCAGAGCAGCCTGTTGCGCAGTCCTTCAGCTTGTTCAGCCATTCTAGATATTTTAAGCTATTTTGGGCGGTTCCGAGCCTACTGACGAGCCCTTGTAGGGCGAAACGCAGCGGTTATGGCTGCCAAGGAATTTTCATGCCTAAATTGCTCATGTCTGAGGACATCTTTTTGTTCTATGCCCAAGCGAACTGGCACTCTGCAATCTTTATGATTTAATATACTGTATGTGTGCATACATGTAAACAGTATAATCCTCTTCCCGCGCGATGTCGACATATGATAGGTGTTGATCGCTCTAGGACACAATAGGCTTAGTGACATTGAATAGGGATGATAGAAACTGACATCTCAGGTCATAGACAAATGACAACAATTGCATTGGAGTATACATTCATTTTTGGAGTATACATCAAAGACTTTGAAGCAGTACACAACGAGTCGGTGGTAGTTAAATATGCTGACGATGTGACGGTAATTACGCCAATGCGCAAAGATTTACGATGCACTGAAAATGTGATTGAGTCGGAAATTGACAATATGAGTATATGATGCCACAGAAATAAAATGGTAATAAATGAAAGAAAATCTCGAATCATGTTTTGCAACACAAAGGTGAATAACCTCACTAATGCATGGTCAACAAACCTTCCAGTGGTAAAACAGATGAAAATTCTGGGGTTGACTTTCACCTCAAATATGAACTGGAAAAGACATATTATCAACATAACTTCAGCGGCAGTCAAACGATCGCACATTCTGAGAACATTGAAGGCGATAGTTAGTGCTGACGAACTCCATTATATTTACATAATGATGATCCGGCCTCTTTCGGAATATGGTTGTCATTGTTTCATCAGTTTGAATAAAACCTTATCCAAAAGACTTTCAAGAGTTGACAAAAGAGCGCATATAATAATCCAATATGGCAACAATTACGTTTGTGACTGCAGTTCCACTACAATTGTTGAAAGGAGGTTAGCTCAAAGCCTCAAAATGTTTTATCAATCAGCTAACAATGATAAACATGCTCTACATCCTCTCATTCCACCAAAACTGAGTAGAAGCGGGAGATTTAATGTAGAATTCAGTAGAACCACCCGGCGTGAGATGTCTTTCATACCGCACATGACTTTAATAGCAAATGGGATGATACATGAATGACTTAACGCTTTCTTTTCAAGAGACATAATTTCATTTTATCTTTCTCTCATTTTTGATTTTTGATGGTAAAATTTCTCATCTAATTACACCAGAAAACGACTATTCAACTCATAGACTCTTCACTTGATTAAATTGTATTTACCTTTTACGAAATTCATAATTTCTGTGATGATTTCTCCCTGTATCGATTTGATTATCAATGTGTCCGTTCAATAAACGCTTCTACTACTACTACTACATTGCCTATTCGATATCTACATAGCGATTGACACTGCCTTGCCGAGCTTCGAAAATAGGCTCCAAAGATGTTTCTACATGATGAAAATGAGTGTAAGTTTGATGACGATTTATTACAAGTAGCTGCCCTATTTGCATTCGAATATGATTGTATCGTGAATAGGAAGCTCAGGATATGCTGTTCAGTATGAAATAATATCCCTCAATTCATTTAGTGGATCACAGGATTTTTTTGAATATTTGTGTCGACATATGTCGACAGCGCGCGTTGATCAATATAATTGCAGATATATGTTGAGAAATTAATGAACATTGTATACATTAAAAAACACCAAATGTAATTTGACCTCAAAGTAAGATAATATACGAACGTATCCTTGTATGAAATGGTAACTAAAGCAATCCACTTTGCGTTCCAAAGACATAAGGTCTACTATTACATGACTGACATCAGACATCGCTATTAAGTTCCATAATAAATTCAGCAGATATTAAAGTATGTTTTTGGCAGTACAAATATGCTTCAGCTCATATAAAAGAGAAGCTGACGAAACTGCAATTGATATCTACACAAAAATGATGCAAAATATCTACCAGAATTTGTTTTTCTTTCATCATGACGAAGACTAAATTCTTCATAAATGGAAACAGCAACTTCGTCTCAATCGTCAGACCGCACGAGAGAGAACGCGATTCGGAAATAATCGATGATGTAATAGAGGCAGTCATGAACAGTTTAGAGAATTAGATGATTAGGGGGTGATGATGAATTTGAAACCGAGATGGTAGGCTTAACGATTGATAATGCCCACTTCTGCAGAAGAATCTGATAATGCAGATACATCTCCTGCTATTGAGACCAGTGGATCTACGCATGATAGTTTTATTTGATATAAAAAAGATTTGATCCTGCCGAAATATACATGTAGATGTTTGCATGATGGCTCATGCGATTTGGTCGATGAAGTATCTGTCGAGATTTCACCTTTAGGAGAGGCATTGTGACAAGAGGGGAAGATTGAAATGCATAAACTGTGGCGTTTTCTTGTGTCTAAACTGAAGGGAAACTATTCTATGGACTTCCACATGAAATTTCTACAACTTTTATAGCTAATCAAGTCGCTTGTGATTGTATAGATGTGTTTTGTATGACATTGTTGTTTTCTTTTACATAAGTTCTTGCACTGTACATATACAGGCATACACATTTGTTGGAGTGGTACTGTTGGCCTGTGGCATGCAAAATGAGCTAAATATGTAAATGTGGATTACTATGGCGGATTAATTCATTGGTGATTGCATAGTTTTTACCTGATTGATGCAATAAATATAGCTTTATTTGACATGTGCTCATGTAATGTGCATGTACCTTCATATACATGTACTAGAGTGGTGCTGAATGCTTATGGCATACAGTTGAAGCTACATAGATATGTATTTAGATTGACAAGAATGATTCAATAACAAATTAGCCATGATAATGGTGATGAGAGATTGTTGATTCTACAGACCAATCAATATGGCGAAATCAGGTTTAACGCGCATTGTAGACATATCGACACTCTGAAAACTGGACATACATATCATCAATATATATCACAATATCACCTACATCTGTTCTTATAACTCCTCAAACGTAACAAAAACAGTTGAAATGATATTTTCCAATCATTCACAAAAATGCGCGCGTGAAGAGGATAACAGTACCGTAGATTATTTGAGATTCTATATTTCGCTGTAAGAAATGATAATTACATTGGGGAATATACATATAAAAAATCAAGCACTCGGTTTGAATATCGTAGCACTCAGCTCAAGTTTGAAGGTAGCACCACCTTTTAGAAATCTTTCAACTCATAGAGTAAATATATTAGGTAGAGTGGTAACTCCGCATTTATTAAATCCCCAATGTGTATACACTTTTGATTTTATTAAATGAACTCATGGGAGTTACACGAGGCATTGTCACCAAATGTGGAGAGATTTAAATTTCTGCAGTATTGAGAAAATTACAGTGGAATTGAATGATCATGACATAATGCAGAAGGAATTATGGCATTTCACAGATTCTCAGTGTCGTGACAGCCTTGGAGATTTAATGTTCGTTAAAATAGTAATTCGATATGTTCCTATTACTTACATGCTCAACATCAAGAATATTTTAAATATATTTAAAGCGTGATCATGTCATAGGCAGCGTGCTACTGGCAGAGCAAAATCACATAATCAAGGACAATGATTTCAATTAACCTTGAAATAAGTAAATGGGTCCATATCGCTATTTCATATTCAAGAAATGAGACATGAATTTAGTGAATCCTAAAATCATGCCGGTGAAAATTGAATTAAAAACTTGAAATTTCAGCCAAGAAAGCAGGAATAATGTCGCGACTTTTTCATGAAGACTTTCATTATAATACAATTCATGAAATTCCCTTGCAAATCAGATTAATTCCGCTTAGTTAGGATGCTTATTCGCAAATATTCATTCCTTTTGATATCCAACTTGTTTCATACTACTTATATAAGGACGTCATCTCGGTAGTATAAAAATTGCCAAATTTTGACTTTTTCAAAAGTGCTCAAATAATTTTTTGGACCACGGGAACGTAATCTCCGCAAAAAACTGAATCTTTTGATATAAAAATGTTCACTGTATATAGATAATTTTTTGAGTCGACACTCTACCTATACATCCCTACTCTATGTTTCAACCAATGATTTTTATACATAGCCTCATTCTCAGAAATAGAATTATGTAGGTTGGTGTGACAAAATGCGAAAATGAAAAATCCCAATGTAGCTCCTCCATGATTGTGGATAATATTCTTCGTTTTCGAAATTATCACCAAGAGATTAAAGAATTCCAATTTTGGATCAAATATGAGCTACAAATCGAAGTTTGTGATTTATATTTTACGATGCCGAGAATGTGATGAACATTCTGATGACATGGGACACTCCGATCCAGAATTCGAACTCATAGGCAACAAATAGAGGATTCTATATACACAATGATTCATATATACCCTCATGAAATTTAATGTGGATTCATGAGATTTTCATGAGAGCTCATGAGATTATGATGAGTCTCATGATATTCTCATAAGAAAATATTTAACTCATGATATTCTCATGATGCTTTGATGAGAATATAATGAGTGGTAATAAGAACATTCATAATGAGGAGGTTTTTGTGAAAATATGTTTATAAGTATTAAGGTATGCATGCTATTCGCGAAAGAAAAGAGTCATATTAAAGCTTATTCAATCGATAAGAATCTCCTAGTTCCGTCTATAGAGGATAAAAAGCAAAAATATAGAATACGTCATATCGATGTGCAACAGCCTTTTCGAAATAATTCACATACAATTTGACTTCACAATTAGCAATACTATGCAAGATGTTGAAAATAGAGATACATATAATCGGAGTTCGATATCTCATCATAACAACTGAATGTTTACATTTGTGACTACTGATTTAGAGCGGTGGACATGGCGTGGGAATACTCTGGAACAACGTGATGAGGCTAAGAAAGCTTCGATAATTAATGCCAGAAATACGATTCAGATGTATGAAAAGTCAACTCTGCTAATTTATCAATGTGATTTTTATGATAAAACTCATGAAATCTGGTGAGATATTTCATGCGAAAACGCTCCAAATCCGCATGAAATTTCATGATACAGTTTATGTATAAGAATAATCTCATAAAAAATCATGAGGAATTTTCGTGAGGGTAGGATATCAAGCGATTTTTGAAAGCATTATCAACATAACAAACGACAGCCGTAGGCGTGAGTTAGTATCGGATAATGCTTGAAAATATCGTATGATATTTATCATAACTCATAGTTTCACCCGCAAATCAGAATGTTGACATCTGATGTACTCGTACATTCCGTTTGTTATACACGGAATTGGTGACTGGTGCAGTTAATCGATTCCACTCGATTAATCGTGTGCGACGGAATCAATCGCGTGATTCTTGATTTTACCATGATTCGCGCCAACCTTTGCAATATGATTTCTCAATGAAATTTGGTTGCTGGGGTCAAAATGCTTCTATTCACGCTTTCAACGGTTGAGATTATTGCAATGCGCGGAAGCTCGTACCTGACCGAGATGCCGTGAGACCCGAATTTCACACTCTCAAGCAATAATAAATGTCTATGAGAGCTTCCAACACAGATGGAGTGATTATTTTATGCAACAGCATTTATCAAACACATCCTTATAAGCCAGGCAAGCGATTTACTTGTTATCAAGCCTGGTGTAATCATACATCATACATGTCATACTATGCATAATGATCATGAATCATGCATATTGGCAGACACAGCAGGTCCATGTGATGTTATATCTCCGCCTTGAAATCATAGGGCCTATAAAATACATTGATAACAATGCGCATTAATGCCTGATTGACATGACCCGGTAACAATTGCATTTTCATCTACACTGTGTGTATGCAAATCTGCTGAGCATGAAGATTGCACATTCTCAGTTCGCCTGGGGGCATAAAATAGAAGGATGTCCTCAGACTTGAACAATATAATCACGAAAATTCCTTGATAGAAATAGATGCAATGGTTTTCTCCCTACAAAGGCTCGTCAGGACGGCTCGGAATAGCTCAACTAGCTTAAAATATCTGGAGTGGCTGAGCAAGCTAAAGGACAGCACAACGGGCTGCTGTGTTTGTATTTATCCTGCCTGGCTTTGCTGTACTGCTGATGATCATAGAGATTGTAGAGTGGCAGTTCTAGATACTTTACGCCACCTTGGACAATTCCGAGTCGAGTTCCCTTGTTGGGCGAAACGTAGCGTCTGTGCGGCAGTCATGGAATTTGTGTGCTTACATTGTTCAAGTTTTAGGACATCTTTCTATTCGATTTGCTGGTGTTTTGCAAGTATAATAAGTCAGATGGCTTGATTTAATTGATGCATAATTATTCTTATTTCAAGACTGAAAGAAGAAACGGCAGATTCAACTTTAATAGCGCGCGTGCCCTTCTCTAGCTCCAATACATTCAGTTATCTGAGATGGCATGGATAACAGGCTAATGGACCTACAGGCTTATTCGATGAAATATGATTAATAAAGATCAAAAGAATCAAAACTGGGAAAAGCGATACTAGTGATATACTTCATGGTCAGAGTTGGAACCGGGCCTATTTTTGAGGTCCAAGCCCGGCCCACGGCCCAGTCAGGCCCGTGTTAATTTTGAATTCTCAGACCCAGGCACGTCGAAAGCCCGTTAGTACTTTATTTCAGGCCTGTTATATAATAAAATCGTTATATATATATATACTCATTGACAAAATTTTTGAAACATTTACTTCTTTAACTTCTTTCATTTTTGACTGGTATATATACATGTATGTATGATACCTTGATAATTTAGTCACAATCTCCACCAAGTCGCTAGCACAGAAAAACAACGCATGTAGCAGATTCAACTTAAATAGCGCGCGTGCCCTTCTCTAGCTCCAATACATTCAGTTATCCGAGATGGCATGGATTCACAAAGTTTCTGAATGAAGGATGTTTCAAGGAGAAGTCACTGCTCTGTCAGTCTTTCAGAGAGAATCTTCAGGGACACTGGTGGAAGTGAATAGCGGTCTCTCACTCACCGCCCAAGTTCGTCCCAGACTTGTTCAATGTATGACAAGTCAGGTGAGCGTGCAGGCAAGTCAAGGGTTTGAATGTTCAATCTCCTAACAGTGGCAATGACAGCCGAGGAGCGATGTGGTCTTGCGTTGTCGTCTTGGAAGACGAGATCCTCCACCCTGACCACTGGGGCAACAACAGGAAGCACAATTTCATTGAGATACCTCTCTCCAGTCAACGTGCCTTTGATGATGACTGCTGTCGTTCGTCCGCCATGCCAAATGCCACCCAACAGCATAACACTTCCACCACCATATCTGTCGTGTTCTTTAATACAGCATGGGGCAAAGCGTTCACCTGGAAGGCGATGCACTCTGACACGACCGTCATTGAAATCCAGAGTGAATCTCGATTCATCGGTCCACAAGTCTGCCAGTGATGGTCATTCCATGAGCGATGGGCATCACACCATGCAACTCGTCTTCTGCGGTGCTCAAAACTCAATGGAATTAGGACAGCTGGTCGTCGCGATTGAATTCCAGCTTCTCGCAATCTTCGGTAAGCCGTTCGAACGCTACAGTCTATATTTGAGGCACTCTTCCAGTGTATGACTAGCTTTGGGACTGACACAAATCTATTCCTCTTTGCAGCTAAAACTAGACGTGCGTCTGTCCTTCCTGCAGACTTTCTTGGTCGACTAGATCCCTTCTTCTTTTTAACATCTTCTGCTTTCCATCGACACCAACACCTCCAAACAACGACTCTCGATAGTTGCAGCTCTTCGGCAACACTCGCACAACTTCTACCACAACTAATCATTCCAATAGCCATACCTCTGGTAAACTGATCGTGTGCCATTTTATTTTACAAAAGCTGGATTTCAGTTCACGTTTATGTTCAATTTCTAAAAGCAATTGTGACAGTTGCATCGATATCAAAATTTGAAATTTGACCACCATAGATCTTTCTCCATTCTCTAATGTGTTGAATGGTAATCATAGAAAGCGAGATATTGCATCATACCTGAGAAAAAAATGAAACAAAATTCAATTCAAGCCAATGATAGTTTGTTTCATTAATTATGTCAATGAGTATATACATATATATAACATGAATCACAAAAACTAATGTCGCAATCTATTTTTGATAATTGCGACATTAGTTTTCGTGATTCATGTTTAGATAATAATTTGCTGCCAATTTTCACTAATATATATATATATATATATATAGTGTACTAAATGACTTAAGGAATCACCGCGTAAATGCTGGTGGAAGAATGAACACTGAAAGGGTGAAAGTTGACGTGAAAGAGCGTCTAATTTCAATACTTTTGGTTGCTCACGAGAAAAATGAGAAAGATTAGGATGAGGACTCACGTGGCAGGGTGCGTTATCCTGGTGATAAATGCCATTGCCACCAGGATACCACAACTATATAGCTGCTGCCGAGCTCTATTCTTGATAATTTTATCTATGTACATTCATATTTCCTGCCATCACCTGAGTAGCCCAATGCTCTCTGCCAGGTGAGTCGTGTTTCCCTCAATGCTATCTGTCTGAATTGAATATCACCGTGCTGGCCTGTCCTCCTGCTTCTCCGGATCTAAACCATATATAAAACTTATGGGATATAGTAAAGCAACGTCTGATAATTCAGAAATGTTTATCAAAACAATAACTGCTTTCATACTTTTTGAATAGTTTGGAATAACAAAGATTAACTTACTCAAATATACCAGAATATGATTCTTTCCATGCCCGCGAGTAGTGAACAGGTTATAAATTGAAATGGTGGTCAAACTGAATATTGACAATTTCAATTGATTTTTGTTGATCCTGAAGTAATACTGAGTTTTTTGAACATTGTAATATAAACCTATTCTGAATATCTTATTTTTCATTAATATGCAAAAATATAGGAAATTCGTAAGATTTTCCATTATGTTGTCGCACACTGTAATATCGATATTGTAGCCATGTTGAGAACGCAAAATAAATCCTATGAAATTTTAGCAATCCATGTGTTATTGTCCAAACGTTCGTCATGACAGATGGATCACATAAACTTTTGAAGCTGCGATGTACAAATAAATGAGGTTTTAAACTTACCAAAACGTCATTTTCTCTAAAATTGTATTTTGGCTCGTATGAACTATGTATGAATCATCGTAGTATATGTACCATGCAGCATTTTTCATGTATGATAGCTGATTTGCAATAGAATCTCAAAAAGTCGCTCATAGAGTCTCAAAAAGTTCTGTTTGCGACTTTCTGTTTGTTCTGATTTATTATGATTCATCCATCTGGAACCACTAAAACCCTTATTGAGTGTAGCAAGTATCTCATATATTCTTGTGGTTTCAAGCATGTCTTCCTCGTACAGATTCAGCCCAATCCATTCGAGTGACGTTTCAGATGGTATCGACAGTCTTCGGGTGGAAAATATTTGATATCCGTAAAAATAAAATTGATACAGAAAGAAAAATTAAAATGATTTCCTTACTTAGGCATTCTGCATGTGTCCAAAAACGTAGAATGAAATTTCAAAAGCATTTGCTACTATACGCTCAGAATCAATCGACTTGAATTTTCCTGAGAATTTTGTAAGCAAGCCTAAACCCACAAACTCGGACTTAAAAATGACAACAATTATAGGTTGCACACAGATGAATTGCCATGTCCGCGCAGGTAAATGAATAGCTGTGAGGTTACACCACGACGGAGAAGAACGAGTTTGATGGAGAATCGAATTGTCGCAACAGTTTTCTGCCACGTTGACATCGTTTCCTCGATGCATGAATTGTATGAATCATAGAAATCCGACATCTTTGCTAATGATAGTGTCATCTGATTGCTTAATTTTCCCTTTTTGATCTACCCACAGAATTAGACAGGTCGTTTCTTATTCTCCTTGACTAGAGGAAACATTGGAACATGTAACGTCAATGAAATGCCACAATCTGCTGACATAATACCACAGCAATCAAACAATGAGCAGCCAGTTCAACATCAAACACGCCAAATAGTGTGAAGTTTCAGTGACTGTTATCAGCCGGATCACACAGCAAAGAGACAGTCGATATCAAGTTCTACAATGAAATTTTTGAACGCTTTTTCGTGCGCGTGCTAACTTATTTAATAATGATCGGAGGGCCCAACATTATCGAGACAGCTTTTGCGCAATGTAAATTCTTCGAATCTGAAGGAATCGTGACGATCGGAGCCTTTTGAAGGAATTCACAGCAATCCGCAAGCGGCGCACGACTATTTTTCCTATCTCTGCAAAGTATTTAAAAATTTCCTTTTGCCCACTTAGTATGTTCCTATATGGGCCATTTGAATCAGTTTGCACTAACTTTGACGCAATTTCTCTCCGTGATGCATTTGTTAAATGGAAATATTATTCACACTATGGACACATTACTCCTCATGATATAAATTACTAACTGTGTAAGTTTAATGTAGTGTACACCTTCAGGTTCGTCAGAACTCAGGCTTGAATTTGCATTAGGTTCAATGGATAATTGATCTTCTTTCCCATTGAGACTAGTTCTAGCCGTGACCATCAGTATTGAGGAAAGTCATCTCTAGACCCAAACAGGCAGATAAAGTAATTTATCTCTGTGGTTCTAGTTCTCTATTATCATAAAGTGTCGGATTTCTGTGGTGTGAATCATAGACATCGAAGCTCGTGAGCAATTATTTCTGAAAGAGTTTCAAGATACTCAGTGGGCAGATTATTATCAACTTAATTAATGAAGCAAAAACCACAATAGTAGGGATGAATGTTGTTAGAGCTTTCGACCATAATCATGAAATGAATGAAAGCAGTTAGACGTGTACACTAAAAGATAAAAATGGAAAAGTTAACAGGTAAGAAAAGAGCAGAGCACAGGAGGGGCGGAATGAAATGAACAAGGCGGCTCAGACATCTAAGATGAAACATTTCCAATACCGCGAACAACGAGATTAGCAACATGAGTATTTACATTAATTATTATTATACTATTAATCATTATTAGCTTATTGGTTCGTCGGTTGTCATAGAATCATAACGCTAAATTGCAACCAAAGGTTGATGTATCCAGCTAGAAATGCATATGGATGTGCATGATCAAGGCCTCACCTGCACTGAGAGCTTTTCCATGCGTTTTGCAACAAATGCTAAGTCCTCGTTTCAGCAGTTGTGGACTGCCACACAGATGACAAAGTGAAGAAAAGCAAAACGATTTGTTTTGAAGCCGGCCTGGAAAAAATGCATAAAACTCGGCTTTAAAACCAGTTTTAAAATATTGTTATAAAAATACATTGTTTTAAACTGCTTTTAATTTTGTTCATTTGCCAATGCAGATATTCAATTGATTTGATATAAACCTGAGTCAAATAGAAATGAGAAACCTTATTCTTACCTAAATACAATATGCGATAATCGTGTCTTTTTGAACTAATGTGTAGGTATATTCGGCAGTGTGTATTATTGCATAAATGCACAATTAATGGACATCGAATATATTTGATCGGCAAAAAGACACTTGGAATATGTTATTGAAGTAAATAATTGTCAGCTTGCATATATATATATATATATTCTATATCGAATGTAATCATTTGGAAATTCCCAAAATCAACAAAAACAATTAAACCATGTTTTATTAGAAAAGTCACAAGTACTATTTTAATTGAAAATGATGCTAGTAATGTAGAATTTAAGATCAATAGAGGTCGATTATTATCTATGGCTCACTAACGACACAATTTGGGCAATTTATCTAAAGTTTTCTCACGTCTCAATATAGAAAAAGCTCACGTATTCAAGGATTAACGAACCAGTCAGATAGTCATCATCCACTCAATTAAAGAATGATTTGCAGGAGCATGTAGTTTTATGTCGTGTAGGCAGGCCTACCTGAACATAGTGCATACAGCCATACACGCATCAACAGCTTTCCATGAAACCTGTGAAACTAACATACAGAAGTTTACATAAGTCAACGGCATTTAACTGGGATATCATAAATGTAGATCGTCTAAAAATCGAAAGACCTGCATTCATCAACAGACAACATTGAGTTGACGAATGACATCCGCCTTAATTATATGGAGATCGGAGGGCAATCACAAAAAGACACACACCCGAGAACAGATGCTCGGGTTCAGTTATAGGCCGTAGTCTGGAGCTATAATTTTTATGAGACTCTAACTCCTGCCAAAATGATCGGACTCTGCATCCCTGGCAAGTATTAAGATAACAAGCGTATTTTGAAGTTTCTGTGATTTCTACGGTACGAACTTTTGCTAATCACTATGAAAATACACGTACATTTAAATAATCAGTCTATATGATCGCATAACCAGCAGATTCTCAGTATTAAAAAAATCAGTTTCTCACAACTTAATTACATTGAACATGTGATTATTTCGATAAGCTTTACTGACTCATGATTTTCAAAACCCTTAGTTGTTTAGTTGTTCAAACCCTTAGCTTTCATAGTTCACTTTTACAACTTTCCCTTTATTTTGTTCACCAAAGTATCGCTTCATGATGCAAAATGGCAGCTATATTTCCTTCTTTGCAACAATTAGTCAAGTGTTTAGGCAAATGAGTTAGAGAATCACATCTGAATGCACAAAGATACGAAAATAACTCAGATTCATCCGTCACCACCTGTTTTGTTGACTTTCGAGTGATGACATCAAACAGCCCTGAACATCTTAACCGATTGTTTCATGCTTGAATATGTAAATACGGAAATGCAACCATGCAAACCATCGCAAATTAAGTTTGAAAACAAATAATGTCAAGTCAGTCATAGTCGGCATAACGAGTCAATTTGGCAATATCTACAGCGTGAGAACATAATCCAAATATGAATTCATATCTGCTACACTGCTTGCTGGGCCAAAACGATATCGGGGAATTCCTTTTCGATCAATGATAAATTTCGCGAAATTCCATCGAATGTCTGAATTTCTTATTTTATCCCAATAGAAGTATCTTCTATTTCCAATCACCGGATCCGGAGCAGGACATAGACATTTCATGAATTTGTACACTGGCTCCGCCTCGTCGCCATTTACGTTTGTCTTAGCCATCATTCGGAAGCTTGGTATGTAATTGCCTCCGGGACGAACGTATCGAATGCCATTCATTATTTCAGTATGATTTGCACCAGGTTCTTGCAATAAGAACTGATTACATGGAACTCCAATGATACGAACACCGGATCTGTATCTAGCATTATTGAGTGCATTCAATCCTAGATACGTGGGGGCGGTTCCCCCTCAGAAGGTCGCCAAATTAACCATTACAGTGACATTTTCTTTGTAGATTGATAGAGGCATATGTTTTTGAGAGGCTCCATCTTTCAAAGAAAAGCCATAAGCAGAGTTGACACCATTGACACTACATTCCTCAACCTTTGAAATGTTGCAAATACTCAGTTTTCCTGGTATATACGGTTTGGGAGGCGAGACTGGGATCCCCTTTGAAACACCACCTAAGTAAGCGAGTAAAAGTATCAGCAGACTCGCTGAAGCGGACATACTGAAAGTCACGCTTTGCAAGCCAATTTTCATGTGCCAATCAGTCAATAACGTTAAATAGAATTTTCACACAGATATGGTTGTTGTTATTAAAGTGGTGCATTATATATTAGATTAAGGATGACATGTAAACAGCATTCTGGTTATCGATACATAATGCGACCGAGAATGCACATGCAGTGACACTTTTCAAGTTGTTGGTGTGACGTTGATTGGCCTTTGCTCCCCAGATAAGCGAGTGATTTCATAATTTGTAATTGAGTACATATTTTGATTGTGTAGGAATGATTCCTGCTGTTGTATGTCATGTAGCGTTGGCAATCATGCGGGATAAATTAGTTTTTACCACGGCAGATGGGAAAAACTGGTAAAACCCGGGAAGATGGGAAATAATGGAAGCGTAAAGTATGCGCAGAAAACTTGTATTAGTCCGGGAGCTACTGACACTTTCTTCCTAAATTCGCGCACAAAGGGCTTGATAGTATGGATTTGTAGATCTTGAAACGCTGAATACAAAAATCAAATTCTTAAGTGTCAGAGCCAGTCGCTTTCGGTTATTATGGTTGAGGTTGAAAGATTCCCATTGGAATCCAATGGTAAAATTCAAGAAATATCTATGGATTGTGAAAGGAAAAAAATATCTTTTGCAGAAAAGAAACTATTTTTCAGAATGCTATGAAATTTGGAACATGATTGAGTTCAGAACATGAACGTCGATATAAAAGTTGAAGTGAGTCACATGATTCAGTATTTGATGTCTGAGAGACTCTACAAAATGAGCAAATTTCATGTTTTGACTTAATTTTGGCGCTGTTTCATGTTTCTACTCATTTTGGTAGAGGCTCCCAGACATCAAATACTGATGATTCCTATATATCGATGACTCCTAGCTATACATATATTTACACTAGAAAGTACATGCTTGGTTCATTACTAGGTGATTTTTATGATTTTTGAATATTTTTGTTTGATCAATTGGATAAATTAAATGATACAACCTCAAACCCTATACCCTATAGCCTATATATATATATATATATATATATATATATATATAGGTGAAAACTCCTCACTTGTCAGAAACAACACAACATGTTTCAGCGTTACAATGACATCCTCAGATGTACACAAATGAAGTTTAACAATACTTTTACATGTGAAATGCAACACGGAAGATGAACACAAGTCAAAAGTCAGTCAAAGTCAGAAGTCACAAAATGAAGTCACAAGGTTTGCATGTGAAAGATAAAAGACAGCTGTTTACACTAAAACAGAGATAGCTATTTACAATAAAACAGACATACAATAAAACACGAAGAATAAAACACGTAAAAGGCTATTTACACAAATCTATCTACAGATTTAAATACAAAAACCTGGAGCTTCCTCGTTCATTCATCAAAGCTTCATTGTTCGACTTCTTTATTAACAAAGATTCCACAATTCTGGGATATTTACTGTTTGCAACAGCTTTAAAACCATTTCTTTCCGGGTGGTGAATATGCATGCTCATTTCTGTCTGACTTGGGTAGTCTTTCAAATGTTTATTTATTCTTGTAGAAAAGTGTGGAAAAGAGCTGCCAATGTATCACTTATCGCAGTGCTCACACGTAACACTGTATACTTGTATGCGATATTGGATTTTAAATCGGCTGACACTTTGTCTTTATTGTGAAAGAAATTAGAGCTTTTCAGGGTTCTCTTAAGAAAGACACAAACCAAGGCTCTGAAGAAAAAGCTGACTAAGTCATTCTTCAGAGAGAGAGAGAGAGAGAGAGAGAGAGAGAGAGAGAGAGAGAGAGAGAGAGAGAGAGAGAGAGAGAGAGAGGGAGGGAGAGAGGGAGACGAGGAGGCCCCGCCTTGTCGCTCGCGCTGAATTTGTTCAAAAGGCTCTGAAGAAAAAGCTGACTAAGTCATTCTTCAGAGAGAGAGAGAGAGAGAGAGAGAGAGAGAGAGAGAGAGAGAAAGAGAGAGAGAGAGAGAGAGAGAGAGAGAGAGAGAGAGAGAGAGAGAGAGAGAGAGAGAGAGAGAGAGAGAGAGAGGGAGAAGAGAGAGAGAGAGAGAGAGAGAGAGAAGAGAGAGAGAGAGAGAGGGAGAAGAGAAGAGAGAGAGGGAGAAGAGAAGAGAGAGAGAGAGAGAGAGAGAGAGAGAAGATTAGACAGCTCTCCCTCGTGCCACTCGCGCTATGGTCCGCTACTATAGTCAGGAAAAACACAGATGCGAGGAGACCCGGGTTTCGAGGTCTTTCTCAATCCTCGAGGGTAAATTTTAATGAAATGAAATGATGAAAAGGTTATGGGTACAGAATGAGCGGAGATACATGAAATGTGATCAGAAGATTATTATTTACAATTATGGATTGAAGGGTTCAATGTACAGGCTTATGCTGAATGACAAATGGATCGATGAATTGATTGACATGGATTAACAGTTTGAATGATGAAGCTAAGTGGCAGCATTAGTTAGGCCTATGTGACAATAGTTGTTTGAGATTTCTATGTTTAGTAAAGACTCTAGTAGTTTTAGTAATTCCTGAACAAATGCCATGAATTGTATCAGCAACGCGATCGGAACAATGACTAAGTGGTAGGATCAATTTAGTTTCATTTGATGTATTAACATTTAACGCGATATTCAAGCCATTGTTAACAGTGTCTAATCTATTGATCCAGACATTTTCTCTGTGAAGTCTTTTAATTTCGTTTTTGCAAATTTCTAGACCGCAGAAATGGAAATTATCAATTGAACAGGGTAGAATGTTAAAATGTTCAGCTGGGCTTGAGTAAGTAATATTTTTGTTGCGAATGGCTGAAATATGATCAAGGATCCTATGCATCAAAGGTCTGGAAGTCTGCCCAACATACCGAATATTGCAATTTGAACAACTTATTAAATAAATTACACCAGATGTTTTGCAATCTAAATTGTGGACTATAGGATACATGATATTAGTATTTGAATTAACTGTATCGACGTTGCTTGAAAACTGGCAAACTTTGCATGTTGCAGTAGAACAGGGCTTGAAACCTGGATTCCAACTAATTTTCTGATTAGTATTGGTAAGCACTGATTTAGTTGTTTGTCTCAAGAAAGATCTAGAATAATTCTGGCTACGCCAGACAGGTTTAACTAATTTCAAAGTATTCTGAAAGTCGTCTTTAGTTGACGAGTGGGTTGCAAATCTATAAATTTGACTATAAATAACACCCTTGAAAGTGTGTCTAGGGTGATAGCTCGTCTTGTTTAAGATGAGGTGAGAATCTGTTTCTTTGAAAGAAGTACGGTACCTGAGGGTGTTGTCAAATTTATATATTTCAAGGTCCAGAAATTGAATTTTATCAGTACCGATGTTGGCGGAAACTTTTATGTTATTATGTTGCGTATTTAAATACTTAACGAATTCCAGAAATTCATCTTTGTTACCAGGCCAGATACCAAAGATGTCGTCCTGAAAACGGATCCAGAGAAAAGGCTTAACGTGATATGATTTTAAGGCATTTGACTCCCAAAAATTCATGAAAATGTTGCAAAAAGATCCTGAAAATGCTCCTCCCATACTGGCCCCACAAGTTTGAAGCCAGTATGTGGAATTGTATTGAAAATCATTGTTATTTAGCAGTAATTTCAATAAAGTTAAAATTGTCAAGTCAGGTCTAGATCTGTCAGGCTTACGTATGAAAATGTCAGATATGATTTCAAGTGTTTGATCAACCGGTACTTTTGTGTATAGGGATTCTACATCGAGAGTAAAGAGGAGGCTGTTATTCGGAGAAATGGTCTGCCGTAATATTGTTATTACATGGTTCGAGTCCAATAAATACGAAAAAGAGTCTTGGCTATAGGTTTTAGAAAATAGTCTAGAAAGGATGCGACTTTCCGGCTAACGGAATTGACATCGGATACAATGGGCCTCCCTGGGGGCATGTCGTCGTAAGGCCAAACGGGTTTGTGAATATTTGGTAAGATATTGAATGTTCTATCTGAAGGATCTACATTTGGCATCAAAAAATCAAATTCTTTTTTGCTTATCATTTTTTTTACTTTCTAAATGTTCAAGACATTGCTTGATTCTCTGGTCAAGCCTTGTTGTCAAAGGCGTAAAAATTTCTACATAATTAGAGTCGTTGAGTTGTCTCAATGCTTCTCTGTCATATGCGTTTTTAGAAACAATAGTCCATCGCTGACCCTTATCGGCCGGTCGTATAACTACCTCAGTTGGTTTAGTCTCTCAATTTCAGATAGCTCATTAGGACACAAATTGACAGGAGGATAGCATGTTTTGCAATTATCAAGAATCGAATCAACCGCTGAAAAAATAATTTTGGACTTTTCTAATATATTTGGAGGTACTAGTTCTTTAGGGGGCCATTTATTAGATTTAGTGGTACCGAATCGGTTATTAAATTTGGATTTGCTCTTTGGTTTAGATATATAAGAAAATTGCCAGTGTAATTTACGAACATAATCTTGAACGTTTAATCTTATTTTTTTGTGAGGACAAATTTTGGGGGTTGGTATAAATGTTGGGGTTTTAGAAAGCAATTAGTAAGTATAGAAATTAGGTTGAAAATTTCTATCGAGAATAATAGTATTCGACATCATGCTGCCACTTAGCTTGAACGCGAACTCAAAAAAGTGTCAAAAATACGACTGAGTGACAATTTAGTGCTTGGTGAAAAAACATTATTATCAACAATGAAAGGATCAGGAGGCATAATTGAGACACATTCATCTTTACATTGGTTACGAATATAATCATTTAATGCCTGCACATTGGATTTTTTTTCTTCGGTTTCTGAGAAATTATCAGCAATGCCGCCCAAAACAAAAAAGCGGTTGGCATTAGGATACTTCTCCTTGAGGAGAGTAATGAGGGATTTCACACATTTTGTATTAGTTATGGGGATATTTTTGTAATCCAAGGTGCTGATGCAAAAAATGATGTTTTTTATTTTGTCCTGTTTCTTGCTTAATTGGCTAAGCACAGTTTTCCAATGGTGCAATTTCCCATTATCATGGGAACAAATAGTAGCATTTGCATTACTGTAAAACCTTATATTATGGTCACCAATTATGAGAGTTTCACTACTGGATGACTCACTCACAACGTCCTCAAGGTTTGGCATGGAATTAGATCGCTGCCTCAAGCGTTCAGGTGGAATGACACTGCCGAAAATGTCTAATTGCCTTTTCCTTGATGGTCTGACGGTTGGAGAAGGACTTGCTGTAGCAGCATTTTCTTGGTTCTGAGTGGATGTAGTAGATGGGGCTGGAATACCGTTTAATGAGGATCCGGTGTTTGGTACTGGGTTCTCTGGAGCTTGATCTTGTTCAGTCTGAGAGCAGCCTCCTTCGCGATCATTGCTGAGTACAATTGGAGCAGCTGCTTGACTGGTTACCGCTTCGTTGATATTCGGGATGGATTGAGTCTTTGACTGTCCCCAGCCATCGGATTCATCATCAGTGAGATCACAGATTAGCTGGGCATCTTGGATGTGGTCAATTGATTGGTCGATGACGGCTTTTGCGAGTCTCTGGCCAAGTTGCTTTGTTGCCCAATTGGTGGCAATTTTGAGGGAAATCTTCAGGACATCACTAGGGATTGCATTCAACCGTATCTGGTCAGTTGTCTCTTCTAGGATTTTGGAGTAGTGTGTTTTCATTGCACTCTGAAGGTTTTTGGCCCACGTATTGGCAAGGTGCTTGGCGATATCCTTGAAGGTTTCGTTGATAAATGCTGGTTTTGGAAATCTCGAGAGAGTTGAAACCGTCTTTTGGAAGGACACTGGGGTCTTCTGGAGGCAGTGCAAATGATGGATGCATTTAAAGACAACGAAATGCATACGAGTTACATGGAAAAATTCTTTTGGAACTTTCAATGGAATTGACGTAGAACGTGCTGGTCCGGATCTTGGAGGATGGCCCGCATTTTGGTATTGGAGAGGCAATTGATTGCGGTGTTGCTGATTTGAGTATTGTAGATGGAGGAAATTATTTGATTTGGAGAATCCGCCTTGCAAAGATGGAGCTGTTCTTGCGACCAGCCGCATACGATTGTTGACCATAGTTCCACTGAGAATTCGGTCGGTATGGAGGGTGGACAGGGTTAGGTAGTAGAAATCTTCGTTGCATGCTTTGGATGAAAAGAAGAAGACCACAGGCTCTGGGCAATGAGGAGTAGAGAGAGAAAGAGGGAGAGAAGATTAGACAGCTCTCCCTCGTGCCACTCGCGCTATGGTCCGCTACTATAGTCAGGAAAAACACAGATGCGAGGAGACCCGGGTTTCGAGGTCTTTCTCAATCCTCGAGGGTAAATTTTAATGAAATGAAATGATGAAAAGGTTATGGGTACAGAATGAGCGGAGATACATGAAATGTGATCAGAAGATTATTATTTACAATTATGGATTGAAGGGTTCAATGTACAGGCTTATGCTGAATGACAAATGGATCGATGAATTGATTGACATGGATTAACAGTTTGAATGATGAAGCTAAGTGGCAGCATTAGTTAGGCCTATGTGACAATAGTTGTTTGAGATTTCTATGTTTAGTAAAGACTCTAGTAGTTTTAGTAATTCCTGAACAAATGCCATGAATTGTATCAGCAACGCGATCGGAACAATGACTAAGTGGTAGGATCAATTTAGTTTCATTTGATGTATTAACATTTAACGCGATATTCAAGCCATTGTTAACAGTGTCTAATCTATTGATCCAGACATTTTCTCTGTGAAGTCTTTTAATTTCGTTTTTTTTGCAAATTTCTAGACCGCAGAAATGGAAATTATCAATTGAACAGGGTAGAATGTTAAAATGTTCAGCTGGGCTTGAGTAAGTAATATTTTTGTTGCGAATGGCTGAAATATGATCAAGGATCCTATGCATCAAAGGTCTGGAAGTCTGCCCAACATACCGAATATTGCAATTTGAACAACTTATTAAATAAATTACACCAGATGTTTTGCAATCTAAATTGTGGACTATAGGATACATGATATTAGTATTTGAATTAACTGTATCGACGTTGCTTGAAAACTGGCAAACTTTGCATGTTGCAGTAGAACAGGGCTTGAAACCTGGATTCCAACTAATTTTCTGATTAGTATTGGTAAGCACTGATTTAGTTGTTTGTCTCAAGAAAGATCTAGAATAATTCTGGCTACGCCAGACAGGTTTAACTAATTTCAAAGTATTCTGAAAGTCGTCTTTAGTTGACGAGTGGGTTGCAAATCTATAAATTTGACTATAAATAACACCCTTGAAAGTGTGTCTAGGGTGATAGCTCGTCTTGTTTAAGATGAGGTGAGAATCTGTTTCTTTGAAAGAAGTACGGTACCTGAGGGTGTTGTCAAATTTATATATTTCAAGGTCCAGAAATTGAATTTTATCAGTACCGATGTTGGCGGAAACTTTTATGTTATTATGTTGCGTATTTAAATACTTAACGAATTCCAGAAATTCATCTTTGTTACCAGGCCAGATACCAAAGATGTCGTCCTGAAAACGGATCCAGAGAAAAGGCTTAACGTGATATGATTTTAAGGCATTTGACTCCCAAAAATTCATGAAAATGTTGCAAAAAGATCCTGAAAATGCTCCTCCCATACTGGCCCCACAAGTTTGAAGCCAGTATGTGGAATTGTATTGAAAATCATTGTTATTTAGCAGTAATTTCAATAAAGTTAAAATTGTCAAGTCAGGTCTAGATCTGTCAGGCTTACGTATGAAAATGTCAGATATGATTTCAAGTGTTTGATCAACCGGTACTTTTGTGTATAGGGATTCTACATCGAGAGTAAAGAGGAGGCTGTTATTCGGAGAAATGGTCTGCCGTAATATTGCTATTACATGGTTCGAGTCCAATAAATACGAAAAAGAGTCTTGGGCTATAGGTTTTAGAAAATAGTCTAGAAAGGATGCGACTTTCCGGCTAACGGAATTGACATCGGATACAATGGGCCTCCCTGGGGGCATGTCGTCGTAAGGCCAAACGGGTTTGTGAATATTTGGTAAGATATTGAATGTTCTATCTGAAGGATCTACATTTGGCATCAAAAAATCAAATTCTTTTTTGCTTATCATTTTTTTACTTTTTAAATGTTCAAGACATTGCTTGATTCTCTGGTCAGGTCAAGCCTTGTTGTCAAAGGCGTAAAAATTTCTACATAATTAGAGTCGTTGAGTTGTCTCAATGCTTCTCTGTCATATGCGTTTTTAGAAACAATAGTCCATCGCTGACCCTTATCGGCCGGTCGTATAACTACCTCAGTTTGGTTTAGTCTCTCAATTTCAGATAGCTCATTAGGACACAAATTGACAGGAGGATAGCATGTTTTGCAATTATCAAGAATCGAATCAACCGCTGAAAAAATAATTTTGGACTTTTCTAATATATTTGGAGGTACTAGTTCTTTAGGGGGCCATTTATTAGATTTAGTGGTACCGAATCGGTTATTAAATTTGGATTTGCTCTTTGGTTTAGATATATAAGAAAATTGCCAGTGTAATTTACGAACATAATCTTGAACGTTTAATCTTATTTTTTTGTGAGGACAAATTTTGGGGGTTGGTATAAATGTTGGGGTTTTAGAAAGCAATTAGTAAGTATAGAAATTAGGTTGAAAATTTCTATCGAGAATAATAGTATTCGACATCATGCTGCCACTTAGCTTGAACGCGAACTCAAAAAAGTGTCAAAAATACGACTGAGTGACAATTTAGTGCTTGGTGAAAAAACATTATTATCAACAATGAAAGGATCAGGAGGCATAATTGAGACACATTCATCTTTACATTGGTTACGAATATAATCATTTAATGCCTGCACATTGGATTTTTCGGTTTCTGAGAAATTATCAGCAATGCCGCCCAAAACAAAAAAGCGGTTGGCATTAGGATACTTCTCCTTGAGGAGAGTAATGAGGGATTTCACACATTTTGTATTAGTTATGGGGATATTTTTGTAATCCAAGGTGCTGATGCAAAAAATGATGTTTTTTATTTTGTCCTGTTTCTTGCTTAATTGGCTAAGCACAGTTTTCCAATGGTGCAATTTCCCATTATCATGGGAACAAATAGTAGCATTTGCATTACTGTAAAACCTTATATTATGGTCACCAATTATGAGAGTTTCACTACTGGATGACTCACTCACAACGTCCTCAAGGTTTGGCATGGAATTAGATCGCTGCCTCAAGCGTTCAGGTGGAATGACACTGCCGAAAATGTCTAATTGCCTTTTCCTTGATGGTCTGACGGTTGGAGAAGGACTTGCTGTAGCAGCATTTTCTTGGTTCTGAGTGGATGTAGTAGATGGGGCTGGAATACCGTTTAATGAGGATCCGGTGTTTGGTACTGGGTTCTCTGGAGCTTGATCTTGTTCAGTATGAGAGCAGCCTCCTTCGCGATCATTGCTGAGTACAATTGGAGCAGCTGCTTGACTGGTTACCGCTTCGTTGATATTCGGGATGGATTGAGTCTTTGACTGTCCCCAGCCATCGGATTCATCATCAGTGAGATCACAGATTAGCTGGGCATCTTGGATGTGGTCAATTGATTGGTCGATGACGGCTTTTGCGAGTCTCTGGCCAAGTTGCTTTGTTGCCCAATTGGTGGCAATTTTGAGGGAAATCTTCAGGACATCACTAGGGATTGCATTCAACCGTATCTGGTCAGTTGTCTCTTCTAGATTTTGGAGTAGTGTGTTTTCATTGCACTCTTAAGGTTTTTGGCCCACGTATTGGCAAGGTGCTTGGCGATATCCTTGAAGGTTTCGTTGATAAATGCTGGTTTTGGAAATCTCGAGAGAGTTGAAACCGTCTTTTGGAAGGACACTGGGTCTTCTGGAGGCAGTGCAAATGATGGATGCATTTAAAGACAACGAAATGCATACGAGTTACATGGAAAAATTCTTTTGGAACTTTCAATGGAATTGACGTAGAACGTGCTGGTCCGGATCTTGGAGGATGGCCCGCATTTTGGTATTGGAGAGGCAATTGATTGCGGTGTTGCTGATTTGAGTATTGTAGATGGAGGAAATTATTTGATTTGGAGAATCCGCCTTGCAAAGATGGAGCTGTTCTTGCGACCGCCGCATACGATTGTTGACCATAGTTCCACTGAGAATTCGGTCGGTATGGAGGGTGGACAGGGTTAGGTAGTAGAAATCTTCGTTGCATGCTTTGGATGAAAAGAAGAAGACCACAGGCTCTGGGCAATGAGGAGTAGAGAGAGAAAGAGGGAGAGAAGATTAGACAGCTCTCCCTCGTGCCACTCGCGCTATGGTCCGCTACTATAGTCAGGAAAAACACAGATGCGAGGAGACCCGGGTTTCGAGTCTTTCTCAATCCTCGAGGGTAAATTTTAATGAAATGAAATGATGAAAAGGTTATGGGTACAGAATGAGCGGAGATACATGAAATGTGATCAGAAGATTATTATTTACAATTATGGATTGAAGGGTTCAATGTACAGGCTTATGCTGAATGACAAATGGATCGATGAATTGATTGACATGGATTAACAGTTTGAATGATGAAGCTAAGTGGCAGCATTAGTTAGGCCTATGTGACAATAGTTGTTTGAGATTTCTATGTTTAGTAAAGACTCTAGTAGTTTTAGTAATTCCTGAACAAATGCCATGAATTGTATCAGCAACGCGATCGGAACAATGACTAAGTGGTAGGATCAATTTAGTTTCATTTGATGTATTAACATTTAACGCGATATTCAAGCCATTGTTAACAGTGTCTAATCTATTGATCCAGACATTTTCTCTGTGAAGTCTTTTAATTTCGTTTTTGCAAATTTCTAGACCGCAGAAATGGAAATTATCAATTGAACAGGGTAGAATGTTAAAATGTTCAGCTGGGCTTGAGTAAGTAATATTTTTGTTGCGAATGGCTGAAATATGATCAAGGATCCTATGCATCAAAGGTCTGGAAGTCTGCCCAACATACCGAATATTGCAATTTGAACAACTTATTAAATAAATTACACCAGATGTTTTGCAATCTAAATTGTGACTATAGGATACATGATATTAGTATTTGAATTAACTGTATCGACGTTGCTTGAAAACTGGCAAACTTTGCATGTTGCAGTAGAACAGGGCTTGAAACCTGGATTCCAACTAATTTTCTGATTAGTATTGGTAAGCACTGATTTAGTTGTTTGTCTCAAGAAAGATCTAGAATAATTCTGGCTACGCCAGACAGGTTTAACTAATTTCAAAGTATTCTGAAAGTCGTCTTTAGTTGACGAGTGGGTTGCAAATCTATAAATTTGACTATAAATAACACCCTTGAAAGTGTGTCTAGGGTGATAGCTCGTCTTGTTTAAGATGAGGTGAGAATCTGTTTCTTTGAAAGAAGTACGGTACCTGAGGGTGTTGTCAAATTTATATATTTCAAGGTCCAGAAATTGAATTTTATCAGTACCGATGTTGGCGGAAACTTTTATGTTATTATGTTGCGTATTTAAATACTTAACGAATTCCAGAAATTCATCTTTGTTACCAGGCCAGATACCAAAGATGTCGTCCTGAAAACGGATCCAGAGAAAAGGCTTAACGTGATATGATTTTAAGGCATTTGACTCCCAAAAATTCATGAAAATGTTGCAAAAAGATCCTGAGAGAGAGAGAGAGAGAGAGAGAGAGAGAGAGAGAGAGAGAGAGAGAGAGAGAGAGAGAGAGGGTGTATATATTTGAAGCAATGAAAATCAGTTTATACATTAAAGAAAATCAAAAGTACGTGAGCGCTATACATTATACCAACCGAAAAAAAGTCAGTGAAATGTCAATATTTACACATGAGTTCCTTTGATTTTGCACAAATCCAAGGAAAAAAGGAATTCAAGCGTCTTGTAGTATGAGATGCCGGAAGTCGAAAATGCTTGGTGTATCTTAGACGGCCCGGCACGAAGGCATGGAGTGGGTGACATGGGTTCTCGCAATTATGCAAAAATTTCAAGCCACAGTGTAAAAACTTACAAGATAGATCTTCAAACTTATTACATGAACAATTTTGATCACAAATCAAACGATGCGCTCTCTTTTGAAATCGGTTTAATTTTTTCAGCAAACCAACCGACAAATTACCATATACTGGCGACGCATAAATAAACAAAACTGTAATAATAGCATGATAAACAGATATTAGATCATTTTTACGTAAAGAATCTCGTAAGCAACGAATAATGTACAATCTACGAGAGGCCCTCTTCAAAACGTCCTTGATTTGCACCTCCCAACCAAGAGCCGTTGTGAGTGAGAAGCCAAGAATACGGAGAATGTCAACTCTTTCGAAGTCAACAGAAACAGGAGCAGAATATAAAATAGAACGACGTAGAATCATTTCTTTACATTTGTGTAGGTTCAAAGAAAGTCCTGCTCTCGAGAACACAGCTTCTATATCTGACATGCACAAAAAAGTCTGGGTAGTGTGATCTATAGTTTCGACAATCGTCACATCGTCCGCATATTTGACACACTCAATAAGAGGCCAATTGAAGTTGATTGACCCCATGAAAGCTGCAAATAAATACGGGCCCAACACTGAACCCTGAGGAACACCTGCTGCCGGAACCACGATTGATGGACCGCAACTCCCATTGATCTTCACACAATACGATCGAGATGTCAGGAAAGACAGCAGCCACTTGAGAAATCCATGATGAAGTCCCATGGAATTCAAAAATTTCACCAATCGGTTATGCTGCAAATGATCAAACGCTTTTGATATGTCCAAGCATAACACTCGAACTGCAAGAGTACTTCCACAATCCAGAGACGATGATATATGGTCCTGAATGGCCACCAAAGCACTGGTAGTTGAACCATGAGGTCTGTAAGCGTGTTGATTCAAACCATAACATTTGATCAATTCACTTTTCATATGATATAAAACAAGTCTCTCAAAAACCTTGCCGAAAGCTGAAGATATGGATATAGGGCGGAAATCCTTAATTGTTGGTTTGGTCTTCTTAGGAATTGGATGCACATATGCCTGCTTGAAGCATTGGGGATAAACTTTTGTCTGCAGTGAACAATTGAATATATAACACAGCGGCACACACAAAAATTGAGCTCCAGCAGCAATCAAACGAAGAGGAATCTGGTCGGGTCCACATGACTTTTGTGTTTTCAGACGAAGCAACTCACGGAGAACAGATTCGGACGAAATTTCGTGTATCCAGGTATCATCTAGAAGAGGAACCAGCGGATCGTCACTACCACAAACAAAATTCGACTCAAATTCACGACTGAAGGCATTAATGAGATCATTCAGAGTTGAGTATGCGTTATCCAAACTGCGAAAAACAGCAGTTGATTGTCGATTTCCTCGAACTTCGTTGACAATCTTCCACAGTCCATTAGCTGTTTTTCTGTGTTTATTTGCCCATATGCGTTTTGCCGAAACAATTTCTTCTTGAACTTTAGCTTTATAATGGTAATACAGAGGCCAATTACGCCGTCTAAATGCATCCCAACGTTTGTCGATCAACAGTTTTAATACTGGGGTAATCCACGGTTTGTCTCGTTTTTTGGTGAAAGTTACAATTTCAACGGGGATGAAAGAGATACAGTGGTATAATGCATCATACAAAAAGTTGCACATTTCATCAACAGTGTGAAGATGCTCCAACGCCGAAAAATCAATCATCGATAGGTGATACAAGAAGTCGTTGACATTGCTTTCACGAAAATCATACACAGGCACTCGACATACGGGATTGCACTCCTTCTGGGAAGACGATGAATTCAAAAATATCGTATTATGATCAGAGTTTTTGATTGGAGGACCGACAACAGCTGAATCATCATACACACTGCAGAGATAGTCGTTTATCCAAACGCGGTCAAGTATTGCATCTTGGCGGGTAGGATCCAAAACTTTGTTCGATAAGGCCAAGTCCACTTCAAATACTGTACATGGGAAATCATTGAAGTCGCCTCCAACGATAACGTTCCAGTCTGGATGCACAGATAGAACAAAGTCAATCTCCCACAAGAAGAAATTACTGATCTCATCATGGTCAGCACGGCACAAACCAGGTGGAATGTAGGCAACACAGCATAATGTATGGTTGGAATTGCAGTTCAATGTTATAAAAAGTATCTCACAAGATAAAGGGCATGCATTTATGGGCGAATAATGCGAAGGCTTGATCTCATCATGTACCCACCAGCAGACACCACCTCCCCGTCGAACTTGACGATCATAGCGAAATATTTGATACCGAGGTATTACAAGAACGTTATCTTCAACACCGTCAGTTAACCACGTTTCGGTAACCATGATAATTCCAGGTTGAAAATTTGTAACCGTCAGATAAAGGTCATCAAGTTTAGGGAGAAGTGAGCGCACGTTACACAACAAAATGGAAGGGCTGTAATTCGATTTAAATGCCTTTTAAATTTTAAAATTTTAAAGAGAGAGAGAGAGATGCTTGCTTGACTAACTAAACGACGGAGATCGGTCAAAATCAACGTATCACTGAATTCTCAATCTTTCAAATTACATTTACAGCATGTCAACGATCGTCGATACTCAACCTCGTTCCCCAACCAAGGAAGATGAGGAAGTTGGATTCATCGCGAAAGAAAACTGTGTGTGTGGCAAAGTTGAGGTATCTGAGGAGACATTGTTTTGTGACAAATGTAAGCGAGACTTTCACCTTTCATGCACAAAACTCCCTGCTTACGAACTCGTGAAGTACAATAAAAAGAACTTGTATAAGAGAAAGTACGCATGTGAGGCCTGCATAAGGAGCGCACATCCCACTGAACTAGAACATTATCTACATTTAACAGCCAAAGTATCGAAGAAGGAAGAATCTAGTGAATTGGTTCGTTTAAGACAAGAACTTGACGAGGAAGTACGGAAAGCAAATCAAACTGATCGATTGAAGCAAGAAATCGAAGAATTCCGACTGAAGACTGAAGAAATGAAGGAGACTTTGCGAATAAGAGAGCAGAGAATATATGAGTTGCTGAAAACAATCGGTGAATGTGAGCGCAATTTGAGTCAACAAGAAGAGAAAATCGAAGAATTAAAGAACGAGACAAGAGAAGCGAAAAAACAAAAAACTGTGACACCAAGATGGGCTGACAGTGACTCTGAAGAGGAAAATGAAGCATTTCAAAACATGAAACAGAACAAGCAATCATACACAAAGAATGAAGTTGAGCGATTATTTCAAAGTTTGAATACGAAGATCGATGTAATCAAAAGCAATTTAGATCTATAACTGACACAGCAAGAACAACAGATACAACAGCAACAACGGTATCAACGTCAGCAAAGATATCCTGCAAACAAGTACAACCGCCCGCCCATCAGATGTTACAACTGAAGAAAAGAGGGTCACATTGCCAGAAATTGCTGGAGCAGATTTGGTCGCAACAATGAGAAAAGGCAGTATCAAAGTAGACCAAGATGGCAACCCTATAGAAGACCTTATGGAAGATACGAGAACATCCACTGGCAAGATCGAAGACCTCCAATGAACAGCCCAAGAGAAGAACAGTATCCAGTGGTCAACAGAAATGGCGAAAGAAGTTACATTCATAACACTCACTATAACAGACCACCACCACAATGGCAATCAGCTCCTATACAGGCCTCACATGGGTATGTTTGATGAAGAATATGAGGGGGAGGAAGAGAAAGAGATGGAGATAAATAACGGTAAGATAAATGTACTGATTTTGAAAATGAATGTGATGAAATTAATAGTGATAATCCAGTTGATGAACGCAAGCAGATTCTGACAATATTTTATGTCAATATTAATGGATCAAATGACGAAAAAATTGATAAGTCCGATCTTATGACAGACGTTAATGAGGCGGATATTATATGTCTATCAGAAACTCATCTATGTCAGGATAAAGATTTATCAATTATCCCCTGTTATCATGGATATCATGCTTTTGCAAAGAAAGTTAATAACCTCGGAAGAAATATCAAGGGAGTATCGTTATTTAGCAAATTCTTGCAAAATGATTTAATAATTGAAAATATAATAAACGAAAATGGCAATCTACTAATTATGAAGCTGATGAATAAAAAGTGGAAAAGGTATGAAAGAAATTTTCCTTATCGCATGTTACAAAGATAACCGTGAATCAAAATACAGAGAAAGCAACTATTTTGAAAAAATTCGATATTACATTTCAAAATTCAAAATGCAAAATATCATAATGATAGGACACCTAAATGGTCGAATCGGAAACATAAATGATAACGAAAATTTAAATCTTGAACTACGAAACTCGTGTGATATTGTAGTTAATGCACAAGGAAAAGAAATAATCGAATTTTGTGAAGAGACATCATTGATAATTGCCAACGGTCGACTAGAACCAGGCAAACCTACTTATGCCACCTTGCATGATGAAAAAGTGCGACGATCAGTAATAGATTACCTCTTGTTATCAAAATCCCTATTTCATTGCGTTAAGAAGTTTGAAATACTAGAGCCTACATTATATACCGACCATATTCCTTTCAAGATAGAACTTGAATTAGAACTGAAAAATAACATGGAAAATAATCGCAAATCTAATAAAGAGTTGATCTGGAGCAGGTTTCGAAATAGGAAATGGTTAAAGAAACCGTATAAATGGACCAATAAAAATGAGAGGGAATTCAATAAAGATTTGTATCACACTAAGTGTCAAGATCTCTCGCTAGAAACAACAACACGGAGCCTTTCAAGTAAAGAAACGTATGATAAAATTATATCAAATAACAATAACTGCATCAACAAATTGCAACATAAATCCGTGAAAATATGCTATTCAGATGAAACCAGAGAATGCAGACGAGCATACAATAAAGCAATTAATGATCTAAAAGATAGTGATACTCAAATAAATTTAGATAAACTTCTCAATGCCAAACGAAACCTAAACAGAAAAATTAGAAAAGAAAAAAGAAAAATGAGACTGGCTAAACTGGAAGAATTAGAAGACGCCAAAATGGAAAATGACCATAAGAAGTATTGGCAACTTATTAACGAGAAAAGGGAAAAAGTAGAGAAATCTAAAAAATCCACTCTAACAGCAAATGATTTCAAACAAAAATTATCTGAAAATAATTCCAAAACATTGGGCATCACTCCTGATGACAGAGACGTTCATACCTTTCCATCTCAAAAACCAAATACAAATCGATCGTTAATACTAGATGAAGACATAGCAAAAATAGAGACTGAAAACTGTCTCAAAGATACCCACAATTCAAAATGCAGCGGTCCTGATGGCTTAGTATATGAAACCCTCAAGAATAATAAGGAGGAATCAATAAGTATTTATTTACACCTCTTCAACAAGATTCTAGATGGTGACATTATTCCTTGGGATTACAGCTGGATAACTCCCATATTTAAAAGTGGTAATATCAATGAAGCAATTTCTTATAGATGTATTAATTTAGCGTCTGCCTTAGAAAAACTCTTAACAAAAATAATCAATGAAAGACTGAATGTATGGTTAGAGGCAAACAATGTAATTCATTACTCGCAGATCGGATTTCGGAAAGGGCACTCAACTCTTGACAACATTCTCATCTTTCGAGAAATAAATAAAGTATACAATAATATGAAGAGTCCCTTGTATTTGTGTTTTATTGATTTATCGAAGGCATTCGATTTTATTCCAAAACACAAGCTTGTAGAAAGGCTAAATGAAATGCTACCAAACAGTAGAATATTAAAACTAATCAAACACTTGATAAACGACAAAAGCTATAGAATATTATATGATGGGCAAGAGAGTGAACTATTTACACTAAATAATGGAATCCCACAAGGAGATAGTTTATCTCCCACGTTATTTTGTTTATACATGAATAGAATGTATCAAATATTGGATGACAACCTTGATTCTATAGATCCTATTAACATTGGATCTAATAAATTATGTGCAATAGGTTATGCAGATGACATATTGCTATACAGTGAATCACAACAAGGTCTATTGAAGCAGATTCAAATAGTTCATGAATTTTGTAACGCAAGTGGTCTGCATATCAATTATTCTAAAACAAAAATTATGACAAGAAATACAAAAAATATATTTAGTCACGTTAACATGAAAATAAATGATACAATGATTAGGATCGAAGTGGTACAAGAGTATAAATACCTCGGCCTACTGATTGCAAAAAATGACAGGAGACACATTGAATACTTACAAAAGAAAGGAAAAAAATCATCATTTGTTACCTCTAAAGCTCTAAAAGAATTTGGAAAAATTAATGGAAAAATGCTAAAAGATACATTTGAAATACTTACGCTATCGCAAATGAAATATGGTGGAGAATTTATATTTAGTAATAAATTAAATGAACTAAATAAAGTCCAATTACAATTCTATAAGAAATTCTATTACTTGAAACCGTCCACAGCTAACTATTGTATATATGGCGAATTCGGAGTAAAATCATTTGAATACCATTTCTACAAAGCTGCAATACGTTTTTGGATTAGAATAATTAGCAGCAAGAGACAAAACTTAACTTGGAAATTCTATGAGCATATCATGAGCAATTTACATGATGCTACCTGCACAAATACATGGACTCATCATATTAAAAAATTGCTTTTTACATTAAATTTACAAGAACTTTGGTTTAATCAAAATGAGTGCGATAAAAATAGCTACATCAGAATCGTAAACGAAAGATTACATAATTTTTTTAGAGAAGAATGGATAAACTCCGCAAAAATCAGCCATAAAGGATTGTATTATATAGAAATGTGTAGATTTGATAACAACTTGAAGCCCTATCTCAACATGATGTCAGATATTAGTGAAGAAACGTCAATCATGTTGAAATTTCGAACTGGGCATCATAAATTAATGGCTGAAATAGGTCGTTATGGCAACAGAATTGAATATGAAGAATGTTATTGTCCATTCTGCCCTGAAAGAATTGAAGATATCTATCACTTCTTAGTTGAATGCCCAAACTATAATTATCTGCGGGAAGATATTATACCAGAATTCATAGATATCAGTAGAGCAGAATTTTACGGCATCTTTGACACCAATCTCGGTAGTAGAATAAAATCAGTAGCAAAATTTATTAAATCAGTCAACGAAGAGAGATTGATTATGCACTGCTGATAACAAAGACATCATTGATTAGTCTATTGAGATCAGAAAGGTCTAAAACTGTTAACATAAAAATTATATAGCTGAAGACAATGATGAAACAAAAGCATAGATATCCATGATCGATGACAATGGTTGATTCCAATGCCTTTTCTGTAACCTCATTTCCGAATGCAATAGATATCTAACCTAACAATTGATACAAAGAATTTTCGACATCAAAAGTCAATAGGTAACAGCAAGAAGCACCCATATCAAATCAGTATGTGTTCGACTAAAAATGTCCTCGCAATTAGAATAGACATATCTTTATTGATTGATTTCTATCAGTCGTAAGGTATGCCAAATCGCAGCAACGCGAGGAAACAGTGAAATAATTAATGCTCACAGCGATAAAAGACACAAACTTCCAAATGAATAAACAGTTCAATGTTTGCTTGACTAACTAAACGACGGAGATCGGTCAAAATCAACGTATCACTGAATTCTCAATCTTTCAAATTACATTTACAGGTGAGAATGAATTTAGCATACATAGTATATCGATACATAAACTCTTTTGATAGACTTCTTTAAATTTGTATATGCCATGTTATTTCCATTGACCGATCTCCAAACTTAATAAAGCGGGTTGCTTTTGACTGTTGTAAACTTGGTTGATAATGTACTCTATATGATCTATCAATATGATAATATAATATTTCCATCAATGTTGATGATATTCTCGACATGAATGTTTAATCACTTCCGAATATGCGTCTCCTCCCCCTCATATTAACTGCTCTACCGTTGCCACGCCAAACTGACCGATCTCATGTACATGCACGTTCATCTGATTATCATCATCTGTATAATTCATCATCTGCGTTTACCTTGCCTCAACTAACATTTGATCTCATCAGACATTCTTTGTATATGCTCATCAGTTAATATTTGTCACCTTCATTTGTACTTTTCAGGGTATTTTTCCTTATGAAAATAAAACCCATTGAATTTTGAATTTTGAATTTTTGAATTTTGAGAGAGAGAGAGACAAACAGTTGAACGATCAAGTGCGATCTTTCAGCGAGGATGAGCGGATATATTACGGTGCTATCATGAACCACCATTTGATAAAATTGACCAAAATTATGAAAAATGTTCACGAGAAAAGCTCAAGGCTCCGATTGCACGTGAAGTGGGCGATTCAAATGATAGAAGATGTTCCTCTTTTTCTGTCATTAATTTGACTGATATTTCTTTCTCCAAGGATGAAGAAGAGATTCTTCATCTTGGCTTTTCCATGACTTGGCCAAGAGAAAAGATATCGATGGATAATGAGAAAGCCGAAGTTGAGGCTACCTTTAGCCAACTAGTTCAGGGCAACGATATTCCAGATGAGAAGAAAGCTACTTCTCTGAAACAAAAATTTCGGAGTGCTTTCAAATCGTATTCTCTCGTCATAAAATATCCAAAAACTGGCTGTCCAAATTAAAAACCTTTCGTCAAATGGCTACTCGTAAGGATATTTCTATTAGCAAATTTGATAAAGGTACCGGAATTCCCATTGACAAACGTGAAAATTACATCTCTAAAATTACTGATATTTTACAAGACGAAGAAAAATTCAAGCTATATACGGTATGTAAACGTGCGAAGAAAGATCCGTTCATCCTCAAAGAGGAGCATTTCACTCGAAAACTAACAGCTTTAAAAAACAAGCGCCTGACTTTTGATCGGATTTTCAAAATGACAAAGTCTGTAGGGTTTCAGCCTGCCAGACTTTACGGTCTGCTGAAAGTGCACAAAGATGTGGATGATCCACCATATCGTCCAATTCTTAACATGATCAACGCGTATCCCTCACAGCTTGCCAAATGGCAGGATGACATTTTGAAACCTCTTCTTCCGAAGTAGTTCACTTTGAGAGATACTTTTGATTTTGTTGACCTCTTGAAAAGTCAACCTCCTCAAAATACCAAAATGGTCAGCTTTGACGTCAAAAGTCTTTTCACTATTATACCTGTCGAAGATACTACTGAACACATCCTGTCCATCATAACTGAAGATCAGATACCGGTCAAGAAGGCAGCGAGAACTCTGGAAGCTCGCATTTACAAATATTTTGTTCACTTTTAATGACATTCTCTATGTACATCATGACGGAATGTCCATGGGCTTGTGTCTCGCTCCTACCATGGCATCTTTCGCCGTGAAATTACTTGAATTGCAAATCAAAAGATTTACTGGCACTGTCCCTGTGATCTATAAGCGCTATGTTGCGGCAATGAAATCTCTGTTCAGTCGTGCACTTAAGATCAGTTCTTCTGACAAAAAATACCAAAATTCTGTTCTTCTTATGAAGTCCGTGTTTCTGGAAAATGGTTTTTCTGAAAAAGCGATTTCGAAAGTTTGCCATGAAGTAGAAGCGAGACACGAGGCCCAGTCCAATGATATGGGTGAAAAGAAAGATATATCGCTGATAAACCGGAGCTTCCCGTTCATTGCCGAAAGTGAAAATATTTTGCTCAGTCATGTGAAAGATATAAATAAACTTCTCCCTGATAATGTGAAAGTTCGTCCTGTTTTTAAAACCCTGAAAATCTCTGATTTCTTTCACCATAAAGATTATGTGTCAGCCGAGTTGAAATCCAATATCGTATATACAAGAATACGTGTGAGCACTGCGATAAGTGCTACATCGGCAGTTCTATTCGACACTTTTCTACAAAAGTAAATGAACATTTGAAAGGTTGCCCAAATCAGACAGAAATAAGCATGCATATTCACCACCCGGAAATAAATGGTTATAGAAAAACAATGTATATATCCAAGAATTGTGGAATCTTTGTTAATAAAGAAGTTGAATAATAAAACTTTGATGAATGAACGAGGAAGCTCCACGTTTTTGTATCTAAATCTGTAGATTGATTTGTGTAAATAGCCTTTTACGTGTTTTATTCTTCGTGTTTTATTGTAAATGGCTGTCTTATTGTAAATAACTGTGTCTGTTTTAATGTAAAAAGCTATCTTTTATCCTTCGAATGCTAACCTTGTGACTTCATTCCGTGACTTCTGACTTTGACTGACTTTTGACTTGTGTTTATCCTCCGCGTTGCTTGATTTCACATATCACAGTATTGTTAAACTTCATTTGTGTACCTGAGGATGTCATTGTAATGCTGAAACATGCTGTTTTGTTTCTAACAAGTGAGGAGTTTTCACTTACATCTATGCGGGCCATACTGTTCTAATATAATTTCACAATATTTTGGGGAAGCAGACATCAATGCATTCTTAAAGATTGTCACTACTGATCTTCAACGTGAAGAGAAGCTTGCTTTGTCTATTAACTATCAGCGGTTGTCATGATGATGATGACTGTAGTTATTCATATGTTGGGATGGCTACGATGAAGAATAGTGAGAGAAAAAAGACATCTGATCAAGACACAGAATATTATCTGACATCCCACCATGAATCTTCAGTTCACAGTAAGGGAAATTTTAAGATGGCTGTGAGCTGCATCTTCGAGGAAACATTTCTTAACATGTTTCTGCGCGTGCTTGACACCCGAAGAAAGATCTGATGTGGTGGACAGGTTTTATCAATAATTAATAAAATTGTTATCTATTTAGTCTACGCAACTAATAAATCTTCGTTGCAGCAGGAAGCCGGACAGTGAGTTTTGCAGTGACCCAATGTACTTTGCCTCTATGCATAACACGACACCTTGCATCATGGATCGTCGGTCAAGGCTCCTCTCATCAAGTTGATATCACGGTCATTAATTACGAAGATCTCAATAAGGGTTTAAGAACATAGAATAATGCAAGTACTCGTAATTTGAAAGAATGTATAAAAACACAATTTATAAAAAACTTCTTTAAATTGATTTTAAAGAGCCAAGTTTGAAAGCCAGGTTTTATAACGATGTTTATGGAAATAGTGCCAGTCTGTCAATTCAGTTTTAAAGAGCGTATTAAGATCATCTTTAAAACTAGATTGAAAGAATAATTACAAAACAAAGCTACAACAAACTAACTTTTAGATGCTTCATTTTAAAAGCAGAGGCAAAGCATCATTTTGTAACTGTCCTTTTCATCCTTTTTGACATTGTGGCTTTTCAATGAATTGATGCAGTTTCCTAGTTAGAAAAGTACAATAATTATACAGTAATTACTTCATAAATAAATGCGTTTATCAGGTATGTGAAAAGCATTTCATAAATTTTTGAATAGTGACTGTCGAATCCATCTCAACACCAGTTTAAGACATTGACATTTAAATTGGTAGCATGCTATCAAAGTCGATATTTATTCGCTTGTGTAAATGAATCTTGTTAGTAATTGTTTGAAAACTCTCAGAAACAAATAAAGCAAACAATATTTTTGGGCAATGCGACGAATTATTTGACCAAATTCTGCCCGAATTTTGACCGGCGCTGTGGCCTTGTGGTAGAGTTTTCGATGTGCGTCCGGGAGAATTTGGTTCAAATCTTGGTCGGGTCAAACCTAGGACTTTTATAATAGGCACACTCTGCATTCTTGCTAAACACTCAGTACAAAAAGAGTGGGATGGATGACAACTCGGTCACATGGAAGAAAGGCTCCTTGCCTAATGTGCTTCCGAGTATAAATAACGTTCATTTATTTGATTTATTTATCTTTCAGCGGATAATGGATAAAAGTTGCGATTCTGATCATGATATAAAGTAAAATGTTGTCATAATATTCACCGATGCAAATATCATGTAATCACATCATTTCTTACTATCGAATTGATATTTGCATGAAAATATTCCTTACTTTCAATTATAGGCCTACTCATTGTCAGAATAATCCATATTGCATTGAGAAGTTTATTCAATGAAATCACAAACACGAGATTTATTTTCATTGGTCACAGCACAAGAACTGATCATCAAGCTTGAGCGTTAGCAACTTGAGATTGTAAAATATTTGTACTCAAAAACGGAAAATGATTTCAGGCTAAACTAACATTTCCATATCTGAATGCACAAAGATATGAAAAAATTCAGCTCACATCCATTACCTTTTGCCCGTTACCAGGCTTTCAAAAAGTAACATCAAAAGACACTGAGTCCTTATCCGGTTTGAGAACATTTGAAACAGCTTTAATGACAGACACTTTTGAAAACAAATGCGGTCGCATATTTCATTGACAAACATTTTTAAAATGTTTTCAAATAAACAGGGATTTTGCATGCAATCGGCAATTGTCAAAGCATAGGCCTACATTTACAAACTTAGAACGTAATCTATATACGGTTTCATATCCTCAACAGGACAGTCAGGTCCAAAGCGATATCTTGGTAATCCATTTCGATCTATAACAAATTTTGCGAAATTCCATCGAATGTCAGAGCTTTTCATTTTCTTCCAGTGTAAACGCATTCGATCTCCGAGTACTGGATCCGGTGCTGGACACAGGCATTTCATAAATTTGTAAACCGATTCCTCATACTCACCATTGACGTCTGTCCTCGCCATCATGGGAAAACTAGGAACAAAATTGTTGCCAGGACGAACAAATCTGAGACCATTCATAATGTCAGTGTATTTAGATGCAGGCTCTTGTCGACCAAATTGATTGCATGGAACTGCCAAGATACGAACACCAGACTTGTATTTATCATTGTTGAGTGCATTCAATGATTGATACGACGGTGTCAGTCGTCAGTAAGTGGCAACATTGACTATTATTGTAACGTTTCCTTTGTAAGTTGAAAGTTTAATAGTTTTTCCGCTTTTTCCATCATCCAATGAAAACCCATGGAAAGAATTGATTCCATTTACGCTGCACTTATCAACCCGTGATAGATCGCAGATGCTAACTTTTGGTGGAACATATGGCTCTGGAGGTAAAAGTTTGTTCGATGGCTTTTCCACTTCACTGAAACTTCCAAAGAAATTCAATAAAGAAAGAAAAATATTAGTCAAAGCAGCCATATTCGTTACTCTATCACAAACACTTCATCAAATTTTCTCATTTCAATTGATCAACAATGTTGTCAAGACTCTGTTATATTGCAGTGCGAAAATGACCATTATTGACATATTAAAGTAAATCATGAACAGTACACTAATAACTATTGTCAGTTTGTTTGTTTACGCAAATTTGGTCAACATGCATCGTCTCCACATCATGCCATTTGATCCTCGCTCCAGGTCTAAGTTCATTGGGACAGTTTTCCTGATTGATCTCATGATCTTTGAGCTTACTTATGGACAGAACGGCACTGATGGGTTATCCCCTCCAAAGAAAAATGTTTCAAAATTGTCTAATAATAAATCCATAGAAATATTTCAATCGTCACGAAACCGCAGATACACGTAATTGAGATATTTTCTACCTACATGCGAAAAATTATGCAAATTCGACAAGTACTTTTTGCATTGTGAACGATGCATGAAGAGTTGCGTTTTCAGCAGCTCAGCAGTACAGTTGATCTTCTTTTCAAGCAAGACAGAGACGCTACAATTGGCGCACAATTACTTAACTGAATAGCTGCTATTTCATCCCATATTAGAAATCATCAGAAGGCCTAGGTTACATCTGTCAACATCGACACAGCTATTCAGGTCTGTTTCAATTTTTCTACTGAGAATGTAGCTCGATGCTTAATTATTCTATTTGCGTTGTGTTTGCAAAAAACAGCATTTACTAATTATTTCAGGCGCGCTAACTTAGGCGATTTGCCAGTAGTGTGTTTAAAGTGATATTTGATGAATACCCGTCGCAATTTCACTAACTTCTTAAATTGCAAATCTCAAAATGACAATAGACTTGCTGTTTAACAATTCTTACTCCACTTGTGGTATTCCGAAAATACATGCACAACTCATAAACTACTCACAAATCTACGTATATCACCATTAAAACGATTAGCAAGGGTGAAAATTGAAAAAGCAGTCCCGTCTTTTTATGAAGGAATCAAATGCGTCATGATACACACTAAATTATTATTTAATTCATCACTTGGTAAAAAAGCATCGAACAGTTTCAATTGAGATGTTGTGATGCAGTAGGCCTACTTGTACTTTGAGAGTCAATCTGACTTCTGCTTTTTTAGAATAGTGTGTACTAAGCTGCTCTCGCATAAAAAATCGTAAACACAAGGAAATTGCATTTTTATAACTCGAATAAACAATTTTGTCTGTTATGATTACAATCGTTTTTTTCTACCACAGTAACCCAATGGGTCACAGGTGATCCATCAATATTTAGGAACCTCTCCTAAAGTAAGGATTCGGTGTCGACATTTCTCCTTTGGTACATGCATACTTTAAAGCATTGTTCGTCTGCCTGCCAAGTCTAGTTTTACGAAATGGCATGCAGCATAAAAATAATCATCTTTCCTCAAAGGCATATTGATGAGTGAACCAAAACTTGATGCAAGCCAACATATTTTTCTAAACGATTTAAATGAAATAAATCGAAGGTTCATTCAATGTTTTCTGATGCTATATTGACTACCAGATTGCTAACAAGGGCTATAGTTCAAAGGAATTCAAAAAAGCTATCGTCCTTGGTGGAGATTTTTGCCCCTGAACATCATCACTTTCATGGGCCACCAGGGCTTTCAGTGGTTTTAAGACATCAACAATCGAGCAGAGAATGTCGAAGAATGCTCATTTAAGGAGATCTTCAGTACTAATAAATGGCATGCTACGATTTTAACAAAACAATTAGAATAATTATAAAATGAGTGTATAAAATACTGTAAATGCTATTTGACCGGCGACAAAATTTATCACGTTGTTTTTGGATAGTTGGCGAATCCAATTGCGGACGATGTCCACTGGTAACTCCCGCTTGTTCTGAAAATCTGTGGGCTTGATTTCCGTTTGATGAAATTTTTCGATGAGGTTGGAGATCTTGAATTGCAACAATGAAAATTCTACGTGTTTGTGATATTGAAGACTGATTTTGCAACATGCTATGTTGCATTGTCTTGCATATAAATGTAATTGTCGTCGGCAACCAGCCACACAAGATTAATTTCCTGGAAACTGAAATGGGCCTACTCCTCACCATGACTTTCTCCACAGCAGAAATATGTAACAGGTTGACCAGGGAAGCGGAGGAGGAATAAATTTCCGACTACGGCCGAGGCATTTTACGACTGCGGCTCCGACTTCAGCCAAAATGCTTCGCATCCTTCCTATAATTTCAGTGTAATAGCTGCCAAAATCCTAATGAAATTATTGATAGAGAATCATGCTTAGTAATCCTAATCCTGATTTATACAGCAAAGTGCTGTAGCAGTCCTTTCTTGAAATGACTGAATGAATATTTGCTGAAGTATGAAATAGTTTGACATGGACAATGTGATGACCGATTACAAAAGATATTTAGTTACCTCTGCTATGCCAATAATGATGCTAACTATCTGCCCTATGTGATGTGATTTAAGTTCATTCAAGCCGATAGCGAAAATGTCAATATCAGAATCTCCGTATGAGAATGATTCAGGCATTAAGTATGCCTACTGTGAATGGTGCAATAAAGTAAGTAATGACTGTGATGAATTAGGATCGAACAACAAACAAAATGAGAACCTGTATGTTTGATTAATAAAGTTCACAAGTACATGTACAAAGGCACGCATGGTCACACTTAATCAAGCAAGGGAGAAAAAATTCTGGATATTGATATGCACCTAGAAGCTAACTTTATTTATAAAAATCGTTTTTCTTTCTAAGCAACAGAAATGTAATTATTTGAAGCATAAAATGTTAATATAATGTACCGTATATACTCGCATATAAGCCGAGTTTAGAAGTATAAAATACAATGCTGAAATCAGGGGGTCGGCTTATATGCGTATAAAACAAAATGAACACAAGGACAGATACTAATGCCAATTTTCCAGCTACACGTTTTCATCGCTATCTGCCTTTTTATTTGGTTGTGTGTCACCAGTGGCGAGCCGTAACCAAGCTAGAGGTAATGATGAAGCCGACGTCATTGGTACACGGTTTGGTTTCTTAGAAATAAAAAAATTTCTTCTATTTCTTTTAGTATGTAACATAAAAGTAAGCATTTATCATCTTTACAGTAACAAATTTCTATGAACCAAAAATATAGTGTAAAATTAGATAAGTTGAGTACCGGCTTATATGCGGGTTTTTGCAAAAACTGGTAATTCTAAAGCAATTTTAGATGGTCGGCTTATATGCGAGATCGGCTTATATGCGAGTATATACGGTAGTTACATATCTCAATTCAATTCGGTGCAAATCGCAATACTTTAGATCGACGCCATCAACTTAATCGTAGTTTTGGACTTTCGACGCACCAATAAAAAAAGTTTCAAAATCCACATTCCTGTAAATAATTAATTTTTAGCTAATGTGATGAAACGAAGACAATGCCGTAACATCTGTAAGATGAAATAATCCGAAGTAGAAAAGTTGTACGGAAATAATAAATTGCACTGCCAACTGACAGCAGACGACTTGAATTTAGGCATTATAACAGAGAATACAAGTCAATCTGGTGCGACTTTCAGGCACAATATGCACGTTTGTGTAAATCACAAATTTCAACGGCCATTGCTTCTTACTTGAATGAGTATTTGGTTGAGCTAACAGTTGAATAATCACTTGATTCCAGATCCTGATGTAGGCTAATAATGAACACTAATTTTTTCAAGAAGAAAATATACCAAAGACAAAATATTTAAGTTGTTGGTGAAAACGGATTTTAGAAATTGGATGCTTTTCTTTGAGTGAGCTCGATAATCCAGATCACGGTCGTAAGACTAAGACTCATTGGCATTTCCTAAGACTTCGACTATAGTCTGCGGGTGTGGCATTTTTTGCCCCTACTCGGGCTTGGACTCTTGGCGCGGCATTTTTAAGACTACGACTACGGCAAAAAAGAACCGACTGCTACCACCCCTGACTCCTCATTCCTGAGATGAGCCATCAAATAAATGCATACATTACCAAGCATGAACATATTGTGTTGAGTTGACTCAAGTTGACTGATGTGCCCAATGTAGATCAACTACTTTTTGATGCCATTAGCTGTTCAAATTGTTATGAGAGACATGAAGAAATTCACAAACAAGTCTATTTTCATCGACTAGTGACAGGAGTAATTTCTTATCGCCATGCATGTTCACAGCCCGTGGACAATCGTACCATTTATTAGTGCGAAAAGACCAATTTGATAGAATGGATAAACTCGTCACTTGCTGTACAAAAGGAGTCATAGTGTCTAACTGAGATCGATTTAGTGAATGCATTCTTTATTATTTATTTAATTCAAATGGCTGAGAACGAATGCATTCAATTGCATCAGATTGTATTGATTGGTGATACTGCAACCAGCAAATTTGCTAATGGGAGAATCATTTGAATAAATTTACATACATTGAATGTAGACTTACTTATCAAATGCGATTATGAAAACTGCTGAAATGAACTTTGATGATGGAAATTTTAAATCAGAAAATTATTTTTTTTCGCTCCTTTAGGAACGTAGCGTTAAAAAATAATTAAATGAAAATACGATACAGAAGCCATGACTATGAAGCCAGAATTTGCAAGTTCAATGATTTGCAGGATGAAACTCCTACTCCTTCGCGAAGTGTCACTTACTTATGAAATGTTATTGAAGCAATTTTACTGAAATGTTATTGATTAAAATTGCAAATTACTTCGCTTTTCTTCAATTATATTTCAATTGCTTTACTACTACTGTAGATAACTCTCGGCTGTTAATTCAGATTTTGATAAGTTTCGCCAAAAATTTCTGCAAAAATCTGCAGACAATTATACCCCTGTTACAAATCAGAGTATATATAATATCACAATGTCGTATTATTATCACTTATTGTAGCGCATTATTAACGAGGAAAATACAATAACTCATATTGCATGCTGAATTAATATTCAATAGCACTAGCTACAGAGTAATTGCAATTACTTCTCAATTGCATGGTTAGAAATGTAATTGATTACAATTACGAATTACTAATCAGAGAATTCTATTTATTAAAATTACAAATTACTCATCAAACTACGAATTGTAGTAGTTGTAATTTCAATTTCGTGATTGTAATCGAAATTCCGATTGCAACACAAGTCTGCATACAAGGAAACGAGACTTCCTAGAAGTGACGGAGACATAGAATGGAGAGGATGAGTCTGGTCACTTAACATCGATGTGGCGATCTTGTGACATATCGCTGTTGTACTCGCTCGATTACATTCTCTTGCGTAGCATTCAATTGGCAGAAAAGTGCCGCGCAGTGCTTTTAAACACCACGGATACATCCACAATTTATTTGAACCAGTCTTTTTGTTGTCAGAAATGGCTTCAGTTCATGAATTACGCTTGGCTTGGATGATGCCCTTTTAGCAATTTGTATGTAAGTTCCATCACAGTGTATTATCGAGAATTACACCTAAACTTCTGACAGATTCAGAGGTGGGAATGTCGAGCAATTCACTGAGAGAGTAATCAGAAGCAAGGTTGTTGGTCGCAAACATTTGGCTGCATTTTTTCACATCATTTTTTGGCTGCATTTTCTTTATATTCAACCATCTCAGAATGTTATCAAATTCAACAGAAATTGAACTAATACTACCAGCTTTCATTTAGAATTATTACAGAGCAACAAGTCACAATCAAAACAAGGAAAATCAAAGGCACCAAACTGGAACCCTGTGGAATCCCGCTTGAAACTTTATGAGAAATTCTGCGGTAGCCTTTCCACTTTACACACTCTGTGCGATTAGACAAATAATTCTACACAAGAGCAGACAGATAATTATCAAGTTGATCACGGTATATCTTTTTTGGCAAGATTCAGTTAAAGCCCTTCTCTAGATCAACATCGCAGGCATGGCAAGCAATGACAGATCGTAGTCGAATTTGCGATGTTATAATTTCAACATATCCATCATAGCACAGGTCGTCGAACATTTTAGTCTAAAACTATACTTCCTCTCATCATAGTGATCCACTAAGTCGCATCGAAAATAGGAGACTACTTTCATCTCAAAATTCCTTTCTGGGACAGGTAGCATTAGGCGAGCTTCAGTTAGTTTCGGAGAAGTCGTCTTCGGTATGGGAAGAATGTCAGCATTCTTCCAAAAAGATTGTAATTCAACTGCGAACAGGCACTCATTAAAGATAATCGTTAATGGTTCTTATAGTTATTCAGACAGCTTGATCACACGATAGGAATACGATCAGTTTTAACACATGACAGAGCTTTTTGAACCTCTAGAATAGAGAATTGGAGTGACACGGTAAACGGCAAAGGAGTTTGCTCAAAATAATCTATAATTTGATTAGAGGAGTAGGGCTTACATGTGCAGTATATTTGGTGAAGACTGTTTACGATTTCATCAACAGATTAGGTAGGAACACACACAACCAATTCTTTCTGCAACGGGTAGCACCACAACTTTGAAGATTGTCCAACCTTGTTATCTAGAAACCTTTCTTAGCATTCTTGAACCCCAACAATTTTCTGCATCCCAAATATCTTTCTTAAGATGAGCTTTGCTTAGATAGCAACACAAGTATCTTATTATCATTGATTGATGTTGACATAATATACATGCGCATGTCCCAGCACCAGAAACCCATCACCCTCTTCTGACAAGATATTGTTTTCGCCATTCGGAAAATATGAACATTTACTAGCAATTTATGTCAAAATATACTAGTAATTGCTTGGTCAGGAGAGTAGCCAATTTACACTAAGCAGAGTACCTAATTAGCTACACATCATATTTCGTTCCACAAAAGATAAGATTTCTTTGCGTTTACTTATCATGTGGTATGAACATAAAGTCATAAAATATCAAGAAATAATTTTTGCTAGTTTTCAGATGCGAATTCTGAAATTCCATGAAGGACACTTTTGTTCGCCGTGATCGTTTGAGAGTTAATGAACAATTTCTCAAATTTTAAAATGATATAAGCCCATGCATGTAGCACTTAAAATTATTACAGTTCATAGGCATATTACATGTATGCATGCATGCATCTGTGTGTGAGCTTTATTAATAATATATTAACTCTAACACATTTCTACATATTTTGATCACTGGTATCTGGAAGATATTGTGTTCTAAGTTTTAAGTTATACAAGTAGGCTGCTTACCTACAGACGGATAAGTGCTAATTCAGCGGCCGTCTGACTCAAAGACTATTAAAGAAGAGATGGTCACTTTCTTAGGCATGAAAAAAAGTGCGGACAGAAAGTTGACAGAGCTCTTTGTCAAGCTCTGACCTGGCAGGCTGAGTTAGAAAATGAATCTATTCAGATTTGAAGTGGGTCTGAAGCTCTGCATTTTTGTATAATTGATATTGTTTGATTGCTATGCATTATATCATACATGCGAAACACAATGTTGTTTTGTTTACTCTGCAACTGGTTCTTGAATGCGCTAAGTGCACGAGATGTCGACAGCGATACCCTTTTATGTTAATATCAAGAAGTTAAAGGTACTGAAAATTCTCTCTACATCTCTCTCAAACTCGCGATGACTTCGCTACTTAAAATAGCATCACGTGTTGAAATGCGTATTGGGTTGATTAAACAATATTAGTTAGGTTGGGAACATGAGAACGAATGAAATTCGAATCTTATTTCTTAACTAGGTGAACATGACTCAGTGTTGATTCAATTTTACCCTTTGATTGTTTGTGCATTTCTTATTAACTAATTTTTCAACTGCTTACGGCGACTTCTCACAAGCGAATGTTGGAATACACAACATCATGACGTTAATACATTTAATAATATAAAGTGGAGATTGGAAAATCATTTGACAACGGTAAGTGCGACTGTTCAAGAATTATTAAAACTGTAGTATAAACTAACAGGCATCAGCTGCCTCTCTATCACATGACTTTCTGCTGTGAGCACTTTTGGTGTATATGCCCTTGCAATTCAATCAATTTTGGATTAAAACAATGACTATTCAATAAGTGCAAGTTGTGCACATATGACGTGGAGAATTCAATCATGAATCGATGAATAGCTGTCTCATATTTGATAGCATTCTTAAATCCACTTAATCCTATGATTGTTGAAATAATGGAAAACTAAAAGCCCTGCTGCAAAATCCGAAATTAATTTTCTTGAAAAATGCACAGTTAAAGACTGATAGATAACTTAAAGTATCATACATGATGCCAATTTTGCACCGCTTAGCCTACGTCAGGGTTATAATGTCAAGATAAATGATTGATTGAAAGATATTCACACACCTTAATTCTGAAACAGATACAAATTATGTTTTCAGAGCTAGGATTTTATTAAGGAATATAGACAACAAAAAGAGACATTAAAATAAAGCCACGGACATCTCTTCAGTCTCAGCTACTGAATTTATGGCTGGAGAAAATTGTCTGATGTTAATGCCTTTTCTTTTGCGTATGTTCGCCGTTTGTTGCATCATTGGCCTTATAGATGATCTCAATGAACACTAAATTTGGTTTTACATTTCTTTTGATGTTGGAAAGCTGACGATTTGTTTGTCATTATTGAACTTTTCCTGGATCCATTGATGCAAGTCTCGCACAATATACAATATATTTGTTGTCGCATTTGTTGCAGTTATTTCACAAATTACTTTTCATTGAAAACGTAGTTTCAGATCTTTCAAAGGACAATTCAATGATCTGGGAGACTTACATACTATGTACTACATCATAATAATAATGTATGATATTGTTAAGTTTTTGATGTTCACATGTTACAAAGTTTCACGAAGCAGGTAGATATTTTCCTGGATGAAAAATAAAAAAATATTAACATAACATGGTGTTGACTTCTCATTTAAAAAGTCATGCATCATGACAGATAATGCACAGATCTCTTTGGTCATTATTTGCTATAATGGCCCAGAGTCTGCGGTTTTCGGTAATTGTAGCAATAATAACTTCAAATACATGCATGATTTATTGCTGAAACATTTATTTTAACGCTATAGCCCTGACGCAGGCTGAGCAGCCGAAAATTTGGCTCAAGTCTAGCCCCTATACCTTAAGTCATCAATACGTCTTTCAGTGTACATTTCCAGGAACAACAATTTAGCATCATGCAGCGAGGCTTTTAGTTTTCCATTATTTCAATTTAGTAGTGATGTTAAAACGGCAACTTTGAACTATAATGCACAAAATTAGTTTGATATTGTGAGCAAAGTACAATAGCAAAATTGGGTTGAATCTGAATCGGATCCAGATTTGAGTTTGTGCCTGGACGTTCTAAAGAACATGTGCAGCATAATGGAAAGCAAATGGGGAATTTTGAATTTTTTAATTGTTGTTTCACATGAGATAAAGACGATGTAAACTGTATTGTCACAACTATAGAAATCAGAATTTTTGCTTTTGTTTAAATTAGTCAGACTAGAGTGGACAACAGCTATTTTTGATGGCAATTTCAGCTCCTTGATTGAACTTCATTTGATGCAACTTCAGCTTCATTGAAGATTAAAGTACTGAAGCATGCAACAGTTGCAGATTTTTTCTGCGAGACGATTTGTTGCAAGTTATTTTATTTGTCTCCGGGAACATAATGTAGATATCCTATCGCTTTATTTGACCTATAAAGCATACCAGATTATTACATAGTTGTAGAATCGTATTTTAGAATCCCTTCTATTTCTGATAAAATTTGTTTGATTCTATCGCAGATATCTATGATCCTAATAATCTGGCATACCTTATAACGGATAGAGGATAGCTATACGATTCTCTGACATAGCTCGTGAAATTATTTGATATATCCCTCGGGCTAAAGCCCTCGAGATTCATCAAATAATTTCCCTCTCTATATCCCAGAGAATCGCATAGCCATCCTCTATCCATTAGCTCCTACTGCCCGCACGGGAAAAATTATTTACTCCAATGGACGGGAAGGAGTGTAATCTATGCCAATTATGAATGCTTTTGTCCTGCTTTAGTACAGACTAAATCTCTGAATAGATGTTTTCACGATTGGTCAGGCTAAATTTCTATTCAAACACTTGATAACCACAGACTTGCCAATCACAATCTGTTCTTGATCATCATGGCGCGTCGCGAAATAAAATTCTCTACGCAACTCGTGCATGAGATTGCTTCATCATAGCATTCGAACTCGTTGGATTTAAACAGACCTCATCCTACGGGCTCGGGCAATTTAAGATATCTAGCTCCTGCAATCATGTACTAGTTGCGTAAATAACTATAATCAAAATGTTTTTATATGTAAAGAGAAATGATAGTGATGATGAATACTTACAAAGTGCACTGCTAAGCTGCCGGCAACTTCCTATTGTCAACCACTTGAAGTCGCCATCGTTTACGTACTGTTGTTATGAAAACACATGTCCACGACGTTCTATTGTTTTAAATGTCTATGCCACTCTTTTATCATAATTATAGAGTGTCGGAGTGTTAGAGAGTGTCGGTCACAACCACGGAATTTGATTGCTAAAGCGTATCACTTTGCCAGAAGTGCAGACTTATTCAAAACGACGGCACATGCAGAAACTTACTAAGTGGGCAGAAAGAAAGTTTTGATACCTTGCAGAGATAGGAAAAATAGTCGTGCGTCGCTTGCGGATTGCTCTGAATTCCTTCAAAATGCTTCGATCGCATCGATTCCTTCAGATTCAAAGAATTCAGATCATTGCGCACACGTTTTCTCGATAATGTTGGGCTCTCCGATCATTATTAAAAAGTTAGCAGGCGCACGAAAAAAACGTTTACAAGCTTCTCTGTAGAACTTGACATCAACTGTGTCTATATGCTGTGTGATCTGGTTGATAACAGTCACTGAAACTTCGCAAAATTTGGCGTGTTTAATGTTGAACTTGCTGGCCATTGTTCGATTGCTATGGTATTATATCAGCGGAGTGTGCCCACAGAATTAGACAGGTCGTCTCTTCTTCCGTTTGACTAGAAGGGAAACAATCTAATTCTGTGAGTGTGCCATTTCATTAACGTTGCATATTCCAATGCTTGCTTTCTAGTCATACAGAAGAAGAGACGAGCTTCTGTGGTCACAATATTTCTTCGTACTACTTTGCTTCGTACATTTCATTTCCTGTTTGTCAAGTCAACCTGATGAATGAGTTTCTCAAGCAATTTATTTCCCGATAAATTGAACACCTTGATTATGTTCATGCCACCTATCGATATTTGATGAGTCTCAAAATCTTCTATATAATGTACCTACATATATAAAAGCATCCCATTATAAAGCTCTTAAGACGAATGTTTCTTATACTGCTATATTTGGAAACATGTATTTTACACCTTTTCCAAATCATTAGTAGAGACACGCAATTCAATAGCGGTGATCTCAAGTCAATAGTAGATCCGCTCAAATCAACAACGGGAATCTCAAATCATTAATAGAAATTCTATTCTATCTCAAGTCAACAGTAGATCTACCCAATTCAACAACGGAAAGCAAAAATCAACAGTAGATGTTGGGATCTTTTGTCATGCTTCAAAATTTACGGGCCAGTTTGTGCCTCTTTAGAATGGATATGGAGTTGCAATTACGGATTCATTAATGTTTTTACTTGATTGAGCACTATTTCGTTTTACAGACAAAAGTTTAATAGCAAATGGAAGACATAAGAAACATGCATGTAGTGTAGCCTCCACGATTCGAAGCTGCAAAGAATGAATTCTAGAATTTTTGTTCTAGTCATGTAGGCTGTGTTTAGAGACAGTTCGTCATGATCGCTGATAATGAAAAGCAACAATGTGGGTATGTGAAAAATCTGTCTATAATTTTCAATAGAAACATAAGAATAAAAGTATGCTGAACATAAATCATGATGAACGACATAACACTGAAAATTTCCACTGATGCATTTACATATCTCGATATATTATGTCTTCTTCTCTCAACGCACGACCGTAATACGTCTGCATATGTGAAAACCATCGGTCACATCTATAAGCCGTTATTTCGGAAACGTTCTGCTCAGCTAATTGCGTTAGAATTGCAAGTCTTTGGGGGTGGGGTTGCAAAATGACCTGGTCCCTCACCTCTGCCATTTGGCGCTTGACTCCGGCTTTCCACGAACTGAACGCATTTTCGCAAATGTTTAACATGGGAGAATAGGGAGAAATTTTGCACTGTGAGTACTTGGGAGCTTAGCCAAGTGGTGATTGCGATGGATACTGCAATTGTCCATTATGAATACCGCCAACGTTTCATGTCCAATATTCAAGGACAGCTCTGACAGAAAGGAATTGAAGGCTGTCGAATTCGTATTCGATGTAATGAACTGGTGATGAACCAGACCCCGTCTTGGAGACACGGCAAATAATGCACTAAAATTTGTGCTCCTTCGTCCACCAACAACACGCACAGCCCGATCGCCTCTGATGGCTCTCCCGCAAGTACGTTTTATCCAAAGATGAAAGCCACTCTCATCAATAAAAATCGGCTCAATATGTGGACTGAGAGCAATTAGCCACTCATACGAGTTGTCGACGTTGAGCTTTCACTTCAGATGCATTTCTCTCTGCAGGGGAGTCCATAAACTTCTTCATGGTCACCATTTGACTGTGCAAAATATTCGAAATTGTGTTTTCACACATGGCGGGCTTATGTGGCAGCAATGACTTCAAAGTGGCATTTATCTGTGATAGAGTAAACTGGGGATTTTCCTCAACAATAGACGAAAGAGTTGAAGATATTTCATCATCCCGTTTCTTGTTGTGTGCACCTCCTCTCTGTCGCACTACACATCCAGTATTTTGAAAACGCCGGATGATTGACCAAGCAGTTCCAGATTTGATAGCCAACGTCTCAGCCGAAGCTTGATAATCCTGACCATTCTCAAACGCCCGTATAAGTCTTTGCTTGTCTGCAGCAGATATTCGTTGACGCAACATCGCTACAGATCGTATGTACAAAGAATGACATTAGTTGGTGCTATCAATCAATGCATGCATCGAGTCGATGTGATGAGTCAATTGTTTGGCATGACGGGCAATCTTTGTTTCTGCACATGCCATTTTACTTTTGTCTATTATTGTTAGTTAGCTAACGAAGACGTGAATAAGTGATTGCGCGATGCAAATTGCATTATGCAATCGTAGCTACATGTCTTAAACTGGCCCGTAAATTTTGAAGCATGACAAAATATCCCAACATCTACTGTTGATTTTTGCTTTCAGTTGTTGAATTGGGTAAATCTACTGTTGACTTGAGATAGAATAGAATTTCTATTAATGATTTGAGAATCCCGTTGCTGATTTGAGTGGATCTACTCACAGAATTAGATTCATCTGCGCGCGCTTCGGTTTCCTAGAAAGGAAGAATTGTATGCAACCTTAATATCGAAATGGCACATCACAGAATTAGACAACTTGCTCCTTCTCGAATGGATAATTTGTGCATCGCTTACTATTGGAAATGGCAAACAATAAGCTGTCAGCAGAGGGCACCAGAGCTAGTGAGAGATGCGTGCTATCACTTCGCACACACCAAAGCACACATCGCCTGGCTAACGTTCGATTCAGCGTATGCACTATACATTGAGAAATGCCGAGGAGAGGATGTGAAAACATCAAGTGAACTAATTTTCGTACGCCTGCTACTTTCTTCAATAATGATCGGAAGGGCCAACATTATGGAGAAAACTTGTGCGCAATGATCTGAATTCTTCGAATCTGAAGGAATTTTGGCAATCGAAGCACTTTGCTGGAACTCACTTTAATCCGCAACCGACGCACGCCATTTTTTCATATCTCTGTAAGGTATTAGGAATTCCTTTTTGCCCACCTAATAGGTTCCTCGATGTGCCGGCAATTTCGTATTAATCACACTTCTAGCAAACCGAAGCAGACAAACAAAATATTTAATTCTGTGGATCTACTATTGACTTGAGATCACCGCTATTGAATTGCGTGTTTCTACTAATGACTTGTAAAAGGTGTAATACGATACTACTTTCAAAAGTCAACATCATTATTGCGTGAACAGAAAAATATATTTAGAGGATGTGTTCAAGCAGTTAACGGAATGTCACAACTGCTATGTTAACAGGCGATGAAGTTAAGAATTTGAATTATTGAGCATGAAACACTGAAACGATAAAGATTAAAACAAGATTTTTAACTTCCTTGTTTTTAAGAGTAAAAAATGGATCAACCAAAGTTTCTGATCTCAGTGTCATTCCTCTCTGATATCATCGAATCTTTCCAAATAATATTCCAGAGTTTGTCATGCTTGCACAGCATATGTATACAGCATACATGAATACATCATTTTTGCTCGACATGTTACTCATGTTCGACAACACTCATGTTTCAGCAAGTTTCAGCTCTCATCCTCAGCATTCATGTTTCAGGCTTGTTAATCTTGCTTCTGATAACGTAAGCAGCCGCAAGTACTTCCAGAAAGGGTTGTTTAGATGCTCCTAATTTTTTTCTGCTGCATAAAGATGAGAACATGCGAAAAATTACTTTTTTTCTATCATGCGCAGTCTACGACAAACACATGCTGATCAATCTGCTGTCCTCTTAGTCCCAAATGAAATCGATTAATTTATGTTGATGATTTATGTTGTCAATTCCAACAAAGGGCGTGCAAGCGAAATCTCGTCATTTGAGATGTTCTATTTACACTCTCTAGAAATGGACGAGCTCACCATAAAGCATGTACAGTAGGGTGGTCCAAAATACAAAATTTCCGAAATCGCTTTCACTCCCATAACGCCCTTGTTCCAAATGCTAAATACAGTCTGTGATTGAATTTTGAGGACTATTGCATCAAATTAAGAGGTCGCGCTCAAGTAATAGATATGATTACTATAATAGTTTACACAGTGATTTTTTTCTGATTTTCTAATTCACACTTTTAAAATTGAACATCATACTAATAGCCTATAAGCTAACAAATCTGATGTGCATTTATTTAGCTTTTGCTTGATTATGTAAAAGACAGAAAACAAATTTATTTGAATTACGAAAAATGAGTATATTTCAGAAATATTCAAACTATGCTGTCGATACTACTTTAATATCTAAGAGCATAGTACACACACAACTGTAATTCTTACCAAGTAGGCTACATAAACAAGTTAACTTACTAAACGTCCCATCACTTCTTCACAAAAGCAGATTTTTTGAATTCAGAAAACTGCTTTCGATGATGTTCAACCGATTGCAGAAGATTTTCCCGCATCTGAGGATCTTTCGTCACCTTGTCACAGTAATCCTCGACAAGTTTCACGGCACGCTCCGCGCCATCGTTAACAACTTTCAGGTGCATAACAACATTTCTCGCGAACGAAAAGTCTGCATTTTCGTTCCATGTGTCCACTGGTTCATAAAGCCAGTTTGTGTCAATATTGAGTCGAGCTTGAAATATGAACCATGATTTCTGTTCAATGAGGTTGACCAGGCTGACAGTCTCAATAATGAGTTCTGGAAATTTTGGTTTACCTTTCTTCATCACAAATTGCTTTTGACATGATAGAGGTTTCACTTCAAGTAACCTATTTGCCATTTCGGATTTTGTAGCAGCAGGAACATTAGTTCCAAATAAACTCAGCGTCAACATTTCTGGAGTTAGATACCATAGATGATTCTTTAATTTGTCAAGAGCTGCAGTGGCAATCTGAGAATCAATCAGCTTGAATCGATGAAGATCTATATAAAGTCGAATATCATTCGCTGGAGCATGAGCAGCACACTCAGAGGAATCGAACCATGAAGCTGTATATAACAGACAGTTAAAAATTGCGAGTCTATTCAACTTTTCAATGAAATCCTCCGAGTAATCAAGTTGACAGGAAAATATCAGCATTTTCCCAAAGTACAGTACTCTTGACATCCACCTTGCGTGATGAATGGGACCAGGTTTCCTCAACACATTAGGGTTTAGCTCTCCCAGAAGTACCAACGCTACATTGATCATCTCCCTATAATCATCACGACAGAAGCGACCTGGAATATTTTGAAGACGCTCAATAATTAGATTCTTTCTGATGTTAAGCCATGTTGATTCTGGAAGCCTGACAAGTCTTCCCATCGACTTGTCTAATGAGTCTCACTTGTTTTTGAACGTTTTGAACAATGGATTGTCTGGGGCAGTGGATTTTCCAAAAATAGAAGAGCAGACTCCGGCTTCCATAACCTCTATAGTATGATGACGACATGCCAACCACAGACATTTCCTATTCAAAAGTCGTTCTAATATAACAGCAGCACCGTTGAAAATGCCAGTATTAGAAGAAGTCGTGTCAAAACAAAGTGCAAAGACCTTCCGCTGTAAGTTCCAATCACGTAGAATCCCCAGTATGCCATTCGCCTGATTCATTCCAGACGATGAGTCTATATCAGGAACACCAAGTAATTTTTCGGGTATCTTAATTGGAAAGTCTCCGCTAACGACTACCGCCAAATGTTCTCCAAGTTCTCCCAACAACTTAGTATCCCAGTGAACAGTACAGAAGTTTGGGAATGTGGTACTAATCTTCACTTCTTCGGAGACTTTTTGTAGATTAAATGTTCGTGAACGTAGTGCTGAGGTAGGCGAAAGCACAAAATCTTGAACTTACGAAGATGTCGATTCATTCAATACTGTAGCCACAGTAGCGAATAATTGTCTTTTGGATAGACCAAACCGATCAGCAACACCTGAAGATGAATGTACATAATTTTATATGATTTATCTAATTTCATAAAATCGTCTGCGCACCTGTCACAGACTTAGTGAGAATTTCTTTTGGAAGCGTGACGGATACATATTCTGTATCAGTTTCCTTAGACGAAGAACTTTTACGCGAATGTTTCATGAATGGTTTGTACAACGTGGAAGGCTCATTACCGGCAATATCTTCCTGTTCGCTATTACTAGCGCTACTGTTTTCCATGGTTGTTTCGAGTAGTCTCTTTCTTTCCTCTTCTTTTTCTCTGCGAATCTCACATTTTTTGTTTCTTTCCTTTTTGCGTTTCTCTTTGAGGCAAGTTCCACATCAATACCAGCCATACGCTGCTCTCGAACATCTTCACGCTGGCTTATCAAGAAGTTGATGTCCTATTGAATTGTCATTATCTCCAAAGCATTCTGATGTGCTACGTCAAATAACTCCGGAAGATCTGCTGTGAACATAGACTCATGCATACGAGCAGAATCACTTTTCTTGTATTTATTCTTTTTCAAATCATTGTACTTCGTTACCAATCTCGTTAGCTTTGAAATTGCTTTTTCTGTCATCATTGTTGGTATTCGCGCTCTGTTCCAGAAACCCAAGACCTCTTCTAATGTTGCTTTGCAACTCTCGCGAGCAGTTTGATTCAACTCTACATGATGATACATGTATTTTATCAGCACGTCATGTTTAGATGGCAAACCTTGAGTTTTGATGGTTCTGGTAGATATTCCGATCAGCCAGCAATCCGACCCTGATCGTAGCTTTCGAGCCATATCTACAAAGAAAATATCAATATTGAATATAGGTACATGTACTGCGACAGGATATGCATGTGTACAGCAAGTGTTTCATTATACATTATCAATTCATGAAAACTTCTATTTTAACCACTAAAATACATAAAAATATTTTTCTGGTAAACAGACATGCAGGGTAATACGAATAAAATCCCCAACAATAAGTACATGTAATTTTTTATCATTATTTATTTTGTAACGGATTTATTAATTGAACCAACCATAAAAATATTGTATTGCCTAAGATCCCCGAATTTATTAATTATTTATTCTGTAACGAATCGCTTAAGAAACATTCGTTTGCCGGCAGGTGTGATATGTTGATGGCTGAGATCCATTACTTGTTAGTCTATACATATGGATGAATAATATGTGGTTTAACAAATGCGTTATTTCATTATATCTTTGCTGAGAAAATATAATTAGCTTATCATTAGGTAGATGTCATCTCTTATTGTTGGTTAAGAATTTTTCTATCACTATCGGCTCGAGTTTATACATGTACAATTAGATGATCTCAAATAAACTCACCTTGATTGCACGGATTGATAAACAGTTGATACGAGTGTGTACGAAACAGGGTGTAGATAGCAGTCGGAGAAAAACAAGACGAGTTCAATGTACGGTATAAGCTTATTCAGGCCGACACCTCAGGGAACGAATGGCATTGAACGCGCAAGATAGCTGAACTCTATTATGTGAAAGGTGTATTTGACCGCTCGGTGGCAAGTTCTTTAATCAATAAATCATTTCCTTCCTTTCTGTTCACTCATAGGCGTGCGCTTCATACAGAAGTGACTCATAACACGCAAGAAGTTGCATTACGATTCATAAAAAGACGCTCGAAGAAACGCAAAGTCTGACTACTCCTGAATTCGATACTTGGGCGCGACCGCTAAAATTTGAACTGGAATTTCTAAAACATGTATTGGAACAAGAAAATAAAGGGAGCGAGGCGAATTTTGAATGTTTTATTTTTCCCATATATTTGTGGACCACCCTAATTTACAGTCCCAGGCAGAGGTGTAACCGGTCGAGATTTTTGTGACCCGACCGGCCGCTCATGTGATTCGACCGGCAACCGACCGATCAATTCGAAATACCGATGCATGCCCGTCTGCCTTACGCATGTATATACATGTGCAGTACTTCATAATTATAGACAAAATAGCACATGCATGTACAGTGGGTAGGCCTAACTGACTATCAAGAAACGCGTTTAGAAAGTGCTTTACTAAGAGTCTAAATTGAGTGCAAATATTGCTAGAATTAGGCATTCAGATGGATCTCATACATACGTACAAGTCAAGTACATGCACATTGCAAAAAGAAAACAAGAATATTTTTAAAAACAAGTATCATTGAATGAAAATAAATACAAATGTCTCTATACCTTGTCATCTAGATATGAACTAATATTCTGCGCTCGGTCCCTAGTAGTGTTGGAAATGTGGTAAATTACCGGTAAGGTAACTTAAAATAAATTACCGGTAATTTTTAAACACTAGTCCCTACCAGTCCCCCTGGCCAATTTTTTAAAAACCAAAATGAGCTTATGATTTTTCGTACATGCTCACATATTCGTATTTCAATAGTATATCTAGTATATTTTGTCACGTCAGCAGCAATGAAGCTGGTTCTCTTTCAAGGTAAAGAAATTTTGATTAGCATTAATCTCATGTTTTGTTCCTAATTAACGTTGTTGTTCAAAGTAAATTTGAATATCACCAGTTTCACACAGACACGTGAATGCCAATATCAGTTTCTTGCCTTTATGCATTAATGTGCGCGCGTAGAAGGGAAAAGAGGCTTCACGCTAAACGGACAGTACTCCATCTATCTCTTTCTAGATCTGATTTGCATATCCTACTGACTTAAATAAGTGATAACCACTTTGGTGATAACAGGTAAAAGGAGCTCAGGTTAAACATAAAAATGCCCTTCAGATAGTTATTCAACAAATAAAATTGACTGGTCGTGACCGGCTGGTCGAAACCGGCCAGAGACTTGAACAGTACCCCCACCCCGGCCGGCCTGTCGATCGGTCAACCGGTGACCGGCTCTACCTCTGGTCTCAGGTAGCAATATTGCCCATCCGAGATGTTGTCAAGATGTAGCTCTTAAATTATATATGCTGCACACGTCTTATTATGACTTTCTCCACATTTATACCATGTGAGGACTTTGAGTATTCTTTGAGTCCCCTATCTCACATTGCCAAGAGATCATATTGATCATAGATATCGGATATAGACATTGATAGTGATAGCCAATTATTACACACGTTTTGTGATGGTTCGATTTCTCTATTATCAGGAATACACCTAGGTGAAAATAATCCAAAATCAAAGAAATTATTGAAGAGAAGTTACTAATAATGTGTATATCATTTTTGTGGCGATATTCATCCACTTGGGCGCGATGAAGTCCAGCACGCTGTTGTTGTGCTATCAAAGGTTGAATCAATAATAATCAATGAATAAATAACACGTCACAATTGTGACCGCCGACATTAAGGTAAGTAGCATGTTCTCCGCATGTTCGTATGTCGCTGCGTCACAAACAGCGTCGAATAGTAGAAAAGCTTTACTATTATTATTGGCTTTACTATCAGCTTTACATTTTTTATCAATTAACAACAATGAAATTAAATAAACGATAGATCAAATTGCCATGCAAAAGATGTGCGGCTGGTAGGATTCGAACCTACGACCAAGGTTAACTAGACCTGTGCTCTAACCAACTGAGCTACGAGCCACTTATGCGATTCTGTCAATTGGCAGGATCAAACCTTCACCACCACACATCAGTTGTCAAGATTAGTCAAGATTGTCAAGATTGTCAGAGTTTGTCAAGATTTGTCAATGCAAGATTACAGATCTCCATCGGATAAAAACACTTGCAAACGAAACTATGTACTGCAACGAACATTTACTTGGTCACACCTGTTATTTTTCTTCAATATGCAAGCAGATCAACTTTATAAAACAGATCAACCCTGCGATAGCTAAACATACTCTATAAGAATGCATTTCGAACATGCATATAACGCAGTTGAAACGCGAAATCCGCTAAATTTCAAATTAAATCGAATCTTCTTGTATTTTTAAAGGAAAATTCCACTATAATATAATTATAATAGTTGATTATTATAACTGATAATAATAGTAGTGAAAACTGTGCCCTACTTGCCACGGATAGGTACATGGATAGGTACATGTAAAAGTTTAGTGTTATCAATAGGTACATGGATAGGTACCTGTAAAGTTTAGTGTTGTCAATAGGAACATGGATAGGTACATGGATAGGTACATGTATAGTTTAGTTATCGATAGGCACACGGATAGGTACATGTATAATTCAGTGTTCTCAATAGGAACTTGTATGAGATCTGTTTTACTGGATAGGTACATGTGTTTGGTACACTGTGTTTCGGAACGTCTATGATCGAACTTGTGTGGTTTGGTTCTGAGCACTTGGGTACGTACCGATAGACGTCCGTTGTTTGATTTTGAATGGGTTTGCTCAATTGCGACTATTGTGACTATTGCAACCATTGTAATCAAGATGACACATTGATTTTCCTTTTACGTAGACAAACTATGCTATAAATATGAGATAGTTTTTGATGGCATACATAATGATGACTAGTATCCCAACGTCGTGGGTTGTCGCAAGAGACCTTGGATATTCGTTCAAAGCCATAGAAACTGTAACAAATCACAGTGAAAATATCAACGCTGGTGATTTAGTTGATCGACTAATGGATCTAGATGAGCATGCTATGAATCACAATTTGGATCGTAGGTGGATAGAGGATTTCTCCATGCTACACTGCAATGATAGTGAAATTAGGAGGATCAAATTGGAACGATATGGAAAGGAGGAGACATCTGACAGTGTTTTAATAAAAAGTTCTCCCAATAAAAGTGACTTCAGAAGGAAATTAGAACAAGAGACATTTAAATTATTATGTGAACGGAACTGCGTTAAATGTTTTAAACAGGAACGATCCCTTCTCTTTTTGCCATGTTGTCATAGCGTTATGTGTTCTACATGTTATGTACCCTTTGAAACTTCATCTTGTCCCCTTTGCGATGAAGAAATATCTTCAACAGTCACTGTATATCGTACATGATGAGTCATCATGCAGGTCTGTGATTGGTCACTTTTGTGTCTTTGTGTGTCTTTTCTATATAAGGAGGACATTGTACCGTTCTATTTCAAGCATAATTTGAAGCTAATACAATGTCAATCAGCATGTCGTTCACTACCAACATTCCCATTTCAATAATTTACCGAAGTCAACTCTTCACGGGCAATATATTTTATTCTGCCGTGAATATAACTGGCTATAAAGCGGATTTGGTGGATCTGATGGAGGAAATAGTGAAGTATTTCCGCTGCGGAGAGGACGTTGTGGTGCAGAGAATGTTGATGAGAGTCGTGAACAACGCTCTTACACGAGTTGCAAGATTCTGGCTCAACGAAGTATTTCGCCCACTATCTCAAACGGAGATTGTACCGGAATACTCTCGCTGTTGGTGCAGCAGTATCCAACGGAAACACAACACATGTCTCCATGACATTATCACCTCCAGCTACTATGATGAGAAGGGTGAGAAGTGCAAACTGGACTTGTTCAGTGGACCGCCATCAGTAAGCATCAATGTGGCTGCTCAAGGACATTCTGAGGTGATCAGTTTGCGGGCATACTATGCCAATATTTTAAAGACTTTCCATTTAAAGCCTTGCTGTATGTGCTGTCCTATTTCAAAACATCTAATGAAAGACATTGAGCAGCTCATAACTGCTACAAATGAGACTCTAGCCGATGTGAGTGTATATCAGTTTCCCTCTACAACTTGCTAAGTGTTTTATGTAATTTTATACGTACCAGCAACAAACTCTGTGTGAATGCTTGTAAACTTTTGTATATAATGTTGTAAGTACTAAGCAAAAATTGTAATTGTATTATCTATTTCCATATTAGAATAAAAATGTCTGTAAAACGGAAGGCATCTTCTCGTCAATCGAAACGGTCCTTCAAACCTTCAAGTCAGTTTAAAAAGGCGTTGCGAAAGTTAAACAGGATACATGATAATAAGAAGAAGTGTAAATTGATTCAAAATTCAAGTGATGATTTCATTCGTGATTTAGCTTTTGCAATACACAAATGTCTACCTATTTACAAGCCTCTGTTGAATGCTGGCTCTTTGAATAGCATAAAAAAGTTTTCAAATCCAAGGAGTAGTGATAAGAAAAGGCGAAACTTAATTCAGCGCGGTGGTGGTGGGTTTCTAAGTATGTTAAATGATATTGGAAACAGTATTAATGGTGTTATCAATAGTCCGCTTGGAAGGATTGCAGCAACTGCTGCAATGTTAATATAAGGTTAGCGAATCATAAAGTGACACGTCATCACTTTGATTGATGAGTCATATATAGGTGTATATAAGGAAGACGCTTTAATGATATTTTACCACTTTCAAGTGACAATTCATTTGCGCTGGTTGAAAGCTCCGAATTAGTACTTGTTGAAACATGACTCAGAAAATGTATACAATCAGAGAGGAAGGTGACGCTTTTGATCAAGATCTCTTGAAGCTTCGTCCGACACGAAAGGTGCAAGGGATTGGAAATACGTTCTACTTTCAAACCTTGAATTATGGTGATGATGGCTTTTATCTTCAAGTTCCATTCTTCCACAGTAATGGTATGTCTACATCAGGGTATAGCAATATGAGACAAATGCGAGTGACTTTTCCAAAATGGCAACAGGTGATTCTTAAAACTATTGACTCTTTCGCGAAAGAATGTGTTGAGCTGCCTGAAATTGCTCCCACTCATTGGAGAAAGGCATTAGAGGAAGGAGTTGGTTATAAGGAATTGCCGGAATTCGATACACTGTTTTTAAAACTATCTGATCATTTTCAAGCATTCGATCTCTTTACAAACGCGATGGAATGTGAGGATCTCAAACGGGGCCGCTATATGGGCTTAGTTCACGTTACCGGACTTTATATTGGCTCACATGGTTCGACTGGTAAAGTCGCATCTTTACAAATGAAGGTTCTTCAACTAGTCTATGAACCACTACCAATTGATAAATGTTTAATTAACATTGATAAGACTGCTTCAAGTGATGGGAAGGAAGAGAGCAAAAAGCGAGGTCGGAAATCTAAAGATGGGAATCCTAAATTGAAGTTGAAGCGCCAAGATGCTGACTTGAAAACTTTCTATAATCCTAATTGTGATGAGGAAACACAAATGTTTTAATTTGTAAATGTTTTAATTTGTAAATGTAACTTGAAAGTTTCTATTCTGAATGTAAATAAACTTGATCTGGAACATGTGTCTGTTTTGTTGTTCTAAGCAAAATTAGCGGGATGATGAGTTTAATGTTAATGGAATTATAAGATGACAGATTTTCGTCTATTCACTGATCGCACAATGTGTGTCGCTGGACCAAGTCAGTCCGGTAAAACTACATTTGTAACTGAATTGCTACAATATAGAAATGAAATGTTTAACAAGGAAATTAAGAGAGTCAAATGGTATTATGGAATATTTCAACCACAACTACATTCTGCACTTCGCCAGAAAGGTTATGAGGTGAAGCAAGGGTTGCCATCAACTGAGGATATCAAAGCAGGTGACTTACTAGTATTAGATGATCTATTACGAGAAAGCAAATCTTCAAAGGATGTAACTGAAATGTTCATTCAAACTGCACATCATAGGGAAGCTTTTATTATCTACATCACCCAAAACATCTTCGATGGAGGGAAAGAGCAAAGAACTAGAAGTTTGAATACACATTATTTGGCAATATTTAAAAATCCAAGAGATAGCAGTCAGATACATCATCTCAGTAGACAGATATTACCTCAACAACCTAAAGTACTTTCAAAAATATATGAAGATGTAACAAAGAAACCACATGGTTATCTATTTATTGATCTAACCCAGGAATGTCCGGAACGACTTCGATTTCGAACAAATATCATACCTAATTCCGCTGAACCAATGACAGTTTTCTCGGTTCACAGTTAGTTTTAAGCAATGTACTTTGTTGCCTTATTATTTTCAAACATGTCGTATTCAAAGATGGTAGTCATTCCTCAAGAGGAGTATGTACAATTGACTACATTACAAAGTGCACAGGAAGTCAAAAATATAGATCAACCTATTACGAATCAACTTAAGGAACTAACACAAAAGGATATGGAAATTCAGAAGATTAAGGATCCCTATCGACGAATGCAGTTAGCAGCTGAAAACATTGACGAGAGGCGACAGATTCGTGACAAGTTGCGACGATTTATAACCTTGTCAACACCTCGACCATATCGTGTGCGCGCTGAGCGATTATTTGACTTCATTGATCCACATGTGAAGTTCAATGAGAGAGGGGAGATAATAGATGAAACAACTGGTGATGTTATTAGAAATAGTCACATAGATGACCTTCTACAATATGCTGTCAGAGATGTAAGGCGAAAACTAGGTGCACCACAAGGGTGGACATATTTTCAGAAAATTTTATCTGATCAAAATGTACCTCACAATATTATTGGAGGACCGACTGTGAATGAATTGGATAAGGGTCACTTACAAGATGGATCAAAGAGTAAAACACCCACGATGGCGGTCAAGCGAGAGCTTGCAGATCCCGATGATCTGCAACCAAAAAGAGCTACTAGGCGCTCAATGCGTGTTGCGAAGGAGTATAGTAAATATTAAGCAAATATGAATTAAGCCTTGCCTCTCTCATATCATGTCGTTACAAAAATTTTGCTGTTGTTTGAAATCTGCGCTCGAAGGCAAAGGAGAAGAGGGCATAGAGGTTGATATCAATTGTGTTAGCAGTTGCTGTGCGAGTAATACGCGTGCAAATCAGAACAAAGACGATGAGTACAGCAGTGAAACTCAGAAAGATTTATTACGACTTAAATCATCCCGCAAGTTTCAGTCGTCCGGAGGTTCTAGCTCGTGCAGCAGGTGTGGGAATAGAGAAAGTCAAGAAGTGGTTGAGGAGTCAACCGACTTACACTCTTCACAAAAATGCGAGAAAGCGGTTTCCAACAAGAAAATATGTTGTTAACAATATAGATAGTCAATGGCAAGCGGACTTGGCTGACATGCAACAGATATCACAGTACAATGATGGCTATAAATACATCTTAACCGTAATAGATATTTTATCTCGCTATGCTTGGGCACGTGCGCTGAAATCTAAACGAGGACCAGAAGTTGAAGCGGCTTTTCAGAGCATTTTCGATGAGGGGCGTATTCCGCAAAGAATACAGACCGATCAAGGGAAGGAATTCGAAAACTCTCATGTTCGAAGTCTCCTTAAAAGTCATAATGTGGAATTGTTTAGTGTCAAAAGTGCTTATAAAGCTGCCATGGTTGAGAGGTTCAATCGCACACTGAAGACAAAAATATGGCGCTATTTCACTGCAAAAAATACACATGTTTGGGTAGGTGAGCTGCAGAAATTTGTTAAGAATTACAATGAAAGCTACCATCGAATCATTAAGATGAAACCAGTTGATGTTACCCCAGATAATGCGATGGATGTATGGCTTCGATTGTATGATAAGAAAGCGAAAAACATTTCCAATGAAAAGAAAATTAATGTTGGTGATAGAGTTCGGATTTCAAAGGTCAAGTCTACATTTGAGAAGGGGTATCTACCTAATTGGACTGAAGAAGAGTTTTTTGTGGATGAAGTAAATACAAAATTTAGGCCCACCATGTATAAATTAATAGATTACCATGGCAATCCAATTGAAGGAAAATTTTACTCTTATGAATTGCAAGTAGTAGACAGAAGTGAAGAGGTGTATATGATTGATAAAATAATTAGGAGGAAAGGTCATGGCAATCAAAGGAAATATCTAGTTAAATGGAAAGGATATCCTGATTCATTCAATAGCTGGATAACGCACCAGGATCTACAAAATGTGGAGATGGGAGACACTCGTAACTTTTAAGCTAATATAGCATGTGACTTCTTCCATATATGACTTTAACATGTCTACTAACTTCAATATCATTCTTCCAAGCAATAGCAACCCCAAGATATTCCCAAGTAACAAACCATCTCTATACTCTGTTGAATTCGCTAATCCAATTACTCTGCATGGACCCCATGAAGTTGCTCTAACTGAAATTACTTATTACAACGATATCAGTTTGCTAAAGAACAACTATTTTGAATTACATAAAGAAGTACGAGAGAAGGATGATTGCTTTCGCATATTTCAAAATAGTCTACATGGTACATGGGCTTTTCATCATCTAACTTTACATCCTTTTTCAACATCTTTACCATCTGTCCAAAACATGATTAAAATTCAAAAGGCATTTGCAACGTCAACTTTTGATTCTAAGGTTCCCACAATGAGCTTGCAAGATACAGAAAAGGAAATCGGTAGAATGTTTGAACGAATAAATGATCTCTTCAAGCTGACTTTGAATAAATTCTACAAACCAGTCATAAAGGGGTCAACAAAATTGATGAAGGAAGGGAAGCATGTTCTTCTTGTATTAGGTAAGGATTTGAGTCATACTTTTGGGTATTCCAGAACAACTTTCTCATCAAGGTATTGGTACAATGGACGTGGGTGGAATTCGGAGAGGAAAGTCACTGATTTTCAATGTAGAATTGTGCCATTGTATGCATTACAAAAAAGGAGCATCCGAGTAAAAAATAAATTTGAGGTCATTAGAAGTGTTGAAGACTTTGCAAGAAAGTTTCAAGGATCAGTGCCAGAAACGTTAATGACTTGTGAATATAAGAAAGAGAAAGTAACTTTATTTACTGTTGAAAAGGAGGTAGAATTTATTGTTTTTACTAAAAAGACACCATTGGAAAAGTCTGAGTCCGCTGTTATTGAATTTGGATCTGAAATGATTGGGATGTTTAAGGGCCTTGAAAGCGCACCTTGGTTGACAGAATTAAATGATACATTCAAGGTTCAATTGTCCTCTTCTAAACTCAAAGCATCAACAAATGCTTCATGGGATATCCACGTATACAGCGAAGACATATCGGGTGATGAATTGTCTACTTCCAGTGAACTTGTAAAAAGAGTTAATTTGAACATTGAAAGCTTGAAAACGCCATCTGAATTGTGTACAAAGTTAAATGAGTTTGGTGTAGATTACCTTGATGCAGATGAATATCACTTTTCTTATGACCCACATAAGAAACGCATGATTCTAAAGGTAGGGAAGAACTCTCTTATCAAGCTGGATAGCGTGTTAACGACCACATTGGGATTCTCAAAATCAACTATTTATGAAGGTACATCAATAGGCGATACAACCCCATCACTAGAGCGTGATATAAGTAACTTATACGTCTATTGTAACATTATTGAATATACAAGGGTTGGCGACATTGAGGCCCCACTTCTGCGCACATTTCCTCTCTCATCCGTAAGGAAGCAACTAATCAATCGAGAATTTTTTAATACAATGTATCTACCAATCAGCCGAAATTTCATCAATAGAATTGACATATCAATTCATGATGACGCAGGAGAAGTAGTACCGTTCTGTGGTGGTGTTACTGTTTTGACCCTACATATTAGGTCACGAGAATAAGGCTTTACGCTATTGTGACTTCCATAGTTATTCAATAGTCATAATGACAGGCATTTACAGTAGACCATCATATCAGAGCGGTTATCCCGTGTTTGTTGGAGGTAGACGACAAGTTGGAGGAGGCATATTTGGTGCACTAAGACGTATGGTTCTTCCAACACTCAAAAAGTATGGCGTACCAATCATGAAGCGTGTTGGAAGCAGGGCTTTAGATTTTGGTGCAAATGTTGCAGCTGATGCGCTTCAAGGTGAGGATATCGGTGAATCTATGAAAATGCGCGCGCAGCAATCTGCCATAGACGCATTAGATGATTTAACAAAGACGAGACGTACAGTTCGGAAGAAACGTAGGAAGTCAAGACAAGTTGGATCAGGCCGAGTTACTAAGCAAAGACGCAGGAAAAGTAAAAAGCCGACTAGAGCAGCACGTTCTAAATCTAGACGTCGAGTGAAAACAAGAAAGCGCAAACGAAATTCCACAGCTACTAGAAACAAGTCAAAACGAAGGAAGACAACATATTTGTAGAGCTAATACGATGCAGAGTATCAATTCGGCTTTGTGTTTCTTCGATTCTCCCCCTCATCAGACAGACATCATCTCCTCAACAATTGTAGACATAGTCCCCACAACAAATATCGATGGTAACCAGCAGCCTATTCAGTTTGATATACCTGCCAATCCTCAAGATTATATTGACTGTCAATCCATTGATTTAGAGTTGTGTATACAAATTAAGAAGACTGATGGTACAAATATCGATTCATCCAAGGATAAAGTGGGATTAGCAAATCTTCCTATTGCCAGTCTGTTCTCAGATGTGTATCTAATATTGAATGACAAACAGATTGAAGGAGGGGATCGAGCATATCCATATGGAGCATATATACATACAATGACTCAATTTCAAAAGCAAGCTAAACAGTCACACTTGCAAGTTTCTGGGTGGTATGATGATCAGCAAGGGAAATTTGATGATGTCTCAAATGCAGGGTTGAAAAGACGAATGGATTTAACAGCGGATTCAAAGGAATTATACTTGAAAGGACCCGTCTATCTTGATTTCCTTCGTCAATCTAGATATCTGCTATCACAGGTTAAAATGCAAATAAAATTTATTCGTGCAAATCCTGAGTTCGCGTTAATGGCTTTTGGAGCTACAAACTATCAAGTTAACATAAGTAATGCCGTGCTCAATGTAAGGCGAGTAACAATGAACCCGTCAGTCATCAACGAGCATGCGACAGGATTGAGGAAAAACAATGCAATATATCCAGTTAATCACAGTGTGTTGACAAACTTCACAATTGGTGCGGGATCATCCTCACATGCCTACCCAAATCTTTTTCCCACTGCAATGCCAAAGGCGGTGTATATCACATTTGTGGAAAATGAGGCATTCATTGGTGCTTTTGAAAAGAATCCATTCAATTTCCAACACTTTAATGTTAGCAAACTAGCACTCTATCAGGATGGGAAATTTGTATCTTGCAAAGCATATGAGCCTAATTTCAAAGATGGCAAATTCGCACGTGAATATGGTTCTATTTTCACCGCCCTCAACATGTTTAATACAGACGATTCAAATGGAATTACAATGGATATGTACAAGAATGGCTACTTCTTCATTATGTACAACCTCACAGCAGATGCAGATCTAGGTGGTGAAAGCGTAGGAGTTACAAAGCCTGGAAATCTACGACTGGAGGTATCATTTGAGTCACCTTTGAAGAAAACAATTACTTGTCTCATTTATGCTATCTATGATAGCAAAGTTGAGATAACAAGAATGAGAGACGTGACTGTCAGCTATCAGAGATGAGTAACTTAAGCAACATAGAAATCTTGAGGAAAATGAGGAAAGCTCATCCCTACTCCAAGACAATATTTCTCAATGTCTTTTCTAGAGATAATTTACCTGATTCAATTCCTTTCTATCCTTGTTCACTTATCATCAATACGGATACCAACAATCTTCCCGGAAAACATTGGATTGCTGTATACATCAATCGTTATAAAGTTGCCGAATATTTTGACTCTCTTAATCAACCTCGTTTACATGATATCGCATTATGGATGAACAGGTTTTCCTGGACTGTTAGGAAAGTGACATCGTTCCCACTTCAAAGTAATACATCTCTAATGTGCGGTGGCTATGTACTCTATTTTGTCAACGAGAGACCATTGAAAAATAACTGTAAAAGTGCTTTAGAACTATTTTCAAAAAACTGTGATAAAAATGATGTAATTCTTACTAAATATGTTGAAACAGTTTTGAAATAAAGTTTTATGTTGTATCATTAACTTGCTCTCTTTTTTCCAAAACAAGGGTTTATAAGGAAAACAAAAAACATGCTCATATTTCATTATCTATTCACATATATACAAAAAAACATGTTCACATTTCATTATCTATCCACATATATACAAAATCTACAATTTGGTTTTCATGAAACATTTTTTCAAATCACATATGATGGGAGGCACATCACTTATGTCTTTAATGCCGGTTATCACAATCTTTCCATTATGGAACACATGAACATGATATGGATGCCAGTTAGTCAATTGAGCTGCTGGAAATAACTCCACTTCATAAGTTAGATTATGTGATGATGTAACTTTACGGAAATCATAGTGATAGTGTAATTCACATAACACGGTCATTGTCTTCACTTTCCAATCAGATAATGAATCACCAAGTAAATGTTCCAAAGTTAAGTGTAAATATGAGAGATCACCCTCCATGACCCTTCCAATACATTGGATTGTTCCATTTGGAAAGAATAGGATAGTGAGAGATCTATCCTTCCTCTGAATCCTCCATGTTAACATTGAGGGTCTTCCAAGATGTAAGCTCGTTGTCGGCTTCAATTTGCGTTTTATCAGTAACCATTGTTTTCGGTTGGGTATATTCATCTCGATCTCTTGTAGATTGAGTTTTGACTTTGCTTTTGTAGTTAACATCCGATTTACAACTTCCAACCGTTTGATGTCCTCCATCTTTAATGAATGACGTTATCTGTGGTAGTATCTCCCTTGTAAAGGTTTCCCATGTGACGTCACTGAAACGAAAAAATCGATATTCAACATCTTCACGTTTTGGTGAACAGACGTATAGTTTGACTGATGAATCACACTTTATCCATACCTTGTCATCGAGAGGAATCTTGATCCGAGTCTTATGGTTGTCAATGAGATCCACAAAGTCTTTCAGTGAAGGCAATGAGTCAATACTAATGCAAACGCCACGATGTTTTCGATCACTATTTGCTATTGAATGACGAAATGCTATTCTTTTAGAATTTGTTATGTGAACGTTTTGAACGTCACTAAGTTTCCATGTTCTAATGTAATGAGGCATGTTCCGAAAGCTATGTTTCAAATTTAAGTTTAATGTTTGCCTAAAGTTTGTTATTTTATTAGCTCAACATATCGGAATGATGTTGAGTACAAATTCTTCACATATTCATTCACATTAGGACTACCTATTTATTAGTAATCATTTCTACATATCGGAAAGATGTAGAAATTTCAATTTTAGTAAGACTACTTATGTATTAGTAAGTGTTGCTACATGTCGGAAGATGTAGCAATCGCAAGATCTATTACAAGTGGAATATTATATTGTTTTTATTTAGACTTATTCTACATCACCTGTGACAGGAAGGCATCTCCTTCTCTTCGACGGTGGGGGAAGACCTAGGCTATAGTGTCCATATGGTAATGATAAATTTTTATCCAGCCAACAGCGCTTATCCTCCCAAAGTGAAAGACCTCGCTTCCTAAATGATTTTGTGCTAACTATGTGATTTTTTGAATTTATAATTGTCATATCTTCAGTTGTATCATTCTCACTATAATAGACACTCCTATAGTCATCATGTTTCAATTTTTTAACTGCTGCTCTCTGAATTCCTTTTGCACGTTTGATGCTATGATTCGTAGAGTCTAGATATTTCATGGAATACATTTTCGGTTTTAGTAGGATCATTTCCTCAAGCAACTTTCCAGCACACTCATCCTTAAAACAACCTAATCTAGCTTTGTTTGTAGTTGAGTATAGTCGGTGATGACTGTCATAGTTTGAAGAGTCAAACTTTTCACCGAAGTATAGAAGTATATCTTCCAGACGGACAGATGGTGATGTGTATAAACATAGGAAGAAACTGTCGGTATCACCTCCACAAAGCCGCGTTCTATTTATCAGTGGACACCCTTTTAGATCATTGTAATATAATTGATACATTTCCAACTTACTATAGTCAAGTACTGCTTGACCAACATATATTAATTTATTTAAAACTATTGAAGGTTTGTACATTTCCATACCAACCAGATCTTCATCAAATATTTTGTGTTGAACATAGAGAGGATGATTTGACAATTTCAGTAGTTGTTTCTCATTGTTGACTAGTTTAAATTTTTTCCTTCTCCTTACATTTTCCATTGTTTTACCATATAAAGAATTATTTTTCAATTTGTAGAATGACTTTTCGAAGTCAGTGTTTGATTGAGCCCTCTTTTGAGAGTTCATATCAATGTATGTTTTTAACCAAGGCTTTTGTGTGAATTTTATGCCACTATGAATCTTCTTGATTCTCATGCCCATGGTCAAGTAAAATTTTAAAATTGAGTAGTGGACTACATAATTTTCCCTATCAAATTGATGGAGCAGAAGTTTCTTGATAGAAGAAAAATGTGTATTTGGTCTTACTTTTTCATATAGATTTTTCATATAGTTTGAAAACATTCTCTTTTCAATCATCTGCATTTCTGGAGCTAATGGGAAATCGGCAGTGTCATCATGAATGGCTGCAGGATACTCTAAATCTAAATCAAAAATGTAGCCGATTTCACCATCATCATCTATATTTTGAACATTTTCTTCATTTAAAAAATTATCTAATTCACTTTCATTCAACCATTTGAAATTTGAGTGGGGTAGATTCCTACTGAGTGAAGAACCGTAAAGGTTATTAACATCTAAGTAGGTCAAATGTCGACTTTCATGTATATTATTTCCTAATTCTTCAATGCGTGCACGCGCTCGGTGAATGTTGGTGAAAGTCATACCCCCTCTAATTCCTCGTTCAAATAGATTGTACATATTTTCATCTTGTATGTAGTGTGGGGGATCATTGGAAGAGAAATTTAGTGCTGAGGTAAAGCTAAGATGTGGGAGACTGACAAAATGTACAGGGTCGACTTCATCCTCACGTTGACTCAATGCTCTAAACACTTCAAATATGTCTGCCAACAATAAAACATCTAACTTCAGATATGCCAGCATGTAATCACCAAATGTGCTACAATTAAATTCAATCCACGCCTTGTTAGCGTGTTCATATTCACTATCGGAACAGTGCTCACGAGTAAGATCATTATAGAATTCAAATTGTGGTGGTAGACAGTCTTCCGTCAACGTGTTTAAGTTTTTGAAATATGAATATGGAAACACTCCCTTCTGATATAAAACATTATCACTTAATTGTGGAAATTCTACCCTTAATGTCTCTACATGCTCATACGTTTGCAAACCCTTGGCTAATTCACTCAAGGATGCACTTAGAAATTGATATGAGTCTAAGAATTTTAGTTTAAAGTATACTGTCTTCCCTTTGTATTCATTTACTGGGACACTGGCGGATAAAGTTATATATTTTTCAGCAGTTGCTGCTACAACATCTAATTTCCAAGACTTCATTCTTCCAATCGCTTTATAGCAAACGATGTGGCTATCATAATTTTTAAAATTGTGGAAAAATATGGGGAGCTCCCGTCTGTTAAGTCTTAACCGGAGATTGCATTTCCTACATAATGTTTGCCTATATCGTCCGGTGATATGATCATGATCACGAACTTTTATGACTTCATCGCTGAATTTTGATTTACATTTGTTGCAACATTCTGCATTCTCATGGCGTGCTTTTTCATCCGCTGACAGTGACATTGGCTGCCTAGTTGTTGCACATTGGTTGTCATATAAGTCTTGGGCTACAGTTTCTAAGTGGTGCAAGAAACCAATAATGCAATTTTCACCTTCAAAGAGGTAATACTTGTTTTCAAATTTTGATTGAAGGGCATTATGCCAGACATGATAAGCTCCAATGGCCGCAGGTTTATGTATTTTATTATCAATGTAGCACTCTATATCTGCATAAATTACTAAAGGAGGACTTAGTTGATATTCCATGCTACTTGTTAGTACTTTTAGATCCGATGGCATTTTTTCTATTTGTGCTTTTCCTCGAATACAAAACTGGAAGTGTCGTTCTAGTGTTGTTTTATATGTGAATGACTGAGTGCATCTTTCGCAGAAGTATTTATGTCTTTTTAAAGTTCTCCTATACAATCTTGACAGCTTTGGAATTCCACAATAGTGTGCTGCTCCATTGTTTAGAATTAGCAAAATATTAACCGTTTGCCTACCAGTAAAGTTACTATTGTAACGAACACCTTTGAGTCCATTTTCATAAAAGTGAATGTTAATTTTAATATCATTATTTTTCTCAAATTTTGGAATATCTTTGATTGATACTGGTGTGGAAATGCCTTCCATATTTAGCTCAGATGTCCACTCACTATATGATTTTACTTCATTCCTTGAATAAGGTACTTCATTATAATGCAATATTGATAAAACTGCATATAGGAAGCAATCATTTGCATTTGAATTAACATTAATGACAGCTTTAGAGTTTTTTAACTTCTTTGGTAGAGGAAATGATTGTCCACCTGACAGTATTGGACTTGTTATTACATTGAACTCTATATTTTGTACATCATCTATAATCCAATTGCTACCCTTTTTTGTGAAGGCTTCAATATGATTTATTAGACTATTTAGATGATCCTGAAACCAAGCATCATAGTCATAAATATAGTTTGAGGATGATGAGGTAAAGTGTGCGAGAAAAGTTTCTTCTTCTTGAGGATTAGAACGGACATAACGAATTTGTGCAATCAGACGACCGCGCAATTGATAGCTCCTTAGTAAGTCAGACACTAAATTCCCTAACATGGAACGCATGCTTTCTAAGAATGATGTTATGTCCACAGTAGGTGTTGTTGGCGTGATATCATACACACGTGCATGGCCATTGAGTGCGCTTTCACTGAGACTAACAGTTCCATAGTTATTATGCATATTCATCTCACTATTTGTGTTATGTACATTCATATGCTGTCGAAATCTACTTATAGAGTTATACGTTTTGCCACACCGAGAGCAGTATTGCATAAAGTTTTGTATGTTAGTTGAAGCGCTGGTTGTTGGCTTAGAAGTAGATCTATTTTGATTATTTGAATTTGACTCTGTTATGCTATCATTCGGTTTATTATTGCATACAAGTTTATGCCTCTTAAGATTATCCATCCTATTCGTCTTATATGGACACTTGCTACATTGATATGTTTTTCCTAACTTACAAAATTTTTCATGTCGTTGCAAATTGCCTATGAGAGTGAACACTTTTCCACACTTGGTACAGACAACCATGATTATTGATGAGGATTGAAATTAGCAAGCCCTTATATACATCTACCATCTAATGACGTCAGCGTCATCACCAGCCAATACCGTATGTTCCGATCTGTTGTAAAGAGAAAACACATAAAATTTTCAGTAATTAATTTTCAAAGAAAAAAAGTCAAAGTTTAACACACTTCACAATACCATTGTGGTACAACTTCAAGTGGCTGCAGCTTTCACTGCAGCCACCCAAGTCGTCCATCCTCGTTAGACGCACCTTACTAATAACATTGTCTCTGCACTCGATGTGCACCAATGTTTCCTTGTCATGTCTCTGAATGTTGGTCACTTGCGAGGCCAACAGGAGGTTTGATTGAGTTATATTTTGTAAGGACTCAACCAAACCTCTGTTGTCGTGCATTAGCTGAGCCTCACGAGCCTCGGACTCCTTCAGACGCTCTTGGCAACGCCGTAGCTTGGACTCAATGTCTTCCTCCGTCGTTGCGTCGAGGTCGACATCATACTCTCGCACTGGGAGAGGGGCCTTGGGAACTGTAGCAGGAGCTGCGGCGGGGATAGGAGGTGTCGCGGAGGAAGGAGCTGCGGCTGGGATCGGAGGTGACGGAGAGGAAGGAGCTGCGGGCGTTGGAGGGGGTGGGATCGGAGGTGCCGGACAAGAAGGAACTGCGGGCGATAGAGGACGCACAGGGGATGGAGGAGCAAGCGTCATCATCGGGGACAGCGGCAGGCGGACGCTCCAGCTGGGGGATGCCCGGATGTGGCTGAAGGACACCTCTGCCTGTGAGGCACACATGACGGACTCCTGTAAACAAAGGAAACAATTGTTTATTAGGATAATTGTCAACAAAGTAAGTTTCAAAATGTTTTAATAGAAAATTCTACACTGAAGCAGTTAACCAAGCTTCATACTTACATTAGTAACAGATTCATCGTCATCATCGGATGACGATGTTGGAGAATCGTCGGATGAGGATGATGTTGGAGAATCCTCGGATGAGGATGATTCGCGTATGGAGTAGGGCCTCTCCTCATTGTCCTCAATGGACGTGGTTGTCGCTGGCGTGCTTAAAAAGCTCCTATGCTTTTTAAGGGATAGAGATCGCACAGCCTGCAGCGGAAAAATGTGACAATATGTTTATATAAAGAGATAGACATAGATAGGTTTTCAAGGTGTTGTTGTTGTCTGTTATCTGAGCGTAGACCACAGCAATCACACTTACGGGGCTAGAAGCGAGTTTTTTGTCTCCTGGGGAATTCCCTCGAGGCAGCTTCGGGCATGCGGGGATTGATTGAACACTTGGAAACAGCTAAAAAAGAGATTCATATTTGATTTCTCCTTAGAAACTATTAAGCAAATTAATTTGTTACCTTTCGCAAGTTTTCCACCACGTTTCCATCTTCAAACCCGACTGTCATCGCTTGAGGTGGTTCAGTCTGAAATGTTTTAACAACATTGATTTAATTATGCATATGAATGATAACCCAAGTAAATAGATTCTCACATCTTTAACGATGAGTTTTTTCTGCACCAACACCTTTGTCTTCTTCGGTGGGGGCATCACCAAATCCTGAAATGTGTAAACGACATATGCTTATATTGACTTAATGAAGTAGCATTTTATCTATCCCCAGTGGATCAGTTATTCGTTGAAACTAGGATTGACATCACTTACCTCAAAATCGCTCAAGGTCTCGTCGACAAATTCTCGGGACTTAGGGGCCTTCTTGGGAGCGCGAGACTTAGGGGCTTTCTTGGGAGGCTGTTGAGGTTCGTCCACCTGGGATAGAACACCTTCCACCGGCCTGTCCTTCGAAAAGAGGCGTTGCAACTTCTTTTTTTCATGACTAGAAGTCAAATTGATCCCTTTCCGTCCATTCTCAAGAGCACAGGGGGTATGACGAACAATGAAGGCCTTCGCTGAATCGGTGTTAGCCTTCATATCACTCCTTTCATACGTCCTACAGGAAAGGCAGTAGATGTAGGAGCAGTCTTCTCGGAAGGTGCACTCCTTGTGCCCGCTTTTGTTCGCATGTCGAACGGGCAGTTGGCAAGTCTCACAGAAATGGAAGATGAGACGTTGCCGTGCGATGCTTTCTTGTCGAACCATTTCTGTAGAGGATAAAAAAATTTTATTATAATTTAATCTCTTTTTAAATGAGAAATCATTTATGTACCATCTTCAAACCTTTATTAAGTACTAGATTAATATTTGACAAATCTTAAGAAGAAATAAAATTTGAAGTTGAAATTGAAACCGAAAGTCGAAAATTAGATATTTATTCGAAAAGGGTTAGCTCATAAGAAGAGTTGAAATTTGGAAACAGCTGATTTACTATTATTTAATTTCGAAATTAATTTAATGAAATGAAAGTGAAATTTCGAAAATTTCAACCAATCCTCAATTTGTTTAATTAAACAAGCTTGAATTTTATACATCTGTTAGCAGATGACAGACTGAATATTTAAAATGGATGAAGGCTTTATTTAGGTATCATTTTATTTATTTACAAACTGTGAAAATCTTGTTGATTCAAATACACTTACATTTAAACTGATATATTCATGTCTCTCGCTCAGTGACTTAATATAGGATGAAAAATTAAAATAAAAAAACATGGTTAATAATATAACATAAAGTGTTCCTATCCTAAAAACCCAAGCTTCTATATTTAAAGCTATTTGGTTATAAAAACTTAATAATGTTCCTACTCCCGAATATCCTATAAAGTAGCAGAACATGACAATGAAACTCACTTTAGAATTGTAATAAGAACCGGAGAACGGAGGAACGAAGAACGACGTCTGTTATGGACACTAAATAATTTGAAAATGAGTGAAAATTCGTTGTGTACAACTTCTTTATATATGAAATTGACAAAGCAACTATGAACAAAGACCTTATGACATCACATCTTGGAATTGGTACGGTTAAACAAAATTGATAACTCAAACAAGAATTGGAACAGCTGGTTTATTTTTAACCTTAGAAATGGAAGTGCCATCATATGTGTTGAAAGATTTCTACATGTAAACAGTAGAGTGAATTCAAAGTAATATGAACTGATGGACTGATGTATTATTTGATATACATGTTATTATTAATAGTCATATAATGATTCATATTTGAATTGAAGATATAAACGTGTGATTTGAATAGAACATTAAATTTGAATTAAGCGCTAAATTTCGAAAATTCAAATTTCGCGCCAAAATGTGAATAATCAAATTTAAAGACTTTTTTCGAAAATTTGAATTTCGCGCCAAAATTAAAATACTAAGGTTAGGGTTAGGGTTAGGGTTAGGGTTAAGGTTAGGGTTAGGGTTAGGGTTAAGGTTAGGGTTAGGGTTAGGGTTAAGGTTAGGGTTAGGGTTAGGGTTAGGGAAGCAAGAAGAGTATCTATGGCACCCGGAACCCATGGGTAAATAAATTTTCGAGTGCGCGAAGCGCACTCGAAAATTTATTTACCCTATAATCCGAAAAATTTCGAGGGCGCGAAGCGCCCGAGAAATTTTGAGGCCCCCCCCGCCGTGTATGAAGTGTATGAAGGTCAAAGGTCAAGGTCAGGTCTAAGGTCAAGGTCAAGTGTAGAGGTTTGTATATTATGATCATTTTTGGTTGTAAAACTTTAACTTTGAAAATTTGTAAACTTAGTCATTTTTGTAAAAAAACTTGGAATTTTTCAAGTTGCATACCGATGCATACAACTAGGATTTTTTCATCAAATGGGTACATACAATATATCATTCGAATGCTCTTTTCATGCTGATTCTAATGGTGTATTGTATGACACATGTATGACATAAAACTAGAGAGCTACATGTCTTTAAAGAATGGGCTAAAAACTTAGTGAATTTAAAAATCTAACATTTGTCTGCTTGCATACAGTTGCATACAACTAGGATTTTCCCATCGAATAGGTACATACCTTATATCATTCTAAAGGTCTTTTCATTCTCATTCTTATGGTGTCGTGTATGACACATGTATGATATCATCCTGGACTGCTACAAGCATTTTAAAATTAACAACATAACTGTTTCTTTAAAAGTTATATGTTCCTATTTATTTCAAGTTGAAGTCTTCATACTTGATTTTTTGTTTCAATTCAGTTATTGAACATCATTAATTGTAGATAGTTATTCCCCTTTCCCATTCAGACCTTAATTGAAGACCGATTTGTGAAATGATAAAACAAGTCTGTTCATATATACAAATAAATATTAAATAAAGAGATTAAGAAAAAACACACTAAATGTCATCAAGGTAAGGAAAGGGTACAAGTTTTTTCAAGTCCACTTGCACATGGATCCTGGTCTTCTTGGGCGCACAGGGACAGCGACGTGGTGTGTCAAGGTCGATGACCGAAAATTCGAGAGCGGTTGTGAGGTTCCGCTCGTTCGGCTCCATCCTCATGAACACCCGTTTGGTGTGATACTTTTTCGGGGCGTTCTTGACTTTGACCGTGACCCGTCCATAAAGTGGCGTTCGCATGGACTTCTTATTCATGTGACGCATCGTCTCAATTGATACGTCACTATCCTCATCACTCGAGTAGTCGGGCGATGCAGGGGCTTGGGTGAACACCACCGGCTCGTTTGGTGTTGTCGATCGCTCCATCGGAGATTGGGGAGGTGTATTGGTACGTTCCACTGGCGAAGTGGTACGATCAGCAGTACCGTTCTCAACTGCGGCTTTCTGTTTGCGATCCATTATGACTTGTAGATTTAAAATAATTGTAACTTGTAAACGTGAGGATTAGAACCTTTGATAAGAATTGGTACAAACCTCGGACTTATATACTTTTTAAACAAAGGAAATCGTAACAGCCAATCAGAGAGGTACCGAACTTCCCTAAAGAATATATATAACTATATAAAGGATGACATTGTTCCAAACTGTTAAGTACTTATCCTCAACGTTCCATAAGAAGAAGCATGTCCTCAAAGCCATTATTTTATTTTCAAAATGACAGCCAAGTCATTATTGGAGGTCATTTGGACATGACCATGCATCTGTCTTGCGGCTGCAAAGTGGCCCTATGGAAGACCTTGACTGTCTCTGCACTTCAAAGGCGGAATGGACTACCGGTGAAGTGTCCGGTACACGAATGTGACCATGACTTTAGTAAAAATCCGACATTCCATGAGTGGTGTGATGACTTCTTGAAGATCATGGAGTCGCCTGAGGGACGTGATTTGCACCCGTCATTTATTTTTCACGCTTAAATTAAACTTACATTGTAAATCTCTTGTCTTTTCATTTTAAACATAGTTCTGGAATTGGTTTTCTTATTGGGGATCAACTAAATCATAACTGCACAGTAAAGTTTCACATCTAAATAGTGCTACATTAAAAATAATTGTCACAATAGTCGCAATTGAGCAAACCCATTCAAAATCAAACAACGGACGTCTATCGGTACGTACCCAAGTGCTCAGAACCAAACCACACAAGTTCGATCATAGACGTTCCGAAACACAGTGTACCAAACACATGTACCTATCCAGTAAAACAGATCTCATACAAGTTCCTATTGAGAACACTGAATTATACATGTACCTATCCGTGTGCCTATCGATAACTAAACTATACATGTACCTATCCATGTACCTATCCATGTTCCTATTGACAACACTAAACTTTACAGGTACCTATCCATGTACCTATTGATAACACTAAACTTTTACATGTACCTATCCATGTACCTATCCGTGGCAAGTAGGGCACAGTTTTCACTAC